>JARHVA010004801.1:982500-1430285 GCA_037957365.1 Torreya grandis | reverse complement strand
AGATAGCCTTCTCCTAAGGTCGAATCTATTATTAGGATACCCATAGCCTAGGATCAGTCCCATGTTGGACTAGATTTGAGTAATATGACCTAAACAATCCCTTCTTAGCTAGGGTGAAAATCTGGAACACCAACAATAATGAGTCACCAATAGATGATTCCCTTGGTAATGACATATGCGAGGGAGTGAAAATGATGGTTTTACACTTTTAGAAGTGCCCAAAATAGAAGAAACCATGAATATAAAATCATGGAAGGGTTCTATATTTAGATGTATCCAGGAAAGGACTCATGCCAAGATATTTATAACCCTAAAATTAGACACTTCATAATGTAAATAATGAATATACAAGCAATGACTCAAAACATAGGTTTATTTGTAATAAAATGATGTGATAGGAATCAAGTGACAGGGGGATGAAAGAGAAGTGATGAGGTTGACCAAGTTATCCTCAGGTACTTCAAGTGACAAAGCATTGCCTACATAATCTTAGAAGACCCCATGCTAATGTAGTTCTCCCTAAAGGGGATTTAAATGATGATAGATGATGATGATGATTTAATGTTGCTAATGATTAGGATGTTAAATATGATTTTTATGGATGTTAGATAAAAGGATAGATGATTTGATTCTGAGTGACTAATCAAGATATAACAAATGATTTGATGATGATAGGATGTTGATGGTAATGGTATGGAGTTAGGGGATGTTAGATTTAGAAGATGTAGAATGAGGAAGACTAGTTTGAGAAGATGGTTGACTATGGTTGGGTAGATGTTAGATTTAAAATATATAGATATGGGTATGTCATAAAGTCTTGATCCAGGTAGATGTCAACAATCCTTTTTAATGTTACACTAGGTAGTATGCACCATTTCATTCATATGGTCATGATGATGTTATGCCAAAATGCATATATGGAATTGACACATAAATGAAAACATAAAATGAACAAATGACATTCCAAAAGATACACCAATGGTATTGATATGGCCAAGATCACATCATGGCATTATGTTTATTGTACTATAAATATAAAAAGATAATAAAATAAGACACATTTTTACAAATAAATTATAAATAAGAAAAAAATAAAAACATAAAGCATATACAATCACACAAACATGCAAAAAGTACATACAATACATGAGTATATACAAACATGAGGAATGTTATGCATCAAGTATTTCTAATATAGGAAGAGGGTCAACAACATGTGATTCTAATGTACGCATGTTATTAGTTTTGTTTCCCTTAAGTTAAAATGGAGACATAATAAATATGTATTGAATAGTGATGAGAAAGGAGGGGAAGATAGGATGATGAAGAGTGGTAATGATGTATATGACTCAAGGTGGGTATAAGTATAAGGTTATACTTAAAGATATATATACATATGTGGACCATTTAGCTATAAAAATTAACCAAGATATGTGGGCTTGACTAGTGATTGTGTGATGGGTGACATGGGGGAGGGGATAAGAGATAAGTGATGGGGGAAAGCAAGGGAAACTCCAAATGACTCTCCAAGGGTAATCTACTCTTGCCCTTGTTCATTTTCTAAATTTTCTTCTACCTAGAAGTCATTGCATATTCTTTACTAAATAATGCTACATATATGAATTGGGGACCAAGGTCAAGGGAAAATGGGAGGAGAGGTTGGGTGGATTCCCACTTTACCTAAGTTGGTGTGCCAAATAACCCATCAATATAATGGATTTGAATAATCTATAACATGTGTCAAGGTAAATTATGCATTGAATATGATGGCATGGCCATGTATGATAAATATTCCCCATTCTATATGTGAAACATAGATAAAAGGCATGTGATAAATATAATAAATATGATAATGAATGATTTTAATTTTTTGTTTCATCAAATGTAAACTTGTCAATGTATGCAAAGTGTATTTATGAACAATATCACACAAAGGATATATGTTTTCATGAATAATAATGTTGTGTAATAAACTAGGAGCAAGTTTCCCTTCGTTAATGGATGGTCTTCTTTGAATCCTTGGATATCAAAAAAAATAAAAAATAATAATGTTGTGTAAGATGAAACTGAGTATAGTATCAAAAAAATTGATGTATTATGATCTATTTTCTTAGTTTTTTATTTGACTATGTAAAAATGTTATAGATCAATATCAACTATCTTGGGACAAAAACGACAGTCATTGTTGACTATTTTTGGTCAATGTTATCTACAAAGGAAAAAAGTAGTTTGCTCTATTCAAACTATGAAAATAGCATGATAAATGGAAAAATTTGGTAGTATTAGAACATTATTTTGGATTGTTTAGGTTAGGAAGGTTAAAAATAAGATCCAAGAGGCTAAAACTACATGATGATAAAAGGGATATAAGATTTATTGAATAAATCATCTATAAAACATGAAATAATAACTTGATGAAGCAATCAAGAAGATATGTATAGTAGGCTATGTATAGTAAGCAGGTCCAAGGAATTAATCCACCCAGTTAGAAGTAAGAAATGTGCATAATATGGATACTTTTGAGAAATTTAATTCTATGCTAAACCATCAATCGAGCTTGTATTTTGATATGTAGATCCTATATAAAATAAGATAATTCCCCTTTTTGCGACCAAGTATAAGTGTATCACTACTCATTTCCATCATCTGTTAAATCCTTCACTGTACATTGTTTGAAAAATCATTAACTTGATTGAATTTTTCTTCATCATTATGGTACCAATCCTTAGTATTATCATAATCAAAATCATCCATGTAGTCATCATATTTGGAGGAAACTAACTCATTAGGTTTATCTTGAAGTTGTAATATGTCACTTTGATCATATTTTTCATCTACATATGAGAAACTGATTGCACCATATATTGTAATCATCTTATAGGATTTGTATGGATCTAGAGTATGTTCATTATTCTCATGATCTTGCATCTTATTCCAAACTAGAGAAGAGTTAGGTATCATTGTTTAAATGATGAGAACGGAAGTCATTTTTCCCTTGGCTTATTGACATGAAGATATAACTATAACCTTCTTAGTGTTGGCCTTATCTTATTCCTTTATGCATTAAGTATATATGGTGTTTGAATCCTTAAAACCCACATTTGTATCAATATAATTTTTAGGAAAGTATTACTTTTTAACTTCCTTAGTGAGAATCTTTTTCATCAAGATGTGTTCTTTCTTATCTTGAGTTTATTTTGTTAACTTCTATTTTGGTAGCTGATCTTTGAATAACTTTTCTTTTTACAAAATTTTCCCTTTATAATTGTTATTTTTACAGTTTTTCCTTAGGAAATGCACTCATAATGTGAGTGGGTTGCTTAATTGATTTATTTGTTATAGGATCACCACTATCATTGATATTTTTTATTTTATTCTTAAAATCCTAACAATTTCCTGTATGACGCCCATGCATTCTATGTTATTCACAATAGTATTTTGATCTCCTTACAAGGTAAATATGTGTTGGTTACCTTCATTTTTCACTATAGGGTGAATCACTTGGGATTCCATCGACATAAAATATGGATTATGACTTTTTTTGGTACATTAGCATTCCCCTATTTGTTGCATGTTTATGAAATAAATTGAATTTTTCTAGCCAACACCATGCAATTTGAACAATCATTACTTGAATTATAAAATATACACAAAGAATAACCCATATAACCATTATATGATGTTCACAATAAATAAGTAACCACTCCAACAGATTTTTTAGGTGTTTTATAAATCTAAGAGATATTTTTGATTAAAATAACTAGATAGATGAAACATAGAAATTAATTTGAATAGAGGTATAGTATTTGTCCCCTATTTCAAATTTACTAAAACCAGTAAATTATAATTTCCAAATAAATCATATAGTATTTTGAAGGAAAAATAGGTTTTTATTGATCTCAATATGATTAATAAAAACCCTTGATAATTGAAAATAGATCCATTTTGATATAAAATAATAATATAATTAAATAATAACCCTCATAAAGGAAACCCAATTGAAAATCAAAAAGTGAAGACTTGAAAACAAAGGTTCAAATTCAGCAATATGCTTTATCATAATTTACAATTAATTGGTGTATTAGCTTTAATTAATATAAAATGAATATAAAGTAGTAAATGATGTAAATGACTTGTAACTAGTAGAATGAAAGTAAAGAACTTAATGGATAAAACTTGATTGAATAAAATAAGTTAACTATGAAAAAAAAAAGACTTAGATGAATACTACCAATAGACTTATTGTGCATGACTGAGAAATGATTAGAATTGATCAAATCAAATATGATTATGTGTGTGTAATTGAAACATGAATTATCACTATTTTGGGTCAAAGCTGACTAGAAATAGTTAGGATCAATCATCATTACTATCCTTTATGGGTCAATCTTGACCTATGTGAAGAAATTAAATTATTTATAGCATATTCACTTTCACCTATTTAAAATATGACTGAGTGTATAAATTTGGCCTTTGCCTATGCACAAATGACCTACACAATGACTTCTTCAAGGTTGAAACCCTACCAAAGTTTGTGATAGTTGAAAACCTATAAAATAAGTGGGGAATGCAATGGGCTATGTTGACCCCAATCACCCACATTATGATTGAACCATGCCTATGTATCCACTACTCCAAGGAGTAATTTCAAGCCCACTTAATTCTCCCACTTAGAGTGTTCAGTGCAATTATTCTCTTTTTGCTACATGTATGCATCTAGAGATGGCTTGAATACTTGACAATGTTTTACTTGACATAGATATAATAGGTTCATGAATTGGATAAAGGTTTATTCAAGAAAATACAATCAAAATTAGAAATAATATGGAATATTTTATCAATGCACAATAGTATAAGTGTGATTCAATATTGAAATTGCCAAGTGATTGCCAAGTAATAGAATAAATGACTTAGAGGTGCATTTATAACAATCCAAATGATTAAAACCTCATGCTACATATATCAAAAATATGGACCAACTATAAGGGAGGGTTTAACTTTTAAAAATAATCATTTCTAAAGGAAATGATATGATTGACCCATAAAAATAATATCAACTATTTGGTCATGTCATGTACAAGTTGATTATGTACTAGGAAGGGTGACACTTGATTTTATAAATTTGAATGTCCATATATATTTTTTTAAATATTTTTAGAAATTAAGAACATTTATGTAGGTGTAAAATAGTAACTTAAAAAGGGATATGCCATAGAAGTACATAGGATAGAGAGAGGTAGCAAAATAGGATAGATTTTAAATGTTCAAGTCAATTAAAGTAAAAGTGGGCCAAAAACTAGCATTATCAAATATTTGTTACCAAATTTAAGTATCTCCACATGGTAATGCTTTATTGGGTGTACTATGTGTGTTGGATATGCTAGTTGTGTTTTGATCATTTCGAATTACCTCATATCCTTCCATTTATTTAGAAAATACCTCAAAGGCATTGTAAAATTTGACACAAACTAATTCTCCATGTTGGGTTGTAGCAAGAACTTTAAACCAATTGGGAAAGCTAATTTACATATATTAATCGCATTCAAATTATTTATGGAATATTATACATTGTTAGATAAATTTTGTGGGAAATTACATATATGATAAGTGTAATTTGTCCCAACATTTTACTCTGAATAATTTCCAACTCAAATGTTCAAACTGAATAAGTCATTGCGAAGCTTATGTACCATGCATCAAATATTGTCCAACTCATTTTTTAGCTAAATATTAAGGTAATTATTGGGTATTATTAATAGCTGGAGCCAAAACTAGGATCTAATTCTTTTTGTTATATTGGTTGAGTGTTGACAAAACCCAAATTTTGGTTTGGAGTAGCATGTCTCAAGGGTAACTAATTTTTGATTGGTATAGGATGCAACATAGGAACATTATGATTGACAATGAAAATGGAATTTTAAAAGTGACAATGTGGACAGAGTTTTTGATCCACATTGATGGTTTTAGCATAGGTCACAAGCATGTCATTTAATATTGTATTAGGATATCCCTATACATTGGTATGAATATATTATACATCCTTTTGAATCTAGAACTAAATGTTTTGATTAGGTCATTTACGTCCCTTTAGACATAATAAAACTATTGATATAAGACATTTGGATCAATAACTTAGTAGAACTAGGCTAGGAAAGTGGTATGAAAAAAAATCCAATTGTTGATGGATTTTTTAACTATGTTGAGGAACCAATCACAAATGATATTTTGTAATATGAACGGGAAGAACCTACGAATAATATTTTCATGTGTTATATTAAAAAATATTTGGGCTAAGTTAGAATATGGAATGTGTTGTTCTAGTGTTTTCACATCATTAATAATGTAATGAGGGAGATGTCTCTTAGGATTTTTAGGTAACTCATGGACATCTCCTAGGATGTTGATTGTTGTTCCTCCTAACCAAGAAGCAATGCAAGGATTACAACCCCAACCAGGATAATGGGAAACCCCAAAATTAATATTTGAATTTTGGTGTAATATCCTTCCCTAGGATAAACAATGTCCCTATTATTTATAAAGGAGTTGTAGTCCCTTTATATTGGGATCTCCATCTAGGACCTTCTTCACCTTTCCCCTAACAAAGCAAATTTGTCTTCATTGATATTGGTCTATCTTATGAGGGTATGTTATGAGATGACATGGAGGTTTTGTTTAACTTTGACATCCTCAATCTCCCTCATCCTCCTACATTGTCCTTTAACCATACATCATTTCTAGATACTTATATTCTCAAAAATAGGTCTATGGTTCGATTTTATATTAAAAACTTGGTTGGCTATTAACATGTTTAACATCATGACATTTTAGGTGTTTAAAGAGATGGGTAATAGGTGAAGGACATGGTTATATTGGTGGGTAATGTGAATATTCAGGTCAATTTCTGACCCATGACAAGATTTATATTTTTGTGTTAGACTTAGATCTCTCATACAACATGATCCTTGGTTGTCCCTAGACCACTGCCATGTAGGCCATTACATGAGTAATATTTAGTGTGTTCACTTTGTGCATGAAGGTGAGGTTCATACCTTGTAGGCCAACCTATATCATTTGGAATGTATATATGCTAATACAAATCCCGCTAACAAATCTTTGTTTGTCTCTTTGTAGGGCCCTACTAGTTCACCAAAGGTGCTCATTAGTGAATATTTCTTTCTTAATGATGAAAGGTTTAATCTTACTAAATATTGATCAGTGTTCACTCCTCTTGTTTTTATTACATGTTATTCATCACCTTCTCCTCCTTTTCGGTGATAAGGTGTCTCTTCTCTCTTAGGTGATCTATTTCAAGACATCTCCCAAACTATCAATCCCCTTACCTCATCATGACTTCTCCATCATGGTATTAGCACTATTAATGCCTCTCTAATAGAGGCCTCTAAGGTTTCTAATTTAGATCTCAAGTGCCATACCATCCATATCCCTAGATAACACCAAATAATCTCCAGTGTGATGTTATCCCAAGTCTCTATAGTAAATGTAATAAACCTATCATTGAGGATTAGTTGGACAATTTTATGAGAAGTTGTTGTACTCTCTACATAAATAAAAAATAATTGGTTGACAACCATGTTGTTCATCTTTGTCTATGATTTTTAATTGATATCCATCATGATACACTCATCTAATCCCTCTTATTTATATTATAAACCCCAACCTTGTGTTTATTGACCATCAAATCCCCTTGATGTTTTGGGGAGGCCAAACCTTAATGTTTTTGTGTATCATATCCTTTTCATGGTTATTTGGGAGAAGATGGAGTCCATTTAAATTATTATGGTTGGGGTATATAAGTATTCCAAGGTAGTTGATATTAAGGGGATGAGGATTCCATGATGTTTAATATTTTGGAGACTATAGTGTCTAGCCTACTAGACCTTGTACATGACACTAAGGTGATGATGTCATCTATCCCAAAACATCTTGAATCACACTGCTCATTTCTACATCTGGGTTTAGAATTTTGACTTCACAAAAAGAATCTATTTTACCACTATCATGAAGACATTATTGGTGATGTCTTCCTTAAATTTCAGTAGAGCTTGACAAATTTTGTCATCATGATTATGCAACTTAAAAAATTACAGTACAATTTTTATGGACATTGAGTGTACTTTTATAAGAGATGACATTTTACCCATGAATCCCTTATAACTCTAAAAATCTCTCAAAATTTATTTTTGAAATTTTGAGAAATCATTCCTATGATTCCCTTCTTTCCCACACACCATACACAGCAGGCTGAGTCTGGTTCTATTAATTTCATGGGTCCCATTCATTTTTCACAAAATAGCATTTATCTACACATTAGTTTTGATGATAAGATGTGGAGTGTCCCCATAGTCCTCAATTTGTTCTATGAGAAGTGAAACTAATAGAGTATCAAACTTATTTATTAATTTATTTTTCATAATGGAAAATCTAATCCATAACTTTAGAGCCTCTACAAACTAGTTTATCAGTGTCTTGAAATAGAATGTTTACTCAATTCATTACATCAGATAATCTATGATCATAATCACATATAGACTCCTATGATTTCTTTGAATTTATTTTAATTCTTAGATGGTGTGGCTTGCACATTTCTTCATTTTGAATTATCCTATTAGTTGTTATTTCACATGCTAAAACTTTAATCAAGGAGCATTCCTTTTGTACATGAATTCAAAAGTTTGGCCTATTAAGTATATAATGAACTCACACTTTTTTACATCATAATTATTTACCCCCTTAACCTATCATTTCATTTTGAAAGTTAACAAGTCCTATTCATGGTTAGAAGACCCATCACATAATGTCTAGGTGAAAAAGATCCATACATTGAAATACATGCTTTTTGTACTCAGACTTGCAACCACTTATTACTATGAACTAGACTTCAGCGGTGTCTTAAATCTTGATGCAACTTGAAAACTATCATCTCTCAAATTATTATAATCTACTAGTTTCTTAGTATCCTTGTTGAGTTTACCAAACATATCCACAAAAAAATCTAACCAATTACTACCTCCACTAGTTTCTACAGTTTGTCTTCTTCTTTCTAATGATAAATTAGGCATAGAGGATGTGTACTCCTAAAAATAATGATCTTTGTCTATGAATATTTTTAGTTAAACTTGAACATGCTTTGATCCTACAATTTAACAAAAATTCTTAATTATAGTTTTGCTTATCTTATTCAAATAATATTCTCTCTTGAAACTATGACTTAAAACTAGTTTCTAACTAATCTAACTATTTTCCTGTTACCTTTTCCTTCTCTTTCTCTTTGCTCTCTTCAATGTATTCTAAACTCTTCACCCAATCTCTATCCATCTATGTGCTCTCTATGGTTCCATCTCCTCTATCAAACCCTCCTATTTCCTTATTATTAAAATCTCTATAATTCACAATTCCTCTTTATATTCTCGCTCCATCTTTATCTTCTACATTCTCTAGTCTACCCCTAATTGTAGCTACTTTTGGGTTATTTTTTGTATTCCATCTCCTCTTTCTAGCTCGAGAATTCCATTCTTATGTTTTTTCGCATTCTTCATTTTATAGGTTCATGTTTAAGTTTATTCATTCAATTCTTCATCATTCACTTCTTTCTTGCACACATCCCATAATGCCCAAAGGGATTATTACATGTTAGTAGGAGTAGGCACCATGGCCTTTTCTACAACCAAAATTTTGATGAGAGTAGGTATTTATTACAAAAACTTTCCTCTAATTCCCCTCACAAAAAGATCATGTGTAGTCTCAAATTCAATGTATCCTTGCACATAAAATTTAGTGATATATTTGTCAATGGTAGTATTTATCCAATTATCTATTGCATGAGTCCAATCAGTACCTAAATTTCATAGGTTTTCTATTTTATCCTTTTTCCAAACTAAGAGTTATGTCTTTCTCAATCAAAATTAATAGTATTCAAATTTTGACAACCATGCAATTAGTAATCCAAGTAAATTACACCAAAATATTTCACTATATATATGTTCAAGAATAACTTCTCTCACAAATCTTCCTATCCTAGTTACTTCTACTAAATTATGAATTCTCTTATCTAACCATTTTTCCAAATCTATTTTTCTCAACAATCATCTCAACACGTTTCAAAAGATTCCATGCTTACCACACCATTGTTAGCAAAGGTTCCTAGAAAACCCATCAAAACATGCTAATTTATATTGTTTATGTGAAATGGGATAAAATATATTCAAGGAAAATCATGTGAGAGTTTGAATATAAACTCAGAATAGAATTGCATATTTATTAACATGAACCACAATCTTAATTATACATAACTATTAGTGTAGGTTTTTATTTTTCCCTATTTATTAATTAGAGAAATTGTATTTCTTGTGCATACATGGAGTTTTCCTACATTTGTGGGATAGGCTAGCTTATGTGGAGGTGTGTGTCGTAGATGTGTCACAGGTGTCATAAGAATGTCATAAGTAACTCCCTTGATGGGAGTTACTTCTCTATTCTTAGCACCTTGTCACCACCTTTCATGGAGGAGTTACTGTCTATTCTTGGGATGCCTTGTCCACCTTTTGTGGAGTAGTTACTTATGTACTCTCCTATATGTATTCCTCACTTTGGCCATCTCAAGCTAATCAGATTTTGGTTTTCTCCATTATGTCTTGTGCAATTTATCTTCTTGTGTTATTTTCAAATTGCTTTAGCATCTATGTGGTGTGCACTTGCTTCAACTTGTGTGATCATGTCTCCATTGCACTCACATTATCCAGATTTTGGCAGCAACTCTGATATGGTATCAGAGCAAGAACGGTATTCGTATGTATGGTTATGCTTTAGTTCATTTTGAAATCAAGAGGAGTCGAGTTCTCTTTTTTTTTCTAGATTTGATCCAAAATAAAAAATATATATCACTTCTGGTTAGTTTCCTTGGAAATATTTGGCCTTTGGGTGTCTTTTGTTGTGTGGAGCAGTAGAGGGAGGAGCTGAATTTGTTGCAAGCCTCTTCATACTGCTGTGAGCAGCCTGCTGAGTTCTTTTTTTGGTGAGGGCACTGGAAACTCATCTGGTAGAGCACATTTTATGCTGTTATCCTTCCAGCTTCTGTGTTTAGCTTTTGGTCTGCAAGTCTGCTTCTATCCTTCTGCCACGCCACAGCCGTACGTCATGCCACCTTCAGGAAGCATTTAGTTCTGTAGGCCATGCGGTGTGCTCTTCTGGTCAGCACTCTGCACTTCTGCACCTACCTTCAATTCTGCCACACCTAGCAACAAGCATCCTTCCTCTATCCACGCCACAATTTTTTCTTGCCCAGCAAGGCGTCATCAGGCCATACGGCACGTCCAGCAAGTTTAAACATCCATTTTTTTGTCTTTTCTGCTGTTAAAATCTAGACTATTTTTTTTTGGGTTCCCCTTCCTTACTTGGCGTCCCATGTGGTGCCCCTTGGACACGTGGCTTCATTCATTTCTGTCTCTGCTTAATTTTTTAGTTAAAATTGACTTGATAAAACAAAAATCAGTCAATTTGGCTGAATATTCAGTTTTATAGACTGTTTTGTAATTTTGGGGTTTTCAATTTAAAACTTGTATCTTCAACCTACGAAGACGAAGGGTGAGGCTTGGGTTGGTAGGAGGCCAATTCCCCCTCACACAAACTTCTTTTAGATTCCTCATTCTATGTCAAATCCAACAAGTGGTTGGAAGGCCACTTTCTCTCTCATAACAGGCATTTTTTTAATGTTTTAGTGTTTTTTTTGCAAAAACACTAGCTTACGGGAAAATTGAACCTTTAATATCTTGCAAACGATAGCTCAGATTTGGGTGCCCTTTTTTGCAAAAATGTTTTTAATTCAATTCTCCATAGTCTAGGCTTATTATTTGTCAAAAATGCACTAGTTTATAAAGTGCCTAAAAATTTGGGTCTCTCGGGACACATTTTCGGCTGAGTTTGACGTCCTATTTGCTTTAGTCTTGCACTGATTGCTCTAAGATACATTTTTGGCTGAGTCCAATGTCTTTTGAGCGTGCACTTATATATTTTTGGGGGGCTCAATATTTTGGGGGGGTGTGATTGCTTTTCACAACTTGCGAATCTTTGTTTTCATTCTCCTTTTTGCATAATTTCACAACTTGCAATCAACACAACTTCACCTAAATTCAGATAAAAATAGATTCTTATCAACTTAAACCCATAACACCCTTCAACTATCATGAATGGAAGGTTAAAATTTCAATCATTCTTAGAAGCAAAGGGTTGTATAGGATCACCATGGGTACTGAAGTAGAACCCAACACTGATGATGAAAAGGTCAAGTGGTACAACCGTAGTGATGAAGCCTTTGGATTACTGAGCTTGTCTGTGTCTCTAAAACTTCTCTTCCATCTAGAATCCTCTCAGACTCCCAATGACATATGGGACACCTTAGAAAAGTTATTTGGGAAGCTTGATGAGATGAGAGGTCATGAGCTCGAAAACGAACTCATAAGTCTAAGTCCTAGCAACTTTGACACCTTACAAGTCTTCTTCACTAAGTTTAAGGCCCTTATATTGCAATTGAAATAATGCAAGATAGAGAAGAAAGATGATCAACTCATACTTTCTATTCTCACAAAGTTAGGTCCAAGCTATTTAGTCTTTGTCTCCACTTTCCATGCCAAAAAAAGTGCCCTTGGCACTACATGGAAAATGCCTTCTTTGAATTCATTCATTGCCAACTTGACTAGGGAGCAAGATAAGCTAATTCAAATGGGCACAATGAAGTCTACTCAACCCCAAGCTTTGATAGCTGGAAATGGTAAGGATAAGACTTCAACAAAGGAGAAGAAGAAAAAGAACAAGGATTAGGAGAAGAAGAAAGAAAACACCAATCATTGCCAAAAACAACACTGAATCTTCATCCTCCAATGTTAAACCTATGAAAGAGAAGGTTAAGTGTGCCTATTATAAAAATACAGGGCATGATGAACACAAATGCATGAAGAAACAAATAGATCACCTAACTCATCTTCTAGAGAAGAACAACATAGGTGTTCCTGAGTCCATCAAGCAGAATTCATCTACCCAAGATTTTACTAAGGCAAAAGACAAGGGTAAGGAGAAAGAAAAGGGCAAGGCCCTTGTAGCTACAGCAGCTTCTACATCTTCATGGGTCATTGACTCAGGTGCTTCTCACCACATGGGATCTTCACTAGTTGAGTTTTCATCTTTAGAGCCTTGTAGCATTACTTCAATTAGTTTGGGTGATGACACTTCAGTTTCTATTGTAGGGAGAGGGTCAGTTGAAATGGAAGGAAGAACATTCAACAATTTTCTAAGTGTTCCTTCTCTTTCAACAAATCTCCTATCAGTGTACCAAATCACTCACATTGGTCGGGGCATGAGAGTTGAGTTTTCACCAGATTCATTAGTTATCAGGGAGTTGCATGGTGATACTACAGTGGCAGTGGATAGGGCAAATCACCAAGCAAGGTTATACACCTTCTCACATTTTGCACCAGATTCTTCTCCAACAGCATTGCTGACTCATTCAGATGGAGTTAGCAAATTGTGGCATGAACGGTTTGGCCACCTTAACTACCGCTACCTTGAACAACTTTGTAAACATGACATGGTCATTGGCTTTCTTTGTGTCCAATTCTCAAAAGGACTTTGCGAGGGGTGTTCCCTTGGGAAGCAGCCCGAAGCAAAATTTGACAAAGACAAAGCTTGGAGGGCTTCATAACCTTTGGAGTTAGTCCACAGTGATGTATCGGGACCCTTTCCCAAACCATCTTTCACAAGGGCCAAGTACATCCTCACTTTTATTGATGATTTCTCTAGGTACACTTGGATATATTTTCTCAAACAAAAGTCTGAAGTGTTTGAAAATTTTCTAGACTTCAAGGCTCTTGTTGAGAAACAAAGTGAGAAATCCATCAAGGTTCTTCAAACTGATAATAGAGGGGAGTATGTCAGCATCAAGTTTGAGCAATTTTGCACTACGTAGGGGATTGATTTGCAGTGCACAATCACTTACAGTCCTTCACAGAATGGGGTTGCAGAACACAAGAATAGGTTCTTGAAAGAGATGGGTAGCTGTATGATTCACTCTAGATCCTTAGCACCACAATACTGGGCCGAAGCCATCAATTGTGCTTGCTACATTCAAAATAGGGTTCGTCATAAAGCTTTGAAAGGGATAACACCCTTTGAAGCTTGGCATAAAATGAAACCTGATGTTGAGCACCTTAGAGTTTTTAGATCCCCAGCCATGGCCCACATTCTAAAGAAGAAATGCAAAGCTATGGAACGTCAGTCCAAGTCTTGCATCTTTGTAGGATATCTAGATGGTATTAAGGGATATCGCCTTCTAGATCTAGTCACTCATGAGTTGTTCATCGAGAGAAGTGTCCATTTTTAGGAGAGTCCTAGAGACTCAACACTTGACACTTCTTCTCCCTCATTGGATCTATTTCTTCATGATGATTCCTCATTAGATTCAGATCAACTACAGCAGGTTCTTGAGCCAGAGACATCTTCTTCTTCTTTGAGTTTAGACAGTGAGGACAGTGATGTAGAGTCATCCACCTCTAGTCAATCAAAGGATGAGGAGTTAGCACCTGACTCGCCCACTTCTGGGCCACTTTGGGCTAGACAGACACTTGAGAGTGCTGGCACTTGGATAGGAGATTCCGTAGATGACAGATGTACTAGGGGGGATTTTCAAAGAGATCCACATGCCTTCTTTGCTTTAGTTTCAGATCCACAGACTTTTTGAGAGGCATTTGGGGTACCTAAGTGGGATAATGTTATGGAGGAAGAATATTCTTCTTTAATCAAAAATCACACTTGGGACTTGACATCACTTCCTAAGGGAAGAAAGATGGTTTGATGTAGGTGGATATATCAGACCAAGTTTGCAGTAGATGGGTCAGTTGATAAGTATAAGGTGCGATTGGTCGCCAAGGGTTTCTCACAATTGGCAGGCATTGACTACTCAGAGACCTTTTCACCCATTACAAAGATGACTTCTATCTGACTCACCTTGGCTATTTCTGTAGCACATGGTTGGGATGTGTATCAGATGGATGTGAAGAGTGCCTTTCTTCACAGAGACCTAGAGGAGGAGATCTACATGGAGCAGCTGCCAAGATTTGTTTAAGATTCTTCCTTAGTATGCAAACTTAGGAAATCTATCTATGGCCTCAAATAGGCCCCTCAAGCTTGGTATGCCAAGATGGATTCCTTCCTTCTCATAGCGGGTTTCACTAGGTGCCATTCTGATCCCAATGTCTACTTCTTGCAGTAGGATGATTCGCTCTTGATTTTGGTTCTATATGTTGATGAGCTTTTGATCATCAGGAGTTCTTCATCAGCTATTGCAGTGGTGAAGGCATCTCTTCAAGATAGATTTGGCATGACAGACTTGGGTTTGTTACACTGCTTCCTTGGCATCGAGATCTCACAGTCAGATTCAGGGATTTCTCTTGCACAGTCTAAGTATGCTCTTGACTTATTGGCTCAATTTCACATGGCTAATTGCAAGCCATCTCTGACTCCCTTTCTATCAGGAGTCAAGCTTGAGGCTGATTATTCTTCACCATTAGTTGATGCCACTCGGTATCGACAACTTGTTGGTAGTCTCATCTACTTGACTCACACCAGGCCTGACATATCATATACAGTGGGACTTGTCTCTAGATTCATGCAAGAACCTCATGAGCTGCATTGGAAAGCAGCTAAGAGGATCTTGCACTACATATAGGGTTCACATAGATATGAGATTCATTACAAATTTGGCATAGAGGTTGACTTGGTTGGGTATACAGATTCAGACTAGGCTGGCGATTCACATACACACAAGTCCACTTCTAGTTAAAGTTGTTCTCTAGGTTTTGGTCTTATCAGTTGGTCTAGCAAGAAGTAGAATGTTATTTCTATATCATCCACAGAGGTAGAGTATAGGGGAACTATTAATGTAGCTACTGAGGCTATTTGGCTTTAGGGGATACTTTTTAAGTTTGGCATTCCTATCAAGCAGCCCACCATCATTTATTGTGGCAACCAGAGTACCATTCAAATTTGCAAGAATCCAATTCAGCACCAGCAGACCAAGCACATAGAGATTCACATGCATTTCATTCGAGAGCTTATTCATAGTCAGGTCATTGACTTGATATTTTTCCAATCTTCGAAGCAGGTTGTAGACATCTTCACCAAACCTTTTACTAAGAGTAAATTCATTCATCTACGAGCTCTTCTTGGGGTATGGTCCATATTTGCAACAGTATCATCTTCAGGGGGGCCTTCTAGCCTCTTCTTTTCTTTTATGTCTCTCTTTTGGGGGGGAGTTTTTTCCTACGGGTTTTCTCCTTTTCTCTATCTTATGGGAGATTGCATTTGTACATGGGTACCTCATCAGGCCTAGTTGCCGGGACCCATCTCATATTTCTACACTGCCCACCTAAGCTGTGCTTATGGGGGGTATTAGTGTAGGTTTTTATTTTTCTCTATTTATTAATTAGGAAAATTGTATTTCTTGTGCATACATGGAGTTTTCCTACATTTGTGGGATAGGCTAGCTTATGTGGAGGTGTGTGTCATAGATGTGTCATAGGTGTCATAAGTAACTCCCTTAATGGGAGTTACTTCTCTATTCTTAGCACCTTGTCACCACCTTTCATGGAGGAGTTACTGTCTATTCTTGGGATGCCTTGTCCACCTTTTGTGGAGGAGTTACTTACGTACTCTCCTATATGTATTCCTCACTTTGGCCATCTCATGCTAATCAGATTTTGGTTTTCTCCATTTTGTCTTGTGCAATTTATCTTCTTGTATTATTTTCAAATTGCTTTAGCATCTATGTGGTGTGCACTTTCTTCAACTTGTGTGATCGCGTCTCTATTGCACTCGCATTATCTGGATTCTAGCAACAACTCCGATAATAACATAAATTATGTTGTATGATTAAATGGATTAAGATAAAATAGAGCATAATTGCACACAAGAACAAGTGTAGACATTTGAAAGAACCATTATCATATCTCTATGTAAGTATATATTAATTTAAAACCCTTATCTAATAGAATTAAGCACAATTTATAGAGCCTACAAAGGCTCTATCCCTTCATATTCCAACCTTTCATTACAAACAATAAAAATATTGTTCATATTTTATAGAATATTGATATACTTATATGTGTCGAATACATATATATATATATATATATATATATATATATAATGTCAAAATAATACAAAAAAATAAATCTATCATACAAATATAATTTGTAATTTTATAGCCCTTTTCTAATACCAACACAATTATTACTATGCAAGGCTAATGACACTCTTCTCCTTGTGTTAAAAATATATAGGTAATCAGACTTAAAAGAAAAGTACATTTTAAATAATTAATCAAAGCCTAAATTGATATATTATTTATACAAGTATCAACTAAGGATACATAAAAACAATACATGAGTGATTTCCTAATCAACTTTTTATGCACACTTTTTTAGACCATATTAAATTTTTTAGATTTTGTATTAATTTTATTTTCCTTTTTTGAGGTTTTTATATTTTTAAAAATTATTTAAAGATAATTTATATTTCAGTTTGGTATTTAATTTATGTAAAAAAAATATGAAATATCAATGAGATCGCATAAATTTTTATTTAGATAAATGTTTACAACAATTATTATTAAATATTATAAATAAATACTATTAACGTTACATAATTTAATTGTATGATCTAAATAAGATAGCCACTGCAAATTCACAAAAGGAACACATGTCATATTTAGTACATATCTGCAAACTAAATTTAATCACATCAATTCTTTACATTTATAATTGTAAGAGATATTTTACAATGGTATTATATTACATATTTATTTTATACCAATTTTCTACATTCAACTTATATTACAAATTTACATATAAACTCTCCCATAAATGAATTTCAATACAAATATAGATATAACCACTACAAAACCTTTTGTTTCATTTTATTATAATATAATTATAAATTTAGAAGAACATTACCTAATACTATTATTGTTATTACCCACATACCTAATTATCTTGCACATACAAATCCCCCTCTCCAACATTAATACTTATGATTTTTTTTTTAAACAAATCAATGAACTTGAAAGCACTAAGTGAAAGACTTGTCATGTATTAAAAATGGTTTACTAAGGAGCCACAATATTTATTTATTTATTTTGATTATTAGTGAATTTGTATGCACTAAGTGATAGTCTTACCTTTGACTAAGGAGACATTATAGATATTTTTTATTTCCTTCAATTATCAATCAATTAGAATATATTAAGTGATAGTCTTATTATTTATAAATATGTGAACTAAGAATTAATTATACATAAATTTGTATTTTTTATTGATTAATCAACTTGAATGCTCTAAATGATAATCTTATGATATATAAAAAAATAATTAAGGAATTATTTTGGATTTATTATTTTTTATAAGATTTTATTAATGTATTAAAATCATATTTTTTAATTAATAAATTCAAATTTATATGGTTATCAATATCTTTGTCCATACTTTGAATTATATATAATTAATTATAATTGTTATAATTGATGGGTAAACGTACATTTAAATTTGAGTATTCTTTTGTCTAAATTACTTATTAGTCAATTTAAATGCATTAAATAATAGTCTTAACTTAGAATAAGGAGTCAGTGTATATATTTTTTATTTCTTTCTGTGGTGGCAAACATGCCCCATCCCAAATTCTTCAAATGGGGCCCCTCTTGATTTTACATGTTTGCTTTTGTTCTCTATTCTTGCTCATTTTTATGGTCCTATTTATCAATATTACTTATCTTCAAAATTTGCTACTTATGTTCTCATCTTAATCTTTTCTATAAATGATGTATCATTTTATTGCACATCATATTTTGAGCTTTAATATTCTAAATGTTTAGACTAAAATTGAACTGACTTTACTTGGCCAATTGCTCATAATGTTTTAATCATCCTTTCCCTAAAAATTTAAACTAATAAAATTGGTCTATTGAAGTATCTCCTTAATTAATTTTGGATTGCATTCATAATAGCATCTAAGTTAAAGTGATTCATGTCTCTTAGTTTAAATCAAAGGAAAGGGGTGGTCTTTAATCATCTAGTATTAATGTTTGAGAAATGGTCTCTATTCCTCATTGATCTTTCAAAAAAGTCTCACTTTTGAAGGTTTGTGCTTTAATTTTTAGATAATGACCTTTCCTAGAATGATAAATCAAAAGGGACCTCTTTAAAATAATTTATTTCATTGGTCTTAGGCTTAATTATTGAGAAAATTCATACTTTCCTATGACGTTTGTTTGTCAAAATATGATTCAAATTTTGGTTTTATCAGGATAATTAATCTTCACATTTCACTGCTAAACTAATTATTCATATTTAGAATCAACCTTATTGGTCTAAGTCTGTAATTTATTCTAGGTCTTTATTTTAGGCTTATTTCGAGCTTTATTTTAGGCTTATTTGATTTTTGATTTCAAATTTAGGATTAAGTTATTAATGTTTTACTTAGAGTGTTTTGCTTTAGATTTTATTCATATTTTCTCTGAGTCACTGTGTCCCTAGATTGTGCTAAGTGTCAAAATCCCATTCACTTGGGGCCTGTGGCTGAATTTTGACTTAGCCATTTCTCTAAAATACAATGACCCTATAGAGTCTTGATAAGGTGTCACGTGACATCATCCCATTCACTAAAAAGGACTTAGTCATTTCTTCAAAATGCAATTAAAATATGAATACTCAAGATTGTGATGCATGCCATCAATCTGGAAGCCCGAACATAATCAAACAAAGGTAAAATTCTAAAGAGCCCTGAGTTCTTGAGATGATGCTACATGGCATAATCCCATTCAACCAATACTTAGCAAAACATAGTGCATAGGTAAGTCTCCTAAATATAAGATTCAACAATAAGGCCCCACATAGAAGCATTCCATCGACCCACAACTAGAGTTAAAATTGAAAAAATGGCAAAGTGTTGGAACCTTTTAAGAGCTCAAGGATAATGGTATGTGGCATGGTCTCATTCAATAGGATAATAATTAAATTCAAAAATTATCTAAATCCCAAATACCTATAGATCCATACGATCATACAACATGGCATGATCTCATTTACTTAGGATGACACAAGAAAAATTTAGGCAAAAGTGCCCTAAGTAGCATAATCATTAGGATGCCACCACATGGCATCAATCCAAATGCTCTAACCTAATGGAGTAAAGCTAATAGACCAAAAGGTGAAAGTCTGGGATGCTAAGATCATGTGATGTATCTTGATCTTGCTAACCTGCTACCTGCAAGGTAAATATAAAGGCAAAGCTTTAATTAAAACTAGAGGCCTGAGATCTTGCTAAGTGTCATGATCTTGTTAACCCGTTATCAAGAACTAAAATATAAGAAAATATAACCAAATAAATTAAGGATTAGACACATGGATAATGACATCAATAGTCTATGAGCATAGGTTTGATGGTCATCTCCCCTATCAAAATTTGACAATAAATTGTGTGTTCAATATGACTTGCTCAGTTAAATTGTAGCTCATCTCCTAGCACCAAAATAGTTAGAAAAGTGGTTGGAATTGAATACATAATAGGTAATGGCATTGATCATAGACATGTCATGCATTTAAGGATCAAGAAAAGATGATAATAAAAAATATGCCTTCATGAGGCATGGTCTCGTTGCACAGATCGTGAACAACTAGCTATCCTGAGGGGATCTTCTATGAGAGTGGGTGAATATTCTAGTTAATGCAAATATAAGAAACTTCAAGGCCATCATGGAAAATGATGAGAAATTAGATGTCATGCTACTTGGAAGCGAATATATATAGATGTGTGTGTGTGTGTGTGCACACGCGTGCACACACACACACATGTGTAATTATGGCAAGGTGAGTTTTCAACTTGAAGTGTCAAGATACTTGCTTAATCTAAGACACCCTCTCTTTTCTGCCCTACACTACTCTCTGTCTTTTCATTTTTTGTGTGTTGTTGTTCTACCTTAGTTTAGGTTTTAAAGTGAATTGTAGTGAAGTAAGACTTAATTGATTTATTAGTTGAATCAAGTAGGCAACAAGAAGTAGACAAGTAATCAGCAAGAGAGTAGGTGAGCTTACAATGGTAACATTACATATTTTAGAGATCTATTCCAAATAGGCTATTTCATGGATTCCAATATTTACAACTCATGCCCTGGATTAATTTAGTAGAAATCCTAAAATGGGAGGATGAAAGTCCCTAATTGTCCCTAAAGTTCTCTTTGAGCACTTAATCTCATAAATGTTTCTTGGAGCAGGATTTGGGACACAATAACACCTTCAATTATCAATCAATTAGAATACATTAGGTGATAGTCTTATAATTTACAAAATGTAAACTTAGAAGTCATTATACATAATTTTTATTTTTTACTAACCAGCTTGAATGCTTTAAATGATAGTCTTACGATGTATTAAAAAATGAATTAAGGAATTATCATTTTAGATTAATATTTTTAATGATATTTTATTGATGTACCATTTTTATTTTATTTTTAATCTAGAAGTTCAAAGTTATATAGTTATCGGTATCTCTATTTATGTTTTGGATTACATATAGTTTATTACAATTGATGAGTAAGTGTACATCTAAATTTGAGCATTCATTTGGCTAAACAACCATGATTAGTGGGTATTAAATCCATCAAATTCACCTAGGACACAATCTTTGCCCTATCTATTTGACTTTGTGTCCAGATATCTAAAGAGATTTGAACCTTGGTAGATGGTATAACAAACCATCAACCTCACAAATCACTACAACCCTTTCAATTATTTAAATTAATTCTAATATTTATAACATATACATATAAAAATAAATTAAATAATTATCATTATAACAAATAAAAATAGTAATAAATTATAATATACTTAAATAATAATAATAAATTATAAAAAAAATTAATGCATTTAAATTATCTTAAAATTTATAATGTGTACAAATAATTATAAATTAGGAATTATCATTATAACATACATGACAAATTGTAAAAAAAATTTAATGATACATTACTATCCATTATTTATTAATGATGATGATGATGATGATGATGATGATGACATTAGAAAAGCATAAACTGCAAGAGAGACAATTTTAAAGCGTGAACCTTTACATGAATTTTCTAAAATAAAAAGAAATGCAAGAGGACTGAATAGATTTATTTAATTGGCTTAGTAGTGTTTGTTTTGTGTCCCCACATCAAACCAATTATTGTCTTCATTCTATTACCTTGCAAAAAAATGAAATTAAATTGACTTTGTTCACTGCATTATTTCTTGGGAAATTATAACTCGAAATTAGTTACCTAATGAAACATAGCATTTGGTCGGCAAGCATTGTTCACTGAGTTTCCATTATTTATTTTCTTTTGGAAGACAACTCCTTTTGAATTGTATAGAATCTGGCAGGTTGGTTTTTCCTCTTTTAAATTTTGAAATAGTAACCTCTTTCATCTTGAACAATCACTCACCTCATCAGGCCTTGGGATTCATGATCTATCAACCACGAGACATAAATTATTATTATTTTTATTTTTATTTTTATGGTCTTTTTTTATTGCATCCCAAAGAGGGAAGTATCCAGTGATTTAAAATTATATTTGACATCTTGACTAAGGTTTGTGATTTACCTGGGTGATTATGCCCTGTACCATTTTAATAATGGTGCACTTCTTATGATGGATTACACAATTATGCATATGACAAATAAATGAGGCCTTATGATAACCCATCATAAATTTAATGACATCCCTCTAAAAATGTAAGCCCATTAAAGTAAATTGATGTCATAAATATCCAAGATTTATTAAACATACTCATCACCCTTGGGAGGTGGTGACAGGTTGTGATAATGATGCATGACCATTTTGCTTTTGAAAACACTAGATTATCAGTGAAGTCTAATTCTTTTGCCTCAAAAATGGGGTTATGATGAATAAGAAGCAATATCTTGACTCTGATAACTCATGAATATTGGCATTATTTGTGGGGTGAGAGAAATGAATGAAACCACCTAAGCAATGATGGGAACTAGTTGTTTGTCTGTTGTAGTAGAACTATCAATGGGTTTGTACATGGTAACTACTATTTCTCCTACTCCATGATCATATTAGTTGACCTTTTTATTAGTGACTATATTTTATTTATCTACGTAAGTAGTAACATTTTTATTAACCTCAAGAGAGGTTTTGCGATATGTATCTAAACACAAATTAGTTATGGGAGAGCATTCACAAATCTTGTGGTATGTGGATTTATTACACTGAAGGCATGTATTAGGCACATTGATATACTAGTCATGTTTGGATATGCACTTGTCTCATATATATATATATATATATATATATATATATATATATATATGTATATATATATATATATATATGTATATATATATATATATGTATATATATATATATATGTATATATATATATATATATATATATATATATGTATATATATATATATATGTATATATATGTATATATATATATATATATATATATATGTATATATATATATATATCAATTCCTTGAGATCCTTTGAAAGCTCAACCTCAACACACATTTCTATAACCTAGCTGCCTAGAATTTGTTTTGACCATGGAAAATGAAATGATCTAAGGCCTTTATTAACTGGTCTATGAAACCCCACAAGGGAAAAGGTAGACCTAGAAGCTCTACTCAAACTAGGATTCTAAGTTTTGCTTGTTCATAAACAATGAAATCCCTAGACGTATTGGAAAAACTACCAAGGTGTTGTACATAAACCATTGGCCATAAGTAACAATGGATTTGCAGTTCTCAACATTGAAAAAATAAAAAATAAAAAACCCTTTAGCAAGGTTTTGTACACATTAAGGCTTAACACCATGGGATTTCTAGTTATGGGCATATTGGAGTGGGCCATAATCAAGGATCAATTAGATAGGATCGAATGCAGGTAAAAAACATGCATGGAGTAGTGAAATCCAAATTCAAGAACTCAAATGAATAAGCTCATCTTCATAAACAAAATTTGCATTAATAAACATTAACTAAAACATACATAGGAAGGTTCATTATATAAGTGTAAAATAGACACGTCCCAACATCCTCATGCATGTGAGACTATTTTCCCCAAAAAAACTTTATTAAACCTAAGCAAGTTGACTAGACTATGTACATAAAACTACATAGTGGGAAGAATCCTACACTAACACCCACTTAGGCATAAATTAGGTGGGTAGAAGAATTGGGACCCACCATAAAGATCTGATGAAGTACCCAAGTACATAGAAATGATCCCATAGAGAAGGAAGAAGATGAAGATGCTCAAACCTTAAAAGGAGCCAACAAATGATGATACTTGCTCTCAATGATGGATTTGGTGAATATATCAATAATTTGCTCTATTGTCTAGATGTGATAGAGATTAATGACTTTCTCATGGATGAGCTCCCAAATGAAATGCATGTGAATCTTGACATGTTTGGTCTGTTGATGTAGGACTAGATTCCTATAGGTTTGCATTGTGCTTTTGTTGTTGTAAAAGATGATTGTTGGTCATCAAAATTAGATGTCAAACTCAGTTAGAATCCCCTGAATCCAAATAGCCTCAGTGGCAACATTAATAGATTCTTTGTATTCTACTTAAATATAGGATAAAACAATAGCATTTTGTTTCTTATTTGACCAACTAATTAGATCTAAACCAAGGGAAAAAATGTATTTTGAAGTAGACTTATGATTTTGAATATTTCCATGCCAATCTAAATCTATATAACCAATCAATTCAATGTTGATACCTGGTCCATAATAAAAACCAAAATTATGAGTACTATTAATGTAGTGTAGAATAGACTTTGCTGATTTTTAGTACAGCTCATGTGGTTCCTGCATAAATATAGATACAATGCCCACTGCATATGAAATATCAAGGCTAGTGTGCACAAGGTAGATGAGACTGCCAATAATTTGTCAATACAAGGTAGCATCAACCAAAAGAGATGGACAATCAGCCTCAAGATTCACACCAAATAGAAAAGGAATTAGAGTTAGATTATATTCATCCATGTTAAACTATGCAAACAAATCAAGAACATACTTAGATTGTGTGATAGTGATTAAGAGTCTAACTGAGAAATGTCAATCCCAAGAAAGTAATGCAACAAGCCCAAGTGAGACATTGAGACTATATCAGACAAATCAATTTTCATTACTATGATGGTGGATGGAAAACTCCCATTGATCAATAGGTCATCCATGAATAGAACTATAATCAACAGTGAATCATCCTATCATAAAATATAGATATTTAGATCATAATAGCATGTGATGAACCCAATCAAAGGAATAAAGGAGTCCATCTTGTCATACCAAGCTCAAGGAGATTGTTTGAGGCCATAGAGAGATTTTTAAAGTTTACAAACTAAGGAAGAATCTTCCATAAATCTTTGTGGTTGTTCCATATATATTTCTTCTTTAAAGTCACTGTGAAGAAAGGCATTCTTCACATCCATCTGATGAACATCCTAGTGATGTGTTGCAACAATAATGAAAGTGGGTTGAATTGAGTTCATTTTGGCAACTAGTACGAACATCTTCATATAGTCAATGCTAAGTACTTGAGAAAAACCCTTTGTTACCAAATGTGTTTTGAACTTATCTATGAACCCATCTATTGTAAATTTTGTTCAGTAGATCCACCTACATCGAACAAGTCTCCTTCCCTTAGGAAGTGGGACTAAATCCCAAGTATTGTTCCTCTGCAAGGAACTATACTCCTCTTCCATAGCACTATCCCACTTAGGAGCTCTTGATGCCTCACAAAACGACTGTAGATTTGAAGTAGATGCAATGAAAGTATGTCACTCACCTATTATTTTACTCCACTATAGATACCTTGGGTAACCAATTTCAATGGCAATCTATTTTTTAAATGACTCATGAGAGAGCAAACCAAGCTAGTGACTCTTACTACTCTTCCTAATTCTATTCACACATTTTTTGATATATCTTGTAAAGGTAAACCCAAATCAAATCCAAAGACTATACCTTCCACTAAACTATTAAAATATTCCTCTCATGCTTCTCAGTCTTCTAAGTCTTGTATACCTAATGAGTCTACTAATGCCTCTAAACTAGACAGTTGTATAAATTGAATAATACTTATGGTCCATGAAAATTTTGTAATGGGAAAAATCATTTTTAGTCCAAATGTTTCACAAAGATGGAATACTTTGAAGTCATTGTCAAATAACACAAGATTTATATTCTTGATCCTTCTTCAGTACCTTCAATAAGTAAAGGGAAAACACTCATTACTATGGCATTAAATGCATCATAAGATAATTAGATTATTCACTCTAGTGCTTCTATTCACCTTACACATTACTGAGATCTTATTTCTTGTTTCTCAGATTGTAGCACTTCCCAGATCGAAGTGGATGACTCTTCTATACTTGATGTGTTAGGCTACGATGATGTTCAAATGTGGGATGGATGTATTATAATGTTTTGTATGTTCCAAAAAATTCCACAAATTTGTTGTGTATAAAAATTTTAACTCAAGGACTAGGAAGTTCATGGAGTTTACTCCACATGTAATCTGAAAATTGTTAGATCTATAGGATCCAGTTGTTATAGGTGATTCAGATCATGGTTCACATCTATATACCTTTAAGATATTTTAACCTTCTATTGGATACTCTTTATTTTATCATGTTGATCTACTCATTAAATTTTTCCATAGACATCTTTGTCATCTTAATTATATATATCTATAACATATGAGTACACAAAATCTAGTGATTGGTCTATCCAAAGTCTCCTACATTAATGGATTTTATCTTAGATATATGCATGGAAAAACACAACAGGACCCTTTTCCAAAGGGTAAGTCATATATTTGATTTATACAATGATCTCATGATCTTTCCCACTTGCTTTTTTCTAGTGACAAATCTATCCTCACATTCATTGATGAGATTATCCTAAAAAAACTTGGGTATATTTTATCAAGAACAAGAATGGAGTACTTGATAACTTTGAATCCTTTAAGATTTTGTAGAGAATAAATAATCTCTTCCACTTAAATAGATACACTCAGACAATAGGGGAGAGTATGTCACTAATGCATTTGGGGACTTTTTTACAATACATGACATATTTCATCAATTCTCAGTGCCCTATGCTCCTAAACAAAATGGTGATGTATAGTAGAAGAATCTCAATTTGAAAGAGATGGAATAGTATATGATTCACTTTAGAGATATGGCTTGTTAATACTAGGTAGAAGCTATAAGTTATGTAAATTATATATATAATTGCATTCCACTCTAGGAAGTATGCAACAAAACTCCTAAATAATCTTAGTTTGTGATCAATATCGATGTATCAAGTTTTTATTTATTTGGGAGTAATACTTGTGTGTTTATTCCTGACAGAAAATGCAAAGCTATGGAGAATACTATTATACCACTTATATTTGTTGTCTATTATGATGATACCAAATCCTATTGTCTATTTCATCCCATCATGCATGATGTGTTTTTATAACATGATTTCAAAATTGATGAGAGTATTATTCCAGCAAATTCATCATCACCTTCTCCCTCTAACATTATTCCTTATTTTACTTCAAAGGAATTTCTTATGGATAGTGATTATGATCATAATACACCACCATCTCTTCTAACTTATTCTCAGCCTATGCCAAGATGGGTTAAGTCTACTCTTGAGAAAGTTGGTTCTTCAGTGGGTAATCCTTTTATTCCTCAATACACTCAATCATAGACATCCAACATTTCCTTATTGATTCATGCCATTTTAGATTATCTAGTATTATTTTCTAAAGCATCAAGCAAACCAAAGTGGGATGTTGTTATGCAAGCGGGGTATTCTATTTTCATAAATAATCACATTTGGGATCTAGTACCACTTTCTAATGAAAGGAAAATTTTATAGTTTAAATGGTTCCATAAGACCAAATATGTGTTAGATGGAATAATAGAAAAATATAGAGATTTCCTAGTCATAACAGGATTTTCATAGGGTGAAGGGGTAGACTACTATGATACCTTTCCTCTGATTGCTAATATGGATTCAGTTTGGCTTATACATTCCCTTCCTTAGGCACACTATTGGTCATTTTACCAGATATACATTGGAGTGCCTTCTTGCACAGTGACCTACATAAGGATATCTACATAGAGTAGCCTCCATGTTTTGTGTAGGACTTTTCATTAGTATGCAAACTTTGTTGTTCTCTTTATGGACTCAATCAATCTCCATGTGCATGGTATGAGATGATGGATTATTTTTATCTACATATGGTTTCTCTCATTTTCACTCTAAACCAAATGTATATATCTAAAGGCATGGGGATCACATTCTGATACGTGTTCTATATGTATATGATATTATTATGATAGGCATTTTTAATCTCATTATTGAGGATATTAAGCTTAAGTTGATGAGGTAGTTTGATATGATAGACTTAGGAATTTTGCACTACTTCTTTGGAATATAAATTCTTCAGTCACCTAATAGGATTTATCTTGGAGGAGGAGGAATATTTTGATTAGGAGGATTATGTTGGGGAGGTAGAGTTGGTAGTCCCCTTCTAGTTTAGACATCATGAACATGAGAATCTAGTATGAGCCTTGGACAAAAAATGGTACTAGGTTGACGAATAGATGTAGGTTGAGGATGAGGAGGGGCTAGCACAAGATATTGTGTACATGCTCTTTAGAGTTTTTTTGCAACAAGAAGTAACTCATATTGGATATTATAACAATAAGTATTACCAAAATTAGATGACATAGGTTAGATTTGATTACAAGGGATATATTACTCTTTATATCCACGTTTTATTTGATGTGAGTAATTTTTTATCCATTATTGAACATAATAAATAACATGTTGAAAGGGAGTGTTTGATGTAAAAATAAAATCCATAATTATATGCAACATATAAAGGAGCCTTTCATTTACTGAACCCATTATACTACAATATGAATTAAGCAATGTTTACAATATAAATTAAGAAATGATAATGGATATAGTATAATACAATATGAATGAAGAAATGCTAATGAATATAAATACAATATAATAAAAAATAAAGGTATGAGAGTGTTCTCGGCAAGGGTTTAAATAATTTTTAAGCTCTCAACTATACTTGCTCATTTATTGATTAGTGTTGGCTAAATGTTTTAGATCATTAAATATAGAGGTAGGATCATGCATATAGCCCATTAACTTTAGTTTTAAGTCTATATTGAGAGTAAATTATATAAGAGATATGCTCCTATTAGATAAAACACAAATTATATAGCTAAAAGAGGATTCCTATTGGTTTAAACAAGGGGATCCTAGGCATTTTGTATTCACTTTGAGGCACGTGGAAACTAAAGTGTGTGTTTAGTTTTATATGATGGATATGAGTATTAGGGTAAACCCATCATGCCATGGTTTTTGTAAATAGATACCACATATTCCTTGATGTCAGCCACTATATATTTTTAAAATTGATGGAGCATATTTTTTAAAACAAGTAAAAGCAAATGAAAAAAAAGTGAAAAAGGTGAAAAAAATTTAGTTTCAAAAGTCAAACAAATTTAAACCCAAGGTGGAAAGAAAAAGCTTCTATGTCAGAATGATCTAAGGTGTCAACAAAATTTACTCGGTGTTGAATTTAATCAAAGATCAAATAAATTGAATAATTTTATGCTAGATATTATCCAAGGTTGAAGGTTGTTTTGTTTTAGTATCATAAATTTACAAAAATTTGAAATAAATCATATCACAAATATTAAGAAAAATAAAAAGGAAGCAATACTATAAAAAGAACGAGTTCACTAGAATATTTAACCCTTTCAATTTAAGTGTTTTTAAAATAATATAATTGAACTATTGAAATAGAAATGTGTTGATGTAGGTTTTATGCACACAAAATTTTCTTATGAGAAGGTCCCTAATGTTTTAAAGTCGGTGAAAAATCACTCCAAGGCACAAGTTGTGGGTCTCAGTTTTATAAATAACCACATGGTGAAATAGTGTTGAGAAGAGTGATTATTTATCTCAGATAGTTGAGATATGATAAGTGTCCAATTCTAATTTTAAATTTCTACTTGAGGTGGATGGGTGGATCTAAGCTAAGGTGAACAAGTCTAAAAAAGATAAAAAGAAGAGAAGGGATCTATGATAAAATTAGAGATTCAACCCTTCCAAGATGACTTATTATAACAATAAAAACACATGTCACAAAGCAATGTCTATTGTGAGTTATTTAAAAGCATACAACACATCAAAAATAGTGAATATCCTAAGGGAATAATTACAAAAATATTCAATGATTATAATCAAATACATTGTTAATACCATATTGATATGCATATCCAATGTCATTAACAAGTAATAAGTATGATATATAAACCAAGAACTGACAATATTAACTAAATATTTAATTTATTCCTTACAAAATAACACACACTCATCATACCACAAAGTTATCAACTTAATGAAAATTCTCCAATGAAATAAATATAAAATTTGGAAGATTGTGAACATTCACACAAACTCATATAAAAATTGTATAAAACTTCATTAACTTCATTAATTTATAAAATTCTCCTATTTTTACAAGAGATAAAAACATGCATATACAGGATGGGATTGCCTCATTCTCAAAGCTTATCCAAATTTACCAAAATCTAAAACAAGACTAACTCTTAATTTAATCATGTAGACTTTGTATGTTTTTAAAATGTCTATAAATAAGAGTCTTAATTTAGATCTAAATATTGTATACAAATATATAGATAACTTAGTAAAAAATATACTCCATTCGCCACTTCATTAGATATGAGTAGCACTGCTAGCTAAAACTGCAATCGAACTAGACTGTATTATAGCTGAAATTAGTTGACCAAAAATAATAGAAGTAGGTGATGTTGATGTGGAATCTATCATATACAACCCTTGCATGGATATAGAGACTTAATTTATTGGAATGACTACTGTAGTTATGACTACACTTGGTCCTAGTTGATCCTATGATGAAGTTGTAATGTAAGGCAATGTCACAAATATAAGCCTTGTTAGAGTGTAGATTATAGTATAACTAGGAGAAGAAGACACAATTGTAAAAAATATATCTCATGAATTGAAACTCCCACTTGAATGTCTGACTATTATTTTTCTTTTATATTTTCATATTTAGTCATACATGTCATGAAATATAGTTTGATGGATTCAAAATTTATGATAGGAAGCTTAAACAAAATTGAGATATTATTCATTAGTTCCTTGTATAAGTTCATTTAAGATATAAAAGAGGCATTCAAGGATTATAACTATGATACCTTATACCTAGATAAAGTAATTAATTGAATCACTTGGTCATTGCTCATAAAAACTATACTTTCAATCTCTACCATGAAACTATCATTAGTAGTGTGAAGTAAGCTATCAAAAAATTATCTGTTATAATTTTACTGAGTGGAGTATGTATGTCATTAATGTCTATGTCTTTTTGAATTTGGATGTCTTTCTATTATTGGCTTATCAATTATTGAGTTAACTCCTACATCTATTTATTTGACTCTATCAAATGACCTCTTTTGTTAGTTACATAATTATGAGCTGGAGCAATGTTTGAAAGATGTCATAAATTAAGATTATGATATGACTTTTTCCTTATTGCCTTGTTAATAAAATTTATTTTTGAATCTAAGCTTTTCACAAACTCATGAAATTTTACCACATTGCTTAATTGTGGTTGTGATTCTACCCTTGACTATCGGATAGAGCATACTATGTTATAAAGGGTTTTGGTTGAGATGCACACATTGTCCACTATATCTTTTGAAGTTTCTATTTTTCCTTGAGCCTCCATTATTTTTTTAGATTTTTTCAGCCAAAAAAATAACTTTTTTAAGATTCCTCTAGTGGCATCTATGAGTTCAATTGTTAATCATTTATTTAAATCTATAGAGGTGAATGGAGTTGAAATTAATGGTATTTTCCAAAAAAAGAACTGACATCTCAGTCAACACAATTTGGATTTACAATGATGAATCAATTTTAGTGTCCATGTAACCCAACTAAAAATGGAGCAATTGCATGGCTATGAAGAAAACATTATCCTAGTAGCGTCTTATAGGAAAGTATTAGTGAATATTTCAGATTATATGAACTTGTTCAAACAATGATTTTGGGTTTTGTGGAAGATGAGTGATTGTTTAGTGCATTATCCTTCATGAAGTTAAAACTTAGAAACAAATTTGATAAAAATCTAGAGACTTGCTTGAGACTGTATGTTTCATGTATTCTGTGGACAAGTTTCCTTATGAAATAGCACTAATAACATGGAGTTCTCTAACTAAAAGAAGAGACGTCAATAATATAGTGACCAATATAGAGGATGTGAATACTAAGACTGAATATGGTACTGACATGGTAGATGCAAATCACACTTATAATAAGCAAGTTTCTTGAGGATTGTTTCATCTACCCGAGTTTAAGTTTGATATGTATAACAATTACTATTTTTTGAAATACTTCATATTTTTTTTATTTTGTAAAATATTTTAAAGATTGAGTTCATTAAAACTATTGATAGCCTTATGATTAAATTAATAGATGTTTCTCTCACTAGTTAAAATTGTTTAATTTATTTCATACATGTAAACTACTTAAAATATTTTTAAACTCTTTTTATGGATTAATTGAGCATTAATTAGAATTAATATCTTCACTTTCACAAAAATGATGAAACAACTTTGAAATAGTTAAATGTAGTAATATTTATTAAATAAAGACTAAAATTTAGCACTTTATTATTTATCCTATTATAATATGAGCTATTTATTTTGAAAAATAACCCTGGAGACTTCTTCAGACACATAACTAGGAATAAATGGATGTTGTTGCCTCCCAATTGCAACATGCAACTGGGAAAAACCTCTTGTCTCCCAGCTTCATGATGCATCCAAGTGAAAGCAAGTACCACCCAGAAACATGTTGCAACCTAGTGACAACAAGTGCCACTCGACTTCATGATGAAGAAAGGTAGTAGCAAGACATTTAAGTAACCAAGCGGCTCTAAAACTACATAAACTACTCGATTGTATTGAAGCAACTAGATAATAGGAGGACTAATCCATTATATATGTGACCCTATAAATTAATAATATATGTATGCACTACAATAAATTTAAACATAATCAATAATCACCAAAGTATTAATTAAATACTATAATACATTTAAAATATTGACCACAATACATTTAAACATAATAGTGTTTAATAGTTGTCATTGTCATTTTCAACATTACCTATAGAATATTTAAGATTGTAGAATATTAAACAATACATTTAACCAAGATTATTTAAACAATAATTTAACCAAGAGTATTTAAACAATGCATCTAACCAAGAGTATTTCAAAGAAACATTTAACCTTAAAATATACACTACAGCCTACTTCATTTAGTTCATAAAATTAATATTCACCCAAGTATTAATTAAATACTACACTAATATAACTCCATAGAATATTTAAGGCTAAGCTTGACCATAACACATTTAAAATCTTAAAATTACAAACCAAGAGTATTTAAAACATAAAGTGTAATTGATATCATTGACATGTATAATGTCTTGAATTAAATAAGTGTTTTCAAACATAATAAAGTGTTTTTCAAATAAACAAGATTGAAATCACTATCTTTTTGATATTATAATTTTTTTTGAAACAAACAAACATCTTCCTCAAATAGACTCTCCACCCACTTACTACATTCCACTACCCTCCACTGAAACCCCACTCTCTTGACCTACCTATGCACCCTCCTTGATAACTCCTTTAAGAAGATCCTCTGTAGTAGAATTGATATTTTCAAGATTTTCTCTCTCCTCTTTAGACTCAGATTTACATCTATTTTTTGCTTCAATAAAATATCTGGATCCATCTGAAAGTCTTTAATATTTTTCTTCAAAGTGTTTTTTTTTTTAAATTTAATAGACCAAGCTTTTCCTTGAATGCGATAGCTAAGGTTATACTTTCACGAGTGTTTTTCAAATGGACATTATGAAATTGTGCTTCTTTCTTCAAATTTTCATATTTTTTCTACAATTAAAAAATAAAATATAAGATTCAAGTATGTAAAAATTATAAAAATAAGAATACATGATAAAATGATAAAAAAACTTACCAAATATGTATACTTCTCTACTTGGATGATGACAACAAGGTTTATATCTCTAGCCCGGTTATGGAAATAGGCTTAGGCTTCTACATTTAAACTTTCCAACCTGCTTATCATAATGCCTAAAACATTATAATTATAAATATTATTAACATAAATTAACCTAGATTGAGCTTGATTGAATAAAGCATCAAAATTTGAGGGTTCATTTTGAACAAGCGAAAACAAATTAAGTCTTTGGGAGTGATTGTGATAATGGGCATTGATTTTCTTGATCAATGCTTTTTCCCTTATGTTCTATTATTTTAAAGCTTTGAACTCATAATAACACCCTCCATAAAATTGGAAATTATATTTTATGAAAGTAAATTATCTAATGGAAAATAAGAGATAGAATCATCAGACAAGTTCAAATTATTGGTGGTAGGTGGAGTAGAGGGGGAAGAGGTAGAAGGAACTTCTATTGCAAGCACATTATAAACTTGAATAAAATCATGTGGATTGAATTCATCACTATCTGGGGCCCCACCTTTGATCCCAAAATACTCTTCATCAAAATGAATATGATGCAAACATGTAAGTCCTTGTGTACTAGAAACACCACCAATACACAAATTTGGGAATTTATACCTAAAAAATGGTAGGGTTCCTCTACTCTGTGCAAAGAGGATGATATTCTTCCCTCTTCTATGAGTCTATATGGGTGGTCGGGGTGGTGGCATACTTATCCTCATAGATACAGGGTGACCTGCGAAATAAAAATTTAATTAAAAATTATAAATTTGAAAACATAAATTAGGGAAATTTAAAATTAAACATTTATTACATGTAGTTGAAGAGATTGCCTCTTCCACTTTGTTTGCCCTAGTGGGAGTGATAGTGGTGGTTTCAACTATAAAAGGGGAAATTATGTAGTTAACAAATTATCCAATAAAAGAACTTTTAATTTAGAAAACAAAATTTTTAAGGTAGCAACCATTGAAAGTGTTGTTGGGAAGATTCCTCAATGGCAATGGCTCAAGATTCCACTACAAAAAGTAAAATAAAATAATAAAATAATAGGAAAAATAAATTTTCATTAAATAAAACAAGAAATAAATAATCATGGAAATTTGGGAGGATGACCTACAAGTGGAGATGACATTGAATAAGGCCTTGGGAATTTATAAATTTGAAATGAATTAAACAAAGACTCTATGAAATCAATATCATAAGAACCTTCAAGACCATGATGACCTTTTGATGTTGCCTATCTTCTTGTGTTGTATGCATGCATTCTTATCTATAATAAGCCAATAAATGTTACAATTTATATTTATAAATAAGTACAAACCAACATAGTTGATTAATTTTAAGGTTAAACTTACCTCTTATTCTTTGATGGACAAAAAATTAACAGGCATTTTTGTATGCAGGGTAGTTAAAATTATTGTTTTTTGTATATCATTTAAGGTCTCATAATACAAGGCTAGAATAAAGTTGGAGGAAGATATGGTGGAACTCACATTCAAAAAATCATAATTTAACTCAAACCTAATCTTGTTTGATATATCGTGCACTAGTCATATTTTAACCCTGACAATAAACGAAGAATATAGTAAACATCCTATTAGGTAATTTCCCTTGGTCTTCCCTATAAAGCAATTCTAGCTTGGAAAAAATGTACAATGGCTTTCAGAAATGGATGGGATATTTTATCCATTTGGATTCCCCTTCTGAGCAAACTATCTAAACTGAAAGCATAAAATATGCAATTAGGACATCAAAATATGTGACAAGAATAACAATTCACTAATTATTAAAAAAAATTAAATATCAATAATAAATTTAGCACTTATCAATTGGACTGATGGCCAAGTTGTAGATAGACTCCAAATACTTTTTGTCTTCATCGGATAATAGGGTTTTTTTGTTAACAATGTTTACATTACAATGTGGAAAGCATGTTAAATTATGGATATACAAAGGAGAGGTGATGTAGGATATCAATTTTTTGTTGACACACACATGGAATCAAGTCTCGCTATGGTTGTAGCAAGCCATCAGAGATTAGAGTAGGTGATTGTTAGTGTCACATTAAGGCATGTCTACAAAGCCTTGAAAATTTTGTGTATCAATCCAATCGACATACATCTCAGGATAGTCCACCAACTTGAGAAAGTATGGACAAAATAAATTCTTGAAAATGTATTTATGGATAAAACTTGCATTTGTGGATGTTGTAGTTGTTAAAGCCATTTAGATGCAAATTTTTTGTTTGTCAGAAACTAAAGAAGAGAGAGCGGGACAAGAAATAACCTATGATTAAAGTTTTTAAATGAGGCCCAATGTGTTAGAGGTATAATTACTGGGGGTGAATCAGTGATGCTAGATAATCCAAACTTTAACTCCAACCCTTTCAAACCCTTAACCAAATAACATTATCATTCATAAAGCATACACATCATTTATAGAAATGAACAAGAAAGATAAACAAGATCACACACATAACATAAGATCTATGTGGGAAACGCTCTTGGGGAATAAAACCCACTAGAACCTAAAAAATGAAAAATATTCATATAATAACAAGATAAAAATTTAGACTAACACCAATTGATCAAGGAACACCCATCCCTTAATTTAGTGAGACACCTATCCCACAAAGAGGAACCAACCCCCTAGGAAACTAAACACCCTCTCAGATACCTTGATCTAATCTCCACCTCTTGATGTCTTCTACACCTGATGATGGATTTCTCTTGCTTTCACTCTTCTTCACCATTATATCTCTCTCAAACAGCCTCTAGGGCTTACTCACTCAATTAGCCTCTTCTAGGCTTATTAGGTCTAATGACCTATGTGTTCATCTTTATCAACTTGATCATATAGACATTTTTAATCTCTTTCACACTCTGATGGTCATCATTGACTTGTACCTTCACTTCCAAAGGTTCTCTCCTTTGCTCAATTCCACATTATCTCAACTCTACTCTCTCTTTCAACTCATCACACACCCTCAATCTTGTTCATACAATAAATGCATCCAAACACCCCTTTTAGATCATAATAATCTTATTCTCTCATCCTTAATCTACTATGTACTTTAGTCCATGCATTTATTACACTCCCTCTAATCTCTTTCCTTCATATCTATAATCTGTTCTCTCAACACATCCTTATCAAAGTCTAGAAACCATTGCCTTGGTCTCCCCTCTTTATAGAGTCTTCATGAATATCAACTTCTAAGTCAGCTATAATACATGCCTTAACCCTTAAAACTTCTATCATGCTAACACATATCTCAATACCATCCTCACAAGTTAGCCATAACATATATGGTTCACACTTAAGCTACTAATCCTTTCAATTAGGCCTTAGAAGCCCTTATAGGTCTCATGGAGACCTATTACTCATTTTATCACTTCATTAAGTAAATGAATAAACAATATCACTTATAAATACAAGGTTCTATTCCATATGACCTCTTAGACATCTTCAAGTGATTACTCTCACCAAAACACTCTTTTGCTAAAGCACAAAATGCTTAAACAATGTTTTGTACACAAAAACACCATGAATAAATAAATAGTTAGCTTCCAACTATAATACATGTATTTGTATAAATATTCAAACCTCCAAACCAATTTTTTTGGATAGCCTTTGAAATTATCTACAACTTTGATTTTTACACCACCATGAAATTCATCCTCATCAAAAGATATAGTAAAAAACTATAGACTAGGTTTCCCTCATTAATTTGAATATTCAAATTTCAATAGTCACTATGTAAATACTAAACATCGACACTTTTACTTCATCTCATTCTCCCTCATAACTTTGAACAAATACACACCATCGATCTCTTTATAAGTCTCTTAACTTTAACCTGTAATCACTCACCATTGATCTTAGATCTTTGCTTCCATGATCATGCCACTTGGTAGCTCTATGTGCCTTCTATGCACATTGACTATTTGACTCAATGCACTATGTTTATCTCCGTCTGTATGAACACTTGCATGCCATTGATCTTCTGTCAACTTAATGAGATTGAGACACTTGTCATTAGCATGTTCAATCTCAAGAACCTTTGACAATTTGACTTCACACACATTATTAGATCACTATTTGAAAATATCACATGCTCTGTTAGATCCTTATATGGTAAGATTAAATGCTCACTATAGATCTTTGATAATGCAAATTTGGCTTTGTATGGGAACTTAGAGAACTCTGCCTGAGAAGCCAACTTTTCACCTTAATAAATTTTTCTATGCTCAACCTCATGACCTAAAATTTGAACCACATGATCACCTTTCATAGAGGAATCCATCCATGTATCAAAATGCTCTTGAAACCTTCACATGTGTGAAATATTAAATCATCAAACTTCTTACTCAACTTTATTTGACAAAATGACTACTTGAACTTAGACACTCAATTTACTAATCTAAATAATTACTTTCACTTTCATAAGCACCCCAAACACTTATAACACCCTATAAGGTATCTAAAATATGTCCATAGCATCAATATAATCCACCATCTGCCTATCCAATTCAAATATTGAAGAACCATGAAGGAGCACTGAAGCTCATTGAAGCACACTTTGTCATTGTCATCCAAGCACACATGACACCTCATCAACATCCTTGGTCACCTTGAAGACATCATTGACAAACCTATAACAATATCCCCCTTTGTCATTGATGTCAAACACCAATAAAAATATTAAGCTCAGAATTTGTCTCTTTCTTTAAGCACTTTCTCCCCCTTTAACATAATGACAAAGTGGGCTCAACTCTTGATCTTACAGACCTGAAAAGACTTCAAAGACCAATAATAAGAAAGGACCACCTCTGAGAGATGATACAGACTCCCCCTAAATTTGTGCATATCTCTTCTTACCTTGAGCTTATCAAACATGTTCCATGACTACACTCTTCTTTGATCATACATATCTTCTATGAAGATAAAACATACATGAACATTAGAAACTTCATGAACTTACCTTGAAAACATTAAGAGGAACTCCCCCTAAGTCAACTAATCTTAGGTACCCTTTTTATCATATTCAAACCATTTTCAACAATGATGAATCAACACAATTGAATTCATACCTTCACTCTCAAAATCTACTACATAGTCCTCTAATCCTAAGGCCTGGCCATTTACAAAGCTCCCCCTTTGTTTATGCATGAGGATTCAATACATTATCAAATCACCTAACTTGGTTTGATCAAGTCATTATATCAACATGCTTGAGTTCACATTTTTAGAAGACTTCTTTATTTATCCATCATGCCTAGAACATCTCACATATGTTCCCCCTCACATCATGCATAGCTCTTTAAGCCTTTCAAACTATCTAAGTTAGCTCACCCTAACTCCATGCTTCACCTTGGTCATGGCATCTTCAACAAGTCTTCTCAATGAGCTAGATCTGCTAGCAACTTTTCAACATTGTCCATACTTCAGTCAAAACTATTATGGAAACATCTTATCTTCAGAACACTGTCACCTCCATGGAATAATTAACTTGACATCTATAGAACTCTGAGACCTTCTATATGATATAAAAAAATGTGACAACATATTCTTCTCATACTCCATATCAACCTTGTCTTTAGTATTTCAACATTTGATCAATCAATTTAAGTAATTGACAAGTTCTTACCTTTAGGACCAAAAACCCTAAACACACCTTGAGCACATTTGAACAAGATCAACATACATTTATGTTCAATAGAATATCTTGACAACTCACCATCCTTGATCAGACACTTGGAAACCTTCTTTCTCTACCTGAAGACCTTTAAAACCAACATCTTCATTATTCACCATTTGACCAACTAACCATCCTTTAGATTTGATCAAAACTTTGACTTTAGGATCATTATTTCTAAAAATATCTTATCATGTCCTTCCATATTAAACCAATACATCTTCTTATAACCTTTCTTGTCTTAAAACCTCAACCAAAGCTCAACTAGCATCCACCATGCTTCCTCGTGCTTGCCAAGTGTCTCCTTGAAGCCTAAATAGAGACACCCTAACCCAAAATGTCCTAGAATAATGTGAAACTAGGAGTTGCCCATAATTCCTTCTCGTCCTTGGTCATCTGAAATTGATAGTTCTTTTTCTTTTTCTTATGATTAAGAGAACCAACTTGCTCATCTAATACAACATTTTCCTTCTCTTCTAATCTTGAATTGACAATACATTGAGACAACAAATATTTATGACATACCTCATCATTCTTGGCATGAAATGTGTTCAACAATAGCTGGATGTTTACTTAGATCTATATACACCTCAGGACTAGCCTCAACTAGCATCTTTGTCTTCTCCTTGATTTTGTTCTCTTCATTCACAACATGAGCAGATATTGAGAGATATTAACATTCTTTAACATTTGTAGCATTCTCCACCATAGCAAATAGACCACTTGGAACTACTCATCATGACTCACACTTTCCACTTTTGGTTTTTCATAAGTTAATTAGCCTTTTTCCTTACACTCTAGGATTTTGATTAAACTTGTTTTGACTTGATAAGCTTTGCTTTCAGTACCTACCAATGCAACCAATCTTCTCAAAGTTGTATCAAACCACTCTTTTTGAGGAAACTCAACTTGCCTTACTTTATTTGGACAATGTTTTTCAAAGTGTCCCACATCATGATAGTTGAAGCATTCAACCTTGCTTACACCACTTGATTGATAATTCCACTCATTCTTAGCAAGCCTTCTACACTCTCTAGCCCTATGACCAAATTGATTGCAAGTGTAATAATAACCATTAAATTTGGCATACCTCATAGCATTTAGTTGTTTGATCTGATTTGTTTTCATTTTACCAGCATCTTCATTCCATGATTGATTGTTGACCCTCAAGTTCTAATTATCTTTGTTCACATTAATCTTCACATTATTTTGAGTTATATTCTTTTGTTCTTCTTTGTAACCAAGTCTAGTTCTATCACTAGCATGCTTTTGACTATTCAGAATGTTGTCTATATGACTTGAACTCTTTTCAAACATCACAAATGACTTCATCTTACGAGATGTCTTTTCTAACTCAGATTTCAATGACTCCTTTTCAATCGCATCCCTTGAATACTCATCTTCTTTAGATTTTAGGCTTGTAAATAGGATTTCTAATAGACAACTAGGATGCTTGACTATATCTTCATGCTCCTTGGTGTCTTCATTCATTTTTACCTTAAACACACCGAATTGTTATTCATAGTCCTTGATTTGAGACTTCATCTTCTTTTTTATCCTCTTTTCAATCTTTAGTTCTTCAAGAGCATTCCTCAATTTAGTCTCACAATCCTCCTTGTCTTTTCAATATCTATATCACTCCAAGTAGACTCTTTTTGATATGAGAAACTTCCTTCCTCAGCCATGTATAGGACTTCATCTTCAATATCAAACTCAGAATCACTGTCTTCACTCTCATGTGATGAGCTAAAATATTTATTGGTATAGAGACTCTTTTATTGGTGTAGAGACTCTTATTATTCTTGAAGGACTTCTTCTTGTTGTCATACTTTATGAATCCTTTTTTCCTCTTATCAGACTAGAATGTCTTCTTACCTTCATCTTGGATTTCACCATGCTCTTCATCATCATTCTTATTATGCTTATGAGGGAACTTGTTAGCAAAGTGTCCTACTTCTCCACAATTGAAAATTTTGAAGTGTAGTTTACCTTTATACTTCCCTGGTCCTAGTTTCAATTTACTTGTAAACAAAGCTATTAGTTCATCATTAGATATCTCATCATACTTGACTTCTTTATCTTGAGTTATTTTCTTATTTGGATTCATTTTTATCTTAAATGTTGCTTCCTCTTTTGGTAGTTTGTCATCATTGACTCTCATCTCATAGCTAGTAATGATACCATGTAATTCATCCATCTTCATTTGAGTAAGACCATGACTTTCTTCTATAGCAGACACAATAGAATCAAACTTGAGAGAGAGATATATTAATACCTTTTGTACTACAATAGCTTCTTCAAGCATCTCTCCAAGACTTTTGATAATGTTCACAATCTCATCAACTCTCTACAAAAAGGATGCCATAGAATATTCTTCTTTCATCTTGAGACTCTCAAATTGTCTTCAGTGAGTCTACAACTTGGCCAAATTGACCTTTGAATCCCCTTCATAAATGATCTATAATTTGTCCCATATCTCTTTGGTATATTCAAAATTAATTACCTTGGTGTACTCAATCTCTAAAAGACTACAGGTGATGGCATTCATTGCCTTAGAATTGTTCTCACGTAGCTTCTTATCAATTTCACTAGTTTGAGGGGTTGAGGGGGATGAATATCCATCCCCAACAAATTGCCAAATGTCATACCCTATTGGCATGATGTAGGTATTCATCCTTACACTCTAAAAAACATAATTGGACCCATTAAACATTGATGATTACTTTGTAGATAAACACTGCATCTATTGACTTGCCATATTGTACCTTGGATCACTTTCAAGTGGTTAAACTTGTAATGAATTTCTTTCTCTAATATAAATTGTTAGAGGCACACTCACTGAGAGTGGGGTGAATTAGTGATGATAGATAATCCAATCTTTAATTTCAATCCTTTCAAACCCTTAACCAAATAGCGTTATCATTCATGAAGCATACATATCATTTATATAAATGAATAAAAAAGATAAGCAAGATCACACACATAACACAAGATCTATGTGAGAAACCCTCTTAGGGAATAATTTCCACTGAAAACCTACAAAATGGATTACAAGATCCAATTTTAGACTAATACCAACTGATCAAGGAACACCCATCCCTTAATTTAGTGAGACACCCATCCCATAAGGATGAACCAACCCCCTAGGCAACTAAGATCCCACTTAGCTACCTTGATCTGCTCTCCACCTTTGATCTAATGTCTTCTACACTTGATGATGGACTTATCTTGCTTGCACTCTTTTTCACCCTTATATCTCTCTCAAATAACCTATTCTAGGTTTATTAGGTATAATGACCTATGTGTTCATCTTTATCAACTTGATCAGATAAACATGTTTGATTTTTGTCACACTCTGATGGTCCTCACTAACCTGTAACCTCTCTTCCAAAGGTTCTCTACTTCGCTCAATTCCACACTTTCTCAACTCTACTCTCTCTTTTAGCTCTTCATAAACCCTCAAACTTGTTCATACAAACAATGCATCCAAACGCCCATTTTGGATCATACTAGGCTTATTCACTCATCCTCAATCTACTTTACACTTTAGTCCATCCATTGATCACACTCCCTCTGATCACTTTCCTCCATCTCTATAATCTGCTCTCTCAACACATCCACATCAAAGTCTAGAAAGCATTACTTTGGTATCCACTCTTTATAGAGTCTTCATGAATATAAAATTTTAGGTCATACATAATACTTTCCTTAACCCATAAGACTTCTATCATGCTAACACATAGCTGAATACCATCCTCACAAGTCAGACATAGCATCTATGGGTCACACTTAAGCAACTACTCCTTTCAATTAGGCTTTAGAATCCCTTATAGGTCTCATGGATACCTATTACTCCCTTTAGCACTTCATTAATTAAATAAAGAACAAAAAATCACTTTTAAATACATGGGTCCAATCTATATGACCTCTAAGACATCTTCAAGGGATTACTCCCACCAAAACACTCTTCTACTAAAGCACAAATTGCTTAAACAATATTATATACACAAGAACACCATGAATGAACAAATAGTCAGATTCCAACTACAATAAATAATTTTTTATAGATATTGATACCTCCAAACCAATTTTTTTGGATATCCCTTGAAATTATCTATAACTTTTCTTTTTACACCACCATTAAATTCATCTTGGATCAAAAGATATAGCTTAAAAACTATACACTAGTTTTCCCTCATTAATTTGAATATTCAAATTCAAATGCTGACTGTGTAAATACTAAACATCAAACACTTTGACCTCATCTCATGCTCCCTAGCAACTTTGAATAAATATTCACCATCGTAGAAGTCTCCTGAGTTTAACCTACAATCACTCATCATTGATATTAGATCCTCACTTCCACGATCATGCCACTTGGCAGTTCCACATGCCTTCTATGAACATTAACTATTTGAATCAATTCACTCTATCAATATCCATCCATCTGTATGAACACTCACATGTAGTTGATATTTTTTTAACTTAACAAAATTGACACACTTATCACTAACACATACAATCTTAAGAACCTTTGATAATTTGGCTTCATGCACATCATTGAATCACTATCTGACAAGATTACGCACTCTATTAGATCCTTATCTAGTCAAATTAAATACTCATCATTATATCTATGATCTAATTAATCACTCACCATAGATCTTTGATAATGCAAATTTGGCTAAGTATGGGAACTTAGTGAACTCTACATGAGAAGCCGACTTTGCACCTTAATAAAGTTTTCTACGCTCAACCTCATGACTTTAAATTTGAACCACATGATCGCCTTTTATAGGGTAATCCATCCATGTATAAAAATTCTCCTAAAACCTTCACATATGTGAAATATGTTATCATCAAATTGCTCACTCATCTTTATCTGTCAAGATGACTACTTGAAACTAGACACTCAATTGACTACTCTAATGAATTCCTTTCACTTACATAAGCACCCCAAACACTTATAACACCCCATAAGGTCTGTAAAACATGTCCATATCATCCATTATCTACCTATCCAAGTTAAACACTAAAAAACCATGTAGGAACATTGAAGCACACTTTGTCATTGTCATCCTAGCACACATGACACCTCATCAACATCCTTAGTCACCTTGGATACATCATTTATAAACCTCTAACATAAGAGCCATATTTATAGGTTCTTTGGGTAATGTAGGTAGATGATTCCTGTGACCAATAGTAACTGGTCATGTATTGGAGTTGCCTTATTGCATAATTTAGCTTGGTAGCATCCGCTACTAGTCAGTTGAACCATGTAACCAGGCAACACCTGATGTCACTAAAAAACACCATACAACTAAGTAAAAACAAATGTCAGATAACTACATAGTATAACTAGGAAATAATAAACACCACTCAATAGCATGTTGGTTTTAGGTGATAGCAGATGTAGCTTGATCATATAGTGTAACTGGGCAACATTAAGCACCACCTAATAGCATATTAGTATCACATGGTAGTAGATGTTTCCTAGTTGCATAATATAATTGGTTAGAAATAGGCACTTCCCAATAGCATGTTGGTGTTGGGTGGTAGCATATATTGCTTGGTTGTATGTCATGGCTAGGCAGTAACATGCACCACTTAGTAGCATTCAACAAATTGTATGGTGGCACATGTCACCCAACAACATTATTGAGTTGGGAAACAGTTCATTCACCCTGATACAGTGTGTAAGTTTTTGGTTATATGAAAACTTAAAAAATTAAAATAAAATTTAGAATTGACAGATTTGTTAAAGCTATAAATCAAATCCATTAAAACAAACCTAAGGGGGTTTTTGATATGGGCTCTTAAAATGAATCATGTTTCTTATTTGACTGTGTAAAAATGTTATAGGTCTATATAAAATAGCTTGGGACAATAATAATAGTCATTGTTAACTATCTATAGTCATTGTTATCTACAATGGAAAAATGTAGTTTACTCTATTCAAACTATGAAAATAGCATGCTAAATGGTAAAAATTAGTAGTAACAAATCATTAGTTTGGCCTATTTGGAATAGGAAACTTAAAAATAAGACCCAAGAGGCTAAAAATACATAAGGAAATGAGGGATAAAATATTTACTAAATTAATTATCTATAAAACATGGAAGAATAACATGATGAAGCAATCAATAAGCTATGTATAGTAGGATATGTATAGTGAGCTAGTCTAAGGAATTACTCCACCTAGTTGGAAGTAATAAATGTGTATAATATAGATACTTATGAGAAAATTAATTATATTTTAATCCACCAATAAACATTTGACATTGATAAGTAGATCCTATATCAAGTAAGGGAATTCCTCTTTTTTATGAGTAAGTAGAAGTGTACCACCACTCATTTCCATCATCTATTGAATCTTTCATTGTACGTTATTTGGAAAATCATTAACTTGATTTAATTTTTATTCATCATTGTGGTACCAATCCTCAATATTATCATAATCAAAATCATCCATGTAGTCATCATATTTAGAGGAAACTAACTTCTTAGGTTTATCTTGAAATTGTGATATACCAATATGATCATATTTCGCATCTACATATGAAAATATTGACTGCACCATATATGGTAATTATATTGTTATATTTGTATATATCTTGAGTATGTTCATCATTTTTATGATCTTTCATCTCATTCTAAAATAGATAAGAGTCAGGTATATATGTTTAAATGATAGGAAAGGGATTAGTTTCTACCTTGATTTCTTGACTTGAAGATGTAACCATAATTTTTTTAGTGTTGGCCTTATCTTATTCCTTTATGCATGAAGTATATATGGTGTTTGAATCCTTAGAAACCACATTTTTATTAATAAAAATTTTAGGACCTTATTTCTTTTGAACTTCCTTTGTGAGAAACCTTTTCATAAAGATGTTTTCTTGCTTATCTTAATTTTTTATTTTTTTTTTTTTTTTTTTGATAACTTCTATTTTGGTAATTAATCTTTGAATAAATTTTCCCTTTGAAATTTTTATTTATACACTTTTTCCTTAGGAAATACACTCATAGTATGAGTGGATTGCTTAATTGATTTATCTGATATAGGATCACCACTATCAATTATACTTTGCATTTTATTCTTAAAACTCTAAAAAAATCTTGTATGATGCCCATGCATTCTATGATATTCACAATAGTATTTTGATCTCCTTATAGGATGCATATGAGGTAATATGATCAACTTGTTTCAAATTACTTATCTTATAATCTCACTTGACCTCTTATTATCTTTTAAACCCTTTTTGAACCTATATATATATATATATATATATATATATATATATATATATATATATATATAGAGAGAGAGAGAGAGAGAGAGGTTCAAAAAGGGTTTAAAGGATAATAAGAGGTCAAGTGAGATTATAAGATAAGTACTTTAAAACAAGTTGATCATATATATATATATATATATATATACAAGTGCTTTTATTGATCATTTTGGTTTCTATATATAAGATTTAGTACTTTATATAAAACTAAGTAAGACCTTTTTTACATGAATAGATGATGTTTGGAGTATACACTCCTCCCTCTCTATGAGCTAAGATAGATATAGGCATTGCTTCTACAATGTCATCTGCATAGGCACTGATAGAGGTATATATTAGTTCTTGTAATTTTGAATTGTAAAAATAGACTTGTTTTAATAATTTTAGTACATGTACTTGGGAAAAATATAATTTATGTAAATGTATTTTGTATGCAGGTTTGTCTTATGACAGATGATAGTCCCAGTTAGATGGTGATTGGGGAAAATTTTCATGCTCTTCTCCTATTTGAGATGCCTATTCGGATAGTTGAGCCTACCATCAACTTGTTTGAGCATGAAAAATAGATTGAACAAGATCATGAGCTTGTAGTAAGTGCATGTTTAAATGATTTTTTTATTGTATTATAAAATTATTTTTTTTAACAATTATTTAAAGTTATTTTATGTTAATTTAGTAATAATTTTTGTATTTGAATAGGCTTAGTTTCAAGCTATCTATGAGCATAGGACCCATAATCAAACCTTAGAGAAATCGAAGGCATTATAGGGGTATCCATTTACTAGCAGGGTATCCCATGGAGAGTCTTCTTAGAGGAAGGCAAAGAGAGGGAGGTTATTTGATGAATAATATGTCTTACACATGAGATGTACTTTTTTGTATGCCTATATGGCAATTGATGCATTTTTGGCATTATATTTGCACATATAAGATTCAACCAACATTAAATATTATGTTGGTAGATGTAATTTTTTGTATGCCTATCACGACAATCCATGTATTATTGACATTGGACACATGTGCCTATAATGGCAATCTATCTAATTTATAGTCAATTTTTATTTCATTGTGTTTACTGTATAGTATTGTTTTGATCTTCAAAATTATTATTTATTAGATCTTGTATTTAATTTTATACACATAAATAAGGATTAAAAAATATTCTTTTCAATGCTATAAATCTTGGATCTCAAATGTTTTTTTAAATTAACATTTTTATTTCATTGTGTGTAGTGGAAATGACTAATAACACTCTTATCACTTAGTATTAATGGCCTTTTTCTCTTTTTACCTACTTCTTGTTCACTTTGGAGACACTTCTTGGTGTCATTATACCTCTTACAAACCTCTCACATTCATTCTCTAAATCATTTCATACATTCCATTCACAAACATCCTCTCACTCTTTCACTATCTTCTCACTAGGCAATCTTCTTAGGTTTCAAGTACCAAAACTTGATATAGGTCTCAAGGAGTCATTATTTTATCATATATGTTATTACATGGTAAAATCACACCTACCTTAATCTATTACAAGTGTTCAAACACACTTTAATATTCAATTCCACATATAGGGCACAACAAGGCACCCTATAGACCTGTGACAGCAACATGGATTATTAGTTCAATTTCAAATCTCTTATGCATATTATAAGATATATAAAACATCCTTTTCTGATGGAACCATATTTCAATTCCATATATTTAATGACATACTTGACAAGATTAAGAAACAACTCTTATTTCCATTTGCAATGTGACTGTTAACCCAAAATAGGGTATAGACAGGGTTTCTTTGTTCTAGAGGACTATATGTTGATTCTTTACCATTAACTTTGTATAAACAAATATTTAACTTGCACCTCAATGATCATTCTCAATATATATATTTTTATCTACACCAAAGTCTTAATCCCTTCATGAGAAATAACCATTTCCTTTCATATTGGTCTGTTATAGCAAAACATGGTATATGGGTATATGTCTTACTCATTTATCTATAGGTCTATATAGGCTCAACATGTTCAAAAGTAATAGCATGATGATTATCAACTTACTAACCTATTGGAATCACTCCAAGATCCCTTCCTTTATTGTGACCTACAATCAATTTTTGGTTACCACCTATAGTCATTCATCCACCTGCAACCTTACACAAATGACAACATATTCATGACCTCAAGAACCTTCAAGGATAAGATGAAATTAATGAAATCACATACACTAAATGGATAATCCACAATAATTCACTTTATAGGTCAATAGGTCAATAGGACAATAGGTCAATTCTCAATACCACCTAATAGTTCAATAGGTCAATAGGTTAATTACCACATAATAGGTTAATAGGCCAATAGGCCAAAGTTGTCAATACGTCAATTACTTAATACCACCTAATAGGTTAATAGGTTAGTAGGTCATTTACCACCTAATAGGTCAATAGGTTAATAGGTCAAATTTATCAAAATTATCAAATTTGTCAAAGTTTTCAAAATTTTCAAAGTTTTCAAAGTTTTCAATAGGTCAATAGGTCAAAGTTGTCAAAATTGTCAAAGTTGTCAAAGTTGTCAATAGGTCAATAGTTCAATTAATCAATACCACCTAATAGGTTAATATGTCAATAGGTTAATTACCACCTAATAGGTCAATAGGTCAAATTTGTCAAAGTTTTCAATGTTTTCAATGGTGTCAATAGGTCAATATTTCAATTACTCATTAAGTTTCTAGGTCTCTAGTTTAAGTTGTCAAAGTTGTCAAAATTGTCAAAGTTGTCAAAGTTCAAGTTGTGGTTGCATAACTCTGATTTCTATGCTTCTTGAGTGAAAAACACACCACTAAAAAATTTTGGGGGGTGGATAATGTCTATAACTAGGTTCTTGGCCTCTCATCAGGCCCTATCAATAAACCCACCACCCATTCCAGCCTTAAGAACACCCTTCCCAATACAAGAAAAATATAATTTTTTAGCCTAAGTTTAAACAATAATAAAATGAAAAATATAAGTTATTACCATGAACCATTATATCATTCTCATGCCTATTTAATCCCTCTAATTGTAACTTGAAGCACTCATATGGAAGATTCAAAATCAATCTATTAGATAAGTTGTAGTGACGGGTCTAAAAATGCAAGTTTTTATTAGTGAACAAGCAACTTCTTAAGCTTCAACTAGTATTCCTACCTCTAGGACCTTCACCTATTATCTAGCTTTAATCACATCTAGATAGGCAAATTACATGTTATCACACCACCATAATGTTCAAATCCACCCAGAAGTGCATTTTCCCTACCATTCCAGAGAGCAGAAACACTAATAATAAATGTTGTCAAAGTTCAAATTATGGTTGAAGAACTCTGATTTTGATATTTCTTGAGTGAAAAATAACACCACAAACACATATGGGGGGTGGATAACATCGAGGACCAGGTTTTTGGCCTCCCATCAGGCCCGATCGACAAACCCACCACCCATTTTGACCTTAAGAACACCCTTCCAATACAAGAAAAATGCAATTTTTTTACCAAAGTTCAACCATGTATAAAACAAAAAAATTAACTCATTATCATGAAGCATCAAGTATTCATAAACCAATTTAATCCCTCTAATCTCATCCTAGATCACTTCAGTGGAAGCTTCAAAATAAATTCATTAGACAAGTTGCAATGATGGGTCCAAAAATGCAAGTTTTTGTCACTAAATAAGTAACTTCTTGAGCTCCAACCAAAATTTCTACCTCTAGGACCTCCACCTATGAATATATCACTTTGATCATATCCAAATAGGCAAATTACATGTTATCACACTACTACAACATTTTAATCCACCCAGAAGTACATTTTTCCTACCATTCTAGAGAGTGGAAACACTGACAATAAATGTTATCAAAGTTCAAGCTATGGTTACATAACTCTGATTCTAATGTTTTTGAGTGAAAATTGACACCACCAACACATATGAGGGGTGTATAATGTCTAATACTAGGTTCTTGGCCTTTCATCAGACCTGAGCGATAAACCCACCACCCATTCTAGCCTCAAGAACACCCTTCCCAATATAAGAAAAATGCAATTTTTAGCCTAAGTTCAAACATGCATAAAATAAAAACTATAAGTCATTATCATGAACCACTAGATCCCTACCATACCTATTTAATCCTTCTAATCACACTCTAGATCACTCAAGTGGAAGCTTTGAAATCAATCAGTTAGATAAGTTGTAGTGATGGGTCAAAAAATGCAAGTTTTTGTTAGTGAACAAGCAACTTCTTGAGCTCCAACTAGCATTTCTAGCTCTGGGACCTCCACCTGTGAATCTATCACTTTGATCACATCCAAATAGGCAATTTACATGTTATCATACTACCATGATGTTCTAATCTACTCGAAAGTGTATTTTCACTACTATTTCAAAGAGCAAAAACATTGACAACAAATGTTGTCAAAGTTCAAGTTGTGGTTGCATAACTATGATCCAGATGGTTCCTAAGTGAAAACAAACATTATCAACACATCTGGGGGGTAGATAACATATAGGACCAAGTTTTTGGCCTCTGATCAATGAACCCACCATCCATTTCAACTTCAAGAACACCCTTCCCAATACAAGAAAAATGAATTTTTTTAGCCTAAGTTCAAATACCCATAAAACCTAAGCTTCTCTTAGATTCAGGAATATAAAATTCTTTACTGACAGTGAAAACCATGTGAAGGTAGAAGCTTATCTGGTACCACTATCCTACAAAAAATTATTAGTAAGCAATTAAAAATGAAATTTATATATGTACTACCTAGAAAATAAAAAATATCTGATAAAATTGATTACATATACATTTAAAAAGTTAACATACCTCTATATTTAAATCCAATGAACCACTAGGATCTACTCTAACCTTGATAGTATCAAGAATAGCTTCATGGTCTGACTCCCAAACTTTCCATAGTTTCCTATTTAATAGCCTCCTGTGATATTTTTATAATTGAATATTCATTGCAAGAATCAAATTTGAATAGTGAAGTATCATTCTGTGCATTTCAAACTCTTCAAACAACCATTGATCTAAAAAAAAATTTAGGATATCATCAAAACTAAGTTCCAGTGACTACCACTGACCTAGTGGGACAGTTGATGTTTCCTCCATATATAATTGGGGAAGTCAATTTTTTATTTCTCTCTACATACCAACATAAGTATTAATTAGTGACTTATTCATTAGCTTCATCCACAATAAATTCAAAAACATGCCATATATCACAAAAAAATCATTTTTAGCAACAATATGAAGATATATTTAACGAGAATAAATTGTGCATAATAAAAAATATTCTACCTTGATGCACTAGATCAAATACATGGTCAATGTTATTTGATGATGTCATATTTTTAAGTTGAAATGTTGTTGGAACCTAATATGTGTTGATTGGAATTAAAGTTTTGGAACTCCAATCATCCACCCACTCTTGTGACTCACACTCATTCCAAATAGATTCCACACATGCAGAACAAAAATAAGCTAAGTGTCCCATATGAATAGTCTAAGAACTTGTATTTGAACTATGAAATGAGTAGAGGTCACTTAAACCCATTAGAGTCATACAATCCTCATACTTTACCAAGTGTTCTTCCTCCATTAACCATAAATGTCTATGAATAGTAAAATTTGATGGAGAACCATGATACATGTTCTCATTACACCATTAAACCAAAGTTTTTACATCTGTCAAATGAACACCTTCTTCAAATTTTAACTCCTCCCTTGTAATAACTCTTTTTACACGTGCTCCAACACCGTCATGCTATCATTTTCCATGGCCAGCCTTGATGAAACTTTAAATGTGTTCTATAATAGTGGTAACATGCATCCTGCTCAACCAATTAAATACCCATGTATTTTTGAATTGCAATGTACAATTATCTAACCAAATGTAATGTTGATTGAAAGTAATGTTCCTCTGACTCAATTGTTCATATAACTTTTGAAAACAACCTTGCACATACTCTAAATAATGTGATTTATCATCGTTGATATAGAAATGGTATTCCCTTAATATTTTTCATTGTTTCTCTATACTATCAAGTGCATGCATGAATGCTATATGCATGAATATGGCAACTTATGATGAGTTATAATATTATGATTAAAATTCTATTTGGGGTTTGAATGTGTAACTCAAAATCAACTACTAAAATAATGGAACCAAGTGAGAATGTATCCTTGCATATCTTGAAATGCTCATCCAACCATCTAACCCTGTGTGTGTTCCTTGTATACTCATAAATAATCTTCTCCCTAAATTTGACCAAAAACTTAGAAATAGATATCTTTTTTGTAACAAGGTCACACCTTTTAGATTCTTTGCCATTTTTTACTTGATAAGTCATTAATTTATATTTACTTAAACCAATTAATTTTGGTCCAATTGTACTTCTAATATCCTCATGGATACATGTTTTTAAATTTGGCAATCCACCACAAATGCTACAATTTCCATTTAAACATGATTTATTGTAAAATAATTGCCCATCCAGTCTTTTGAAGAAGATAATTGAAATAAATTCCCTAGCTAGTTTTGGTGGTAATTCAATGCCACACTCCTACAAAATGTTAGTATCTAAAGTACAATGAATATGGTGAAAAATACCATAGTACATTGAAAATTCAACATGTTGCCTACAACAATAAGTGGTCTATGTATGATTTATTTTAACATAAAAATGTTTTGCCATCTTAAAATATCTTTGACAAATAGAAATTTGTGGGTGTTTTTCCAAAAAATTAGAGTAAAATTGTGTTTGAGTCATATCTAATAAATATTTTGGATCCGATTCATGGTTACGAGAACCAACTCTTATTTTCACAAGATTTCTTGCATTGGGTGAAATTTTTGTATTGTCTTTCCAAAAATAAGCAAGTAACTCTTTGAGAGTATCGACTATAGCCTTGTCTTTTCATGGAAGCATACTAGAGAATGCCTAGAGCTCATTGGTATTAGGTTCATTAAGTATTTCATATCTTTTAATTGCTTTGATTATGTTTTTTCTATTTCTATTAAGTGTTCTACTTATTTTTGAAACCATTCATGTTTTCCTATTTTGTCACATTGCATAAGTTGTAAGTATACATTGGATAGCATTACAATCTTTGGTGCATTATTTTGGGCCTACAGTATGATATGCATCATGTAGATTTTCAAAAAAATTATAATTTTTATCATTCATGTTAGATGTTCTTAGTCCTAATGTGTACATTATAGGTCTCATCTTAATCAATTTTATCAATGAAATAAATAATTGACATCCTTGACTATCATACTCTAAATTATGAAAGAAAGTATCCCAAATTTATTGAGTCAGTCTTATTGAATGGTGATCAAACATTTTGTTATGTATTGGTTTTAAAATATTTTCATCAACTTCAATTAAGTACTTTTATTTTCTATGCACAATTATTGGAGGTGCTGGTAATGGTGGAATTTCTTGAGAGGGTGTTTCAAAACCATTATTACTTTCATTGTTTAGAGGTGGGATGACATTTTATTCATTATTAATTTATTCATTATATGTTTCCATGAAATTTTCTTGATGGTTAATTTCATCATTATTTTTTTCCATCAAATTTTATTCATTCATGAGGGGTGAAGCATCATATATAAACTCATCATTAATAAAATCAAAAACTTGGAACTTTGAATGTGAACTTCCAACATTAACTAATTCATTATTTTTAATTTCATTATTATTTATTTCATTATGGTCAATTTCATTATTATTCATTTCATTATGGTTGATTTCAACATTATTTAATTGATTATAGTCAATTTCATCATTGTTTAATTCATTATCGTCAATTGGGTCATTATATATGGCATTTGGTTCATCAAGATTAGGGTTTATACCTTGTTTACCACAAAGTTTTCACATTTGTAGCTTGTGTTTCTCTCTCAAATTTTCTAATTCCTCTAGTGTTTTGTTCTTCAACAACTTCCTTTTCCTCTTTGAACGTGATTTGACACCCATCAAAAGGGATAATTGAAAACTTTTCAAAGGTGGGGTCAAGTGCATAAGTACGTAGATCTCGTAGAAGTATGCAAAGAATGTTTGTGGGGATAGAAGTCTCGATTTGGGTTTAAAATATCCATTGATAAGTGATTTTTATCTAAAATAATACTAACATGATTATATTATGTGTTTTATAAGGTTCTAGCCCATCTAACCCATTAATAAGCTTATATCAACAATAATACGATCATGTTGTGTAATAACATGATCACATTATTGTCAGGATAAGTTTTAGGGCTAGTGATTGGCAATGAGAACCAAGTGTTTCCTATGTTAATAATGGCATGATCATGTTATACTTAATATAGATAAAGGATTATGGTTTAGAGATTAAGGCATTAGTGCATAGGGTTTATGGTTTGTGATTAGGGATTAGGGATTACAATTTATGTTTTAGAGATTAGGGATTAAAATTTATGTTTTAGGGTTTAGGGATTAGGGATTAGGGCATGTAGGATTTGGGTTTAAGAGTGTATATAAGGTATAATCATTATATGCCATGTGAAAACCTAATGTTTACTACAAAATATGTTAATTGGGGCTAAATTGATTGGTAAATAAGGAAAGTTTTTTGTTTACAATTTAGGGTATAGTGTTTAGGGCTTAGGTTTAGGGTACACAGGGTCAATAGCAAAGATAATTCTTTGTTTAAATGATGTTTATTTTGGCTAAAAAAATTAGTTCAAGGTTTAAACATTTTATATTTATGGTTTAGAGTCTAGGGATTAGGAACTTTAAGCATTAGGGCTTGGGGTATAGGTTTCAGGGTATATAAGGTACATTTGTGATAGAGATTAGGGAAAATTGGAGCTGATAAACCCCCAAATCACATTTTATATTCATGCAATTATGTTAAAGGGGCTCAAAATAGCCCTAATTTACTTTAGATGCATAACTAGATTGGTACTCCAAAGGCTTTAGCCATAAGTTTAAAAGTGCATTTTATGACATTTCATGACAAAATCAGTTATATCATAAGGCATGTATGTTTGTGTCATGTAGTGGCCATTAGGGCATAGGGATTACAATTTTTTTTAAAGGGATTATAGATTAGGGCATGGGGTTTAGGTTTAAGGACCTGTATTAATTTATCTAATCGCTTTATGCTATGTGAACCTAATTCTTACTATAAAAGATGCTAATTGGGACTAAATTGATTGGTAAATAGGGAAATCTTATGGTTTAAAATTTAGGGTATAGTTTTTAGGGTTTAGGGTTTATGACTTTTAGGTTTTAATATATATACATGGTTTAGGGTACATAGGGTCAATCTCAAAGATAATTGAGGACAATTTGAATCAGTTAGACCCATTTACGACTATCAAATGTGTTTTTAGGTTGTCATTATACCTTGGATGTCATCATGTAGATTGAGTGAATTAGTCAAATGGGGTAATTAGTCGTGTGATTTAGGCCAAACTAAGCCCTGTGAACTTAATTCTTAGTCTAGAAATGATGTTAATTTGAGATAAAATGATTGGTTCAAGGTTTAAAGAGTTTATATTTATAGTTTAGAGTTTAAGGATTAGGGCTTAGGGTATAGGTTTTAGGGTATATTTATACAATTGTGTAGGTGATTGGGGAAAATTTAGGATCCTTGAACCTATATCTATGAGTAAAGAATGTGAATTTGGGATCAATTATCCCCCACATCATCATAGATTAAGCCTAGAAAGTTAATTGTGGTAATGAGTGATGCAATTTTAACCAAGTTCATCCTTGTGAACCTAATTCTTTATATATAATATATATATATAATATATATATATATATATATATATATATATTATATATATATATATACATACATATATATATATACATACATATTTATATATACATACATATATATATTATATATATATATATATACATATATGTATATATATATATGTATGTATGTATATATGTATATACATATATATGTATACATATATACATATATACATATATATGTATACATATATACATATATATATATATATATATATATACATATATATATATATATATATATGTATGTATGTATACATATGTGTGTGTGTGTGTGTGTGTGTGTATGTATATGTATGTATATGTATATGTATATGTATATATATTATATATATACATGTATATGTATATATATATAATATATAATATATATACATGTATATATATATATATATATATTATATATATATATATATATAATATTATATATATACATGTATATATATATATGTGTGTGTGTGTGTATGTATGTATGTATGTATGTATATATATATATATATATATATATGCATATGTGTGTGTGTGTGTGCATATATATATATATATATATATATAAGATGTTAATTGGGGCTAAATTTATTAGTTTAGGGTTTAGGTTTTAGGGCTTATAGCTTAGGATTTAATGTAAATGGTATAGGGTTTAAGGTTAAAGTTAAATGGTATAGTGTAACTTAGGGTTTAATATATTAGATATAGGGTCCAATCACTAGGGTAATTGAAGAACATTTGAGCTATTTATGACACCTATTTATGACTTGATTACTTTCATGTTTGTATTTCTAATAAAAGTAGGGTAAATTATGCCATGTACATGTTACATACATGTTATAAAATTTATTAAACCATAAATTTGGTTTAGGGATCTCAATTTTACCCAAATCATGTAGGGAATTACACAAATTGACTAATTAGATCAATTCATGATAGAAGATCGATCTTTTTATTTTGCCCCAAATCATATCTTGCTATTAAAGGGGTTTGAATTAGCCTTAAATGCCTCCTCAATTAAAATAATAAACTATCTCCTCCTCTTTGGTTAATTAGGCTGAAGGGGTTATAAATAGCCCCAATTTACTTCAAATGCACAGCTAGATTGATACTCCAAACGCTTTAGTTATAGGTTTAAAAAGTGTATTGTATGACATCTCGTGATAAAATCAGTTATATCATAATGCATGTATATTTGTGTCATATATTGGGAATTAGGGCATATGGCTTACAATTTATGTTTTAAGGATTAGGGATTAGGGCATAATGTTTAAGTTTAAGGAATTATGTATTTATGTCTAGTCGTTATTTATGCCATGTGTTCAAACTTTCTTCTTACTACAAAGGATATTAATTGGGTCTAAATTAAAGTTGGTAAATAGGGAAAGTTTATGGTTTAGAATTTAGGGTATAATGTTTAGGTTTTATGGTTTACAACTTCTAGGTTTTAATGTATATACATGGTTTAGGGTATACTAGGTCAATCACAAAGATAATTGAGGATAATTTGAATCACTTGGACCCATTTGTGACTATAGATTATGTTTTTGCATTGTCATTATAACATGGATGTCATCATGTAGATTGAGTGAATTAGTAAAATGGGGTAATCAGTCATGTGATGTAAGCCAAACTAAGCCCTATGAACTTAATTATTAGTCTAAATGATGTTAATTTATGCTAAAATGGTTGGTTCAAGTTTTAAAGAGTTTATATATATGGTTTAGAGTTTAGGGATTAGGAACTTTAAGGATTATGGCTTCGAGTATAATCTTTAGGTTATATAAGGTACAATCATATTTTTGATTGGGGAAAATTTGATTTCCTTGAACATAAACCTATGAGTTAAAAAAATGAATTTGGGATCAATTATCCCCCATATGATCATAGATTGAGCCTACGAAGTCAATTATGGTAATGACTAATGAAATTTTAACCAAGATCATCCATGTGAACCTAATAGTTACTATATATAAAGGATGTTAATAATAGCTAAATTTATCCTAGGCACCTACTGAGCCTTAATGTAAGTAATTTCATCCATATGATATCAATTGGGGATCCAAGTGCTCACCATATTAAAAAAATAATTTTTTTCAATTTGATATGAAATTTGGTCCAAAGGAGCCATGTGCAAGGAATTACATTCATATATAATGGAAATTGGGGCTTACTTGTCCCTAATTGCATACCATATTGAACCAATTGAGTATTTAGCTCCAAATGATACATAATTGGGGCCAATCAAGGATTACCTAAGGAATTGTGTCAACATAATTTTAATTAGGGCCCTAATCGCACACCTTATTCAAATAATTGAGTGTTTGAATGAATATGATATGAAATCAAGACCAAGTGAACCCTTTGTAAGGAATTACATCCATCTAATAACAATTAGGATTATGATTGTGCACTAAATTTAATTCAAAGAATATTTGGTTCAATATGATATATGAAATTTAGTCCAAACAAGCCTTGTGTAAGAAATTTCATCCTTCTACTATCAACAAGGGGGTTTGTTGGTCCCTAATACATAACATATTAAATCAGCCAAGTATTTAGTTTAGTTTAATATGTAATTATGGCCAACCAAGGCTCATACAAGTTATTGTTCATATATATAATGTCAATTACAACTTTGTTGGCCCCAATTGTAAACTATATCTAGTTAATCATGTATTTAGTTTTATCATATATATAATTGGGGCTAACTAAGCCCCATGAAAGTAACTTTGTCTATATAATTTTAGAGTTGGGTTCCATTAGCCCCGATTGCACACCATAATGAACCAATTGAGTATTTAGGTTCAATATGATATGCAATTAGGGCCACTCAATCCAGAAGTAAGGAATTACATCCATCTAATGTCATTTGGGACTCTAATTACACCATGTTAAATCAATTGATATTTTTTTCAATACTATACACAATTGAGGGCAACTAAGTCCTATGTAATTAAATACTTCCACCTAGAAATTTATGTTCCAACTAAAGTATTCATTTTTGAAAGTGTGAAGTGGTATCTCCTTTCCATTAATGAAGATAAAAATATGATCATTCATATTGAATTTAAAATTATTTTTAGGGTCCTTAATATCTCCTAATATTTCTAACTGCTAAATATAGGTCCCTTAAAACTTTCATGTGAGTAGTATAAGATATCAAGATATTGACAAACTTATTTCGTCAACTGTATTAAGTCAATAATATAAATTGATCTCTCTTGTGCATGTTTCATCAAACAATAATTTATTTCAACATGAGTAGAATACCACACAATTTTATTAGAGTTTCAAATTTTCTCAAATGGTACAACAAATATTTTTCTTTGTCAAGTTCCATCTGGTATTTAAACATAAAACTTGTTAGTGATGGATATTATTCAAATATTCTACATGCAAGCTCATACATGAACATCCATATTGTATCAGCATATTTTAAAGTTCTTTTCCCATCAGTCACCCTAATTACAAATTTTTGAAACTCTAAAAATCTTTTTGGACTTTTTGACATGTATGCATGTAAGTCACAAATAATCCCCTCCACTTTTGAAACATTTTGAAATGTGTTAACAATTATATAAGCAAGATTCATTATATGTGCCATACAATGAATTAGAATCATATATGGGGAAACTATTATTTGTAGGTGAATACACAGACTAGTTTTATTCCCCCTACATTATTGATGCACCATCCACACCAACACACACTAACTTGATACCTATATCATAATAATCCATCCTAGCTATATCAATCAATTTATAAATAACTAATTTTTAAAGGTTCTCAACATTACAATTTTTTGTCATATTATGTATAGATAGTAGGTGAGAATGCCTTGATTGGTTTTCAAATGTATAAACATGCATGCAAACCCATGATGTGTTATCAATTGTTATTACCTTGTTAGTATACAGTGAGATAAATCATGTTTCTTTTACTTTTTCTTTCAAATCTTTCATTTCAACTATCGCAAGACATTTCGCCATTTCCTAAGCACTTTTATCTGACCAATGTAATTATGGAATGTTATGAAATCCATTATGTTTAAATAAAATTTTATAATATAAAAAATCAAAGATTGGACTAACTCTTTTTATAATGTGATATAATGTGGAGAACTATATATTTTTTGCATGTATATTTGACTGAGACACTTTTATGAATTAAGCTATAATTATTCTTCCTTTATCAATGAGTTATCATTGGTGTTTCTAATGATTTTTATACTCTATGCGTAACATTGATGCATGTATTCTTTTACATTTTTCCATTTCATTATTATTTTAATTTGTCCATTTTTTTCTTTTACCGACACATAGATTTTGCCACATTATTTCTCAATTGTGTCCAGCTTGAGTTGCATTTTATGGTCTTTTCCAAGTTTCCAACTACATATTATACATTTACATTATTTCAGAGTGTCAGTTCTGTTGTTTGGCTCTATAGGTTCAATGAATGGATATTTTGCTACCCAATCAAACTTAAATGACCAATTATCCATGAACTTCTCTTCTTCCACATATTTTTAAGTATTTTTTTCAAATGAATTCTATGTTGGTTGAGTATAATGTTGATCCAGTATTATGTTCTCATCATAAACATCAGTGATTTTCTTTAATCTCCTTTTTATTTTATTTTATTTTTGAGTTGAATATTTTATCATTTTTTCTCTTTCATGATATCCATAAAATGGTTGTATTATTTTTAGGTAATTTTTTATAAAATTATTTTCATTGGGTGGTGTTTCATAGAGGCATGTCTTCAAAAGGGTTATCTATGGGTTTTGCATGTAAAATGTTTGTAGACCTTGTAATTATTATTAAAACTTAATATGGAAATACATAAATAAGAGTAAAAAATTATTTAATATTTAGTACCTATATTTGTCATTTCATACCCAAGTATGTCTTATAGTGGATGCATATCTTCAAACAGGCTATTAGTGGCTTTTGTGCATAAAATTTTTTTAGACCCTGTAAATATTATTGAAACATAATACAAAAGTTCAATAAATAATAATCCACTAAATCATTATATATTTAGTACATGTGTTTGGCCTTTGATACCTGGGTACATCTTCTAGTGGAGGCATGTCTTCAAGTTCAAAATGGCTATTAGTAGGTTTTAAATACAAAATGGTTGGACCTTGTAATTATTTTTGAACCTTAATATAAAAAAGTAAATAAATCACAGTAAATCATTTGATATTTTAGTGTTATGTTTTTTTTCATATGAAGATGATTTCCTATATACACATCTAACGATCTAAAAATATAGACAGCCATCTACATATGCATACGATAACCTACATATGCAAATGACTATCTACATATGTAGATGACTACCTACATATATAGGTGGACATTTGCATATGTAGATGGTTATCTATATTTATATATATCCACTTGGATATGTAGGTATTTGACTACATATGTAGGTGGTCACCTACATATCGAGACATCTATCTATATATGTAGTTGATAGTCTGTATATATAGTTGATTATCTACAAATGCAAAAGGTCATATGTGTTTAAGATAAATAGGCTTAATAGGAAAATGAAAATAAATAACAATAAATCATTTGATATTTAGTACCTATGTTTGGTTTCTAGTTAAAATAATATAATAGGTTATTTTTTTGTTAATTTTTTGTTGAATCCATCAAAGCACACAGTACAGGCACTTGACAGAAAATGCTGACATTTGATTACAAATGCTAACACTTGATAGTAAATTCTAATGTTTAACCTTTAATGTATATGGTTTAATTTTGTTGCTTATTAAATATGATATGGGTAGAAAATTGCGACCATAAAGGCATAGCCTCTAGCAAAGAGAAAAAAAAGTGTTATATAGTATATAGTGGAAAATGCTCTTGGATTGACTTTCAAGGTAATGACAAAATACATATATATAAAAAAAATTATTTTAAGAATTAGGTGATTCAACTCTCAAAATTAACATATAAAAAAAACTTTAGGTGATTCCCCATTGTTGATTAACCCATAAAATTGCCAAATGATGATTTATAAAACCAAAATATTTGTGAATTAATGAAAAATCACCACTAAAAAAAACTGCATAGAAGATGGATTACGACTAATTTTTTTATACATTAGTGTTTCCCTATTTATTACATGATTATAAAATAAATTGAATATTTCTATCCAACACCATGCAATTTGAACAATAATTACTTGAATTACAAAATATACACTAAGAATAACCCATATAACCATTATATAATGTTCACAATAAATAACTAACCACTCCAAGAAATTTTTTTGGGTATTTTATAAATTTAATAGATAGTTTTGATTAAAATCACTAGATAGATAAACCATAGAAATTAAATTGAAAATAAGTACATTGTTTGTCTCCTAGGCCAAATTTACTTAAACTAGTAATTATAATTTCCAAAAAAATGCATATAGTATTTTGAAAAAATATATATTTTTATTTATCTCAATACGACTAAGAAAAATCTCTAATAATTTTGAAAATAAAGCCATTTTAATCAGAAAATAATATAATTAAATAATAACCCTAATAGAGGAAACCCAATTGAAAATCAGAAAGTAAAGGCTTAAAAACAAAGGTTCAAATTCATAAATATGCTTTATCATAATTTATAATTAATTGGTGTTTTAATTCACATTAATATAAAATGAATATAAAGGAGTAAATGATGTAAACAACTTTTAACTAGTAGAATGAAAATAAAGAACTTAGTGTACAAAACTTGAATAAATGAAAGAAGCTAACTATGAAACAAAAAGAATATCTTGTCGAATACTACATGTAGACTTATTATGTATGACTAAGAAATTACTAAATTTGATCAAATAATATATGATTATGTGTGTGCAATTGAAACAAGAATTATCACTATTTTGTGTTAGAACTGATTAGAAATAGTCGAGATCAATTTTCATTACTTTCCCCTATGGGTCAATCTTGGAATATGTGAAAAAATAATAAATTGAGGGAACAATCACTTACACATGCTTAAAATATGAATATGTGTGTAAATTTGGCCTTTGGATGTGCACATATGACCTATAAATGACTTCAAGGTTAAAACACTGCTAGAGTTCATGATAGTTAAAAACCTACAAAATAAATGGGAAGTGTAATGGGCTAAGATGACCCCAATCACCCATGTGATTATTGAACCATGCCTTTGTATCCAATAATCTGAGTAAATTCAAGCCTACGTAATTCTCCCACTTAGAGTGTTCAATGCAATTATTCTCCTTTTGCTACATGTATGCATCTATAGATGGTTTGAATACTCTATAATGTTTTGATTGACTCAGATATAATAGGTACATGACTTGGATAAAGGTTGATTCAAGTGAATAGAATCAAAATTGGAAATAATATGGAATCTTTGCTCAATGTGCTATAGTATAAGTGTGATTCAATATTGAAATTGCCAAGAGATTACCAAGTACTAGAATAAGTGATTTAGAGGTGTATTTATAACAATCCAAATGGTAAAAACTCACACTACCTATCTCAAAAATATGGAGCAACCTATAATGGAGAGTTTAACTTTGAAAAAGAATTATTTCTAAGGGAAAAGATATGATCGACCCATAAAAAAAATATCAACTAGTTGGTCATGGAGAGTTTAACTTTGAAAAAGAATTATTTCTAAGGGAAAATATATGATCGACCCATAAAAATAATATCAACTAGTTGGTCATGTCCTGTACAAGTTGATTATATACTAGGAAGGGTGACACTTGATTTTATATATTTAAATGTGCATATAGATTTTTAGAGAGGTTTTTATAAATTAAGAACATTTGTGTAGGTGTAAATTAATAAATTATAAATGGATAGGCCCATACAAGTACTTATGATAGAGTGAGGTATCAAAATAAGACCAATTTAAATGTTCAAGTCAATTAAATTAAAAGTGGGCCAAAACTGGCATTATCGTATTCATGACCAAATTTAAGTATCTACACATGGCAGTGCTTTATTGGGTGTACTAGGTGTGTTAGATATGCTATTTGTGTTTTGATCACTTGGGATTACCTCATATCCTTCCATTTCCTTCTAAAATACCTCAGTCATTGTAAAATTTGGTACAGTATAATTATCCATGTTGGGTTGTGGCATGAACTTTACACCAATTAGGCAAGGCTAATTTAAATATGTTAATCTCATGTAAATTGTTTAGGGATATTATACACTGTTACATCAATTCTTTGGGAGATTACATATATGATAAGTGTAATTTATACTAGTATTTTCCTTAGAATAATTTGCCACTCAAATTCTCAAACTAAAGAATTCATTACTAAGCTTAGGCACCATGCATCATATTTATTCCAACTCATTTTTTAGTTGAAGATTAAGATAATTGTTGCACATTATTAACAGTTGAAATAAAGTTAGGCTATGATGTTTTGGTGTTATATTGGTTGAGTGTTGAGGAAACCCAAATTTTGGTTTGGATCAACATGTCTCAAGGGTAACTAATTTTTTATTGTTATATGATGCAACATAGAAACATTCTGATTGACATTGGAAATGGTATTAAAAATGTGACCCTATGGATAAATTTTTTGATCCACATTGACGATTTTAGCATAGGTCAAAAACATGTCATTTAATACCATATCTCTTCTAACAAATGAAATGCTCATACAATCTAGTATGGTCGTATACATATCAAGAGATAATGATAGAGTATCCCTATACATTAGTGTGAATTTACTATACATCCTTTTGAATCTAGCATTAAATGTTTTGATCAGATCATTTGCTTCCCTTTTGACATAAAAAAACTATTGATATAATACATTGGGATCAATAACTTGGTATAACTGGGCTAGGAAAGTGTTATGAAATACAATCCAATTATTGGTGGATTTTTAAACTATATTGAGGAACTAATCACAAATGACATCATGTAATGTGAATGGGAATAACCTACAGGCAACATTTTCATGTGCTACATTAAATAATCTTAGGGCTAAATTAAAATATGTAATGTGTTTTTCTAGTGTTTTCACACCATTAAGCATGTAATGAGAGAGAAATCATTTAGTATTTCTAGGTAACTCATGGACATCTCCTAGGATGTTGATTGTTTTTCTTTTTAACCACGCAGTCATGGCCATAAATGGATGGAAATTATGATTATTTGGTGAACTTTGATAAGTCCTAGACATTATTGGCCTACCTATATTAAATTAGGTATTCTATGGACTTAAAAAGGTTGCAATAATAATAAACCAGAATCTATTATGGATCTCATAAGACAAGATGGAAAATCCAAACTGTTTAAACGGAAAAATCTATTGACAGGTTTTTTAAGCACAAAAAAAGAGATTATTGTATGGAAGCAACTATGAGACTACCCTAGGGTTTCTTTTATGTCAAAATTAGGCATTTTTATACCATAAAATTAGATTTAGGTTTTTATATTCAATTTGGACCTCCTTATAATGATAATTTCCATTGATGCAAGTTTGTGTACTAACTATAATAGGATATAGGTATACATTATCTCATTTTAGGATTATATGAATATGACTCAAGGCATGAGTTACAATTTATGATTTTTGTATGTAATCCTTAATGGAATAATAACATGTGGCATTAAATTAATCAAGGGAAGTTCACATGAATGATTTGAAAACAATAATAAAAATTAACTAACCATCGATATTCATAATGATACCAAAAAAGGAACATGAATATTTAAAATGATGATACCTTACTATACAAAGATTTGAGTTTCATAAATAAGCATAAAAAAGAGGGAAAATTAGGGTAGAAAATAATATTAAGACTAAAATTTAGTATCCTTTCCTAAAGTAAACATTACAAAAGATATATTTCTAAATATGCTAGCATTCACCAATTCCACTCCTCATTTGAATTTGGATAAATGTAGCCACAAGATACTAAGGAATCTTAACTTTACGATTGGATTTCATAAGCATAATTGAAAGATAATTACTTGTAGAGAAGGCACAAAAAATACATCTACAATAATTTAAATTATATTCATCATTTTTCCATAGAACAATTAGAACAATGAATACTCAATCCAACTAACTCAAAAGCATAGCATATAGACATAAGTCCTAATAAAATTAAACTAGTACCATACATAACATCAATCTGAGCTACTAAGGAGAGATAACACCTAATAGAATATCAAAAATATTTTTTCTAAGCTTAAAATTTGTATTTAAAAACATTTTATCTATAATAGGCTCAATGCATAATATTTACAATCAAACTACATATAAAAGTATTTAATGCATCACACCAAATTTTCATTTTTTATATTTTTCCTCTAAAAATCACATTTTAATATATTAACTATTTGAGTTAAATTTAATTAAAATTTACTATTGGAATGCTTCACATTATATTAAACAAAAATATATAATTACAAAAGGTTACAAAGTAATGCAGCTAGATAAATCACGACTCAAACTCCATGTTAGAGGATAAAACCATCTCAAAACATCAAAAATAGTCAGTCAAAGCATGATAAAAGAAATTATGAATAACCAACCATCATAATATTAAGCAAGGTCACTGCCTCAGGAGGCGGAGGTAGAGGATCATCCTTGAGAAGCACCAATCAAGTAGGTGGTTCCACATCAAAAATATCTAAAGCATTCTATCCATCTAGGGGTTCATCATGAATAATGATAGGACAACCATTAGTGGGATACATAGGAACACTAATTCTCATTGGATACCATTGTAAATGACTAACATCAGTCTTTCCATGAGAAATCCAACCACCTCTTAGGGGAGGGTGAGTATAAAAGTGGCTCTTGCTTTGGGATTTGATTTTGATTCTAGACCTCTTGAAAGGAGGTGGTGCTAGATCATAGGGTGGGTCATATGTTGTAACTCTACTCATGGTGCAAGGGGAACTCCCCCAGTGGTCAAATAGCTCTTACGAGTGGTGGAGGTCCAATGTCATCTTCTCAACTTGTGCTTGAATCTACAAATAAATTGATGAAATAAAAATCACCTTTTCATTAACAAAAAATAAAATTCCACAGGCCTCATGATTAAAGATAACATTATTTCTAATTTTCCAAAGCTAAAAGATGATGATATAACAAAAGGATTACCATAGAAAGGCAATAGAGTCTGGATAATTAGAAAATTCTCCAAAAAGTACTTGATGCTAAGAGAAAGGCTCAAGGTGATAAGGTTAAAATAATGAAAGAATCCATCGCTAGGTAGACTAAGAATTAATACAAAACCAAAACATATGTTTAAAAGATTTTTGTCACTTACAAGCCAGATAAAAGGGCTAGATAATGTGGAGGTGGAGAAACCTCTCACTAAGGGGGAGTCCTTGGTAAATTAAACACCACAAGAAATGATCCATCTTGGGTTCCAAGCTAGGGTACCACACATGATCCAAATGGGTGAGCCAAGTCCTGAGAGAGGACTAGTGGCCTCAACACCTATTGAGTTTGTCAAGAGCTAGAGAGATCAGACATATCACCTAATAAAGATGCCTAGGAGATTATATTTTAAAGTGTGTATCGTAGTTCCACCTACAACCTTTTCACCAAGTCTTAGGAGGCTACAGGCCAAGCTTATGTAGCATAACATTAGGGAGTAATTGAATGCAAAGGATGGAAGGTAAGTCCACATTATTTAATTAAAACTTTATTTTAAATCAGTCCATGGAATCTAGTCTCTAGAGGGAACCAAATCATAGATAGTGTGAATCCTTTTATGAAATAATCATAGAGCTTTAATACCAGGTAATTCATCTAGGGGAATGGAAGAATTAGTGAGAATATGAGACCAACATAATCTATTGTCATTAAAAGATAACCCTATGTGAAGACCATCCCCTACCCACTTAAATTAGGGTTTGACTACTTAGAAATCCTTCCATATACTTTTTACTAAAAAGGAGCCAATAATATTAACAAGCATAGTAGTGATGAAGAGTGATTGAATACCAATATTCTTAAAACTAGTTTTACTATATGGAAAGCCCAAATAGACACAATGTCATGGAAGAATTTTCCAATATTCATTGCCCTCAATACGCTGAATAACCCAGTTAGCATACAAGGCCATACTTTACCAATAGGTGTCAATGATGCCCATGCCACCTTTATCACAAGGGAAGAAATAAATGTCTTAGGCCACTTGATGAAATCCCTGAGCCCTGTTAGAATTAGCCCATATTAAATCTATGAGAATCTTAGATAAACTATCATAAGAAGCTTTAAAGGGATCCCAATAGGATGAATAGTAAACATGTGTGGCAGCCAAGATCTTGGTGCAAATCTAGAACTTGCTCACTAGATATAAGGGCATAGTGATCCAATACACAATCTTCCTTTCAATATTATTGAGGACATATTTCTAAATCTCAAACGGTGAGCTATCAAAATTAAAGAGGATGCCCAAGAACTTTAAATATTCCCCCTAAGTAATTCACTACCAATTAAACTTCCTAAGCCAAGAGGTAGCCTAGGGCTTCAATGGATAAAACATAAAGTGTTAGAGCAAGCAAACAACCTTAACAAATAGACCACTGGAGCTTGATCCCAATGATTTGATGCCCATTTATAGTGAGGAAAGTTAAGGCATTATAAAGCAAATTTCACACTTTATAAATGAAATAGCGGTGAAAGCTAAGAGCCTTGAGCATGGAAAGAATAAATTGCCACTCAATCTTGTCATAAGACTTTTTAAAGTCCAATTTTAAAAAAATAGTTCTTTAAACAAAGGAGCGGGCCCAAGCCATGCCCTACTAGACTAAAATAAGATTATCCATAATATATTGTCTTCTAATAAATCCTATTTGCTTATGTCTAATAATGGCAGGTAGGATGAGTCGAACACAGTTGGTGAGGACTTTGTCAAGAATCTTGTAAGATACATTAAATAGGGTTATTGGACTCTAACTGGTAATAATCTCCAGATCTTTAGCTTTGGGAATGAATTTAATATTTCCTTGAGTCTAAGAGACTAATTCTACAAGGCTTTTTTTAGACTTATAGAATATTGGTCACTATGAATTAAATATCCTAGGGACTATACCACAACAACAAAAATACTTATTTGTGAATTTATAGTTTTGACCACATCTGAGAATCTCAACTCTCTACACGTCATGATCATGTAACTTCATGGTAATAGAGTTCATAGATATACCAATTCATGTTCATTCCTTCAAATGTATCCTATGTCATGTGAATACATGTTGTATTATCTTATGCGGTTCATATTCTTCATGGTGTCTACACCTATCACTTTGTATTTATGATGGCCATGTGGCAAAACTATGTGCAATATGTCTTTTCAAAGATCCTAGGTTTTCTTTGCTTTTAACTTTACTATTTTCAATTATATTTAAACATGTGAGTACTTCTTATTGATTTTAAATCATGAATTTCATGAAGAGTTGTTGATGGTGAAAATATCACATTAATAAATCAACTCTTTCACCTATCATGAAGGTTAAGTTGGAATCGAAACAATTTAATCGTAGGGAATCTATGGAATAAATATTGATCCTAAGATGTGTAGATGGGTTATATATATATATATATATATATATATATATATATATATATATATATATATATAAAGTGAATTAAGCATCATAATATTTCAAAAATCGAGTATTTTTTTCAATGTAAAAACATAATTAGATTAAATAGATATGATCTAACCTATCCAATAAAATAAATCCTATGTGTGAGGTAATATCTTGAAGTAAATATCTTAGATCCTTTAAATAGTAATATCTTGAAGTAAATATCTTAGATCCTTTAAATAATATTTCTCTTTTTTATCAGTCTCGATACAAAAATAAACTAATTCAAACTAAAAGAAAAGTAATGTAAAACACCTAAAGACAAATAAAAGAAATGAAGGCAGAAACCAAATAAATAGATCAAAATTAAAAATAACATAATCACTAACCAAGCAATTAAGATCTAACCACTAATTAATCAATTATACTTAACTAAAAGCAAACAAAACCTAATAAAATAATAAGGGAGCATACCTAAATGGAAACAAAGTACAACAAGAAAATAAAAATGATAACTAAAGCAACAAAAAAAAATCTAAATTGATTAAGATCTAAGTCAGATAAAATAAGAAAATGAAATAGATCAGAAAACAAATAACTTAAATACTAAAAAAATAATTTAAAAATAATAAAGATTAATCTGTAACCTAAGTAAAATTGTAAATAAATCAAATAATGAATTATAACTAAGTCTAACTATGAGAAAATGAAATCTACCTAAACATTAAATAAAAACAAAACTAAAAATACAAATACAACAAGCTAAAAATAGGAACAAAACTAAATAGAATAGAAAGAAACTCTAATTAAACATAAAGAAAATGTGCTAAGAGTTTTGACAAGAATTATCTTATAGGTTTAAATTAAACTTTATTGAGAAATAAATGAAATGAGCTTGATTACAAACATGATATTTAAATGAGAATCAAATACAATTAATAGATCAATATTTTGTCATAAAATATGAGGTATTCATTATTACTTGGATCAAATACACAAAGTTTCATGTATATGATTGCATATCTACAATCATCAATGATATGAATAATTGATAATCTTTAGATAACCAACTATTAATAAATCAAGAAACCTTAATATATCTATGTTACTCAAAAAAATTACTTCTTCATCATAAAAATTATTGTTTGGTCTATCTCCAAATGATTATTCAATCTCAAATATGTTTGTATAAAAGAAGAAAGATGTGGAAAACTTTTAAAACTTGAAGAGCTTATGTGTTTCTCCCTTTGTTATTGTAGGAAAATAAGACTAATACTTTGATGCTTTTATTGAACAATAACAGGGCAATATATACAAAGATAAATTGGTTAATAAAACTGTAAACCTGTAAACAGTTATGCCATGCATCACCTAAACTGTCATCTAAATAAAACATCTAACTATGCTAATCACTATGCTAGTGTAACATATCATTACGCTTTACAATGTAATATATCATATTTTTCCAACATTTCCCCCTTTATTACATTGTTTCTACAAACATAATTTTTCCTGATAGTCATCCCCCCCTTTATTACAAACATTGTAAAAGATTTACACAAACATTGTAAAAGATTTACACTCTATGTGTAACCTGCTCACTTTCTGAGGTGGCATGTCATCTTTGTGGCTTCAAGGTCTTGGTGTCACCTTGGTTTTTCCTTGTAAGATTACTAAAAACCTGGAAGTGATAGGAACACTTCTCTCTATTAACACCTTCAATGGTTTCTCAGATTACAAGGATTACCACAAACCCATATGGTTTTTTGCTACAGGTTGACCATGAACCTGGAGGGTTGCAAGAGGTTTCTACTATACTTCAATGGTTTCTTAGATTACCACAAACCCTTTTCCAAGAACCAAGCACTAATTTAGTGCTTTTGCTCCCCACAATGTTCTTTTTCAAGAGGTACCAAATTGGAATATAATGCTCAGTAGCTTATTGAAAAATACACTGAAAAACATAAAAACAAACACACTACAAATTTTCATCATAGCAATGAAGCGACCCCATTGTAAGAAACTCACAAGAGGATGCCAATTGTCCTCCAACCATGAAGCTGCTTCACTTAGCCAATGTCTCGATGAAGCTCATATGCATATTGTTTATGAAAGCAAAACTCTCTCACTAACACATGACTTAGGACGTCGAGTTCAATCAATAATGCATCTATATGACGACATGACTTTTGACTCATAAATATGACACTTTGACTAAAAATGACCTTTTTTATTTTTTTTAACACTTTTTAAATTTTTGACTCTTATACTTTTAATATACAAAATGACTCTTACAAAAGGTGACTAGACTCTTAATATCTTGACACTTTTAGATTTTTAATAAACCTATATCAAAAAGACTTTTACGGATATTGACAAGATCTTCAAAATATTTTTTTAACATTTATTCATTTTTTTTTCTTTTTAATTTTTTTATTTTTTCTTTTTAGACTTTAGAACAATAAATGCAATCAAAATACTTAGAATATACTCTTAAGAAAATGATTCTATTTAATGCCAAAAATAAAAAACGAATGAACTTTGCAACCAAACCTACAACCTTTTAGGATCCAAGAGAGATATTTGTTAAAATATCTTGACGTCAAGGATAGGTTGTACTTTGGATCAAGCGACCCATCAGGCACAGCAAATACTTAGCATTCTTTGATGAACATGATGATGTGAAAATAGACTACACGGATCTGCTAGGATGATGTGAGAATGACTCATATTCAGGATCTATTGTAATGAACCTTCCACAGAATCTTCTACTACGAATCACTGTTTTGTTAGTTACTTCCTCTGTACACTTTTGGTGTCAAAGTTCACAAGCTTCCTTCAGTCAGACTTCTTCTACCGTGGCCACCACTTCTCTACTGCTACGCTGCACAGGTCGTAGGGATTGAAGGCGTAGAATGTTTTTGATTATCTCCACCATCTTCCTTCTACAAAAGCTTCTATTGTATGCTACATGATTGATATTGGTTCACTTCCAATGCTTTCTTCTCTTGCCATGAGACTTTCTATTGCATCTCTATTAGGTCATGAAATCGGATCAAATAAACCGATTTTTCATTCACAAAGGGTAGAGCAATAATACAGTTGCCCCTTAAAAGTTATTACGCTTCCATCAGAGGATCATTGATCTGATACCAATGAAGGATAATAATAACTTGAGTAATACATTAAACAACAGTAGATGATTATATACACTGGAGAATTCGGTTAACAGAACCGTAATCTTGTAACTGCTGCACCATGTAAGCACTAACCATTACGATTAGCAGCATAACGACTGTGTTAACTAAACATATGCTAACTTAAACAATATAATACTTTAATTTATGCCAATAGTTATTTGTCTTCAATCTCCTTATAAAGTAACTCTTTTTTTTTTTTTTACATAATTATGATTCAAGTTATAACTAACTTTAAATAGTTGTAGTTATAAAGGTAGTTGACTTTTAAAATTCAATTAATTTATAATCAATCAATTTATAAGTTATAAAATTTACAAATTAATTTTATATCTTAAATTTAAAATAAATTTACAGGATTAAATCAATAATATATACCAATTTATAATCTCTAATTAGATGGGGTCACTTTTGTACTTACTTTGACATTTATTTAGACAACTAACTATTTAGGCATACAATAAATAATTCCTAAATGATAATATTTAATGGTATAAACCTATTTAACATTATAAGCTATAAAGTAATATTTATCATAGGTCATACGTAACATTTAAGGTCTGAAATTATAGTTTAATATAATTTTTGAGTTTTTTCTAGATTTAAAAATTGTATATTTTTATAATCAGAGTTGAACTTCCATTGATATTTATTAGATAAGTTAATTCTAGTGTTTAGTTTATTTTTGGGTATTTTTAAAACTGTGCATTTACATGTGAGACTTACTAAAAATAGCAGTGGTTAAAAATAGTAGGTTGAGTTTTATTTATTTTTAAAGTTCTAAATTTTACATGTCAAATCTAATTCTAAATTGAGACTTATTTATGCATGGTTATATTTATTTAAATTTTTCATTACAAATCAACATAAGTTATTGTTTCAAAAACTTTGCCTATTAAAATTGTATTATTTTGATAGTATTTGGGTTTATTAACACTATATTAAATTATTCTCTAACATTGATGAATAATCCCTCCAACATTATCCCCAAACTGAAACATTTATGTTGTCTTTTTATACATAATTTCAATCCATGAAGAACCAACAAAAAAATTAGCAAGCCTAATAGTATCTTGTGTTTTGTACTTATCTACAAAAATATTTCCAATGCAACATTACAACAAAAATTTAACAAACCAATTCAACAACCACCTCACGATGAAAAAATTTACCCCTAATTCACAAAGTCATTGTTTCCCAAACTTTAACTTGGTAATTAATCCATTTTTTTTTCTTTTCTTGTTCTACCCCTTTTCATTTTATTTTTTATTTTATTTTTTTCCGTACATACATACATATTCAAATTTTACTTTTTTCCCAATTTTTTTTTGACTTTTTTAATTTGTACTTTTCTTTTTTATTTTTCCCAACATTTTTTATTATTATTTCTTATTTTATTCTTCTATAACCTCTAATTACTTCTATAAGTATTTATTTTTGTTTTCTTTTGGTTCTTTTTGGGGTATTTTCCTATGTTCTAAATATCACATCTACACGCAGTCAGGGTATTTTCCTATTTTATTATGTTTATCCTAAAATTTGATACTCATCGATTTGGCATATCACACAATTATACTTACACACTCACTTGAGGAATAAAGAGAGAGATTATAAGGGTTCAATTGTCTTAGTTGTGAAGATGATAGACCATGAACCTTGTTAAAATTTACAATGTGACGTGAAACAACATTTGGGAGTATTAAACAATAATTAAATATTATAAAAAGATTCAATAAGAAATCACCATCATAAGCATATTAGAATCAATTAAAATATATTGATAATAACAATAACCTTTAATGAAATCTCAAATTATTTGCATTAATATTCAAAAATACATGTTTGCTCTAGACAATAAAATCTATAACAATATTAGCACCAAAAACATTACAACAATAATAATGTCCACAACCTAAACTATAAAAAAATATGAGATTTTATAGGTTCAAGCCAATACCTTGTGGTTATAGTTAATAAATGTGTGACCATAAAATGTGTAAAAACCATCTAATAATAGTGGGGTTTGACTAATTTATAGTTAATTTTTTTTACTAACAAGTTCATATATTTGAGCTATACTACACTAGATCGCTTAAGTACAGTACATGTAATAGTTTGTCTTATATATTGACATGCCTAAAGACTCATTCTTTGATAGTTTCTTGAATTGGTATCTCTTTATTTTATGCTTCATTGTTCGTAAGCCCCTTCCCTTTCATTGTGATCCACATTTTGTGTCATCCAAACTTCCATCATCGATGATTGTCAATACTTGGTAAGTCCTTATGATCTGAGCATTCCCAAATTTCTTGGTACATTTACGCAACAGACTCCTTATGTATTATTGATTTTGATGGTGCTCTACTAAATTACATGAAAACTAGGGCCTTCATCATATTTGGCTAAATTGTAACCCTTCCATCTAGGCGTTATTCATTAAAAATGTGTGCCCTTCTTGCACCCTTTAAGTAAAAAAAATATGATGTTCAATCCTATATTTGGTAAAAATAGGAGGTAATATCACCCCACACTAGTTCTATTATCTATCCCTAAGTAACCCTTTAATCGTGTATTATTCTTTCAAAATATTTAGTCAATCCTTCTTGATCTAATTTTCAAACAAGCCCCACTTTGTTAGTGTTCCCTGAATTAGTTGCATCCTATTAGAAATTTCTTTGGATTTTTTATGTATGAGCGGCTTGTCCTTATTTTTTTGTGCCTTCTATTTGGTGGCCTGCATTTTTAAATCAATTATGTCATATATTTCATGTGCTAAGGTTTGTTCATACATAACCTTACCCTGAAGGACTTTGAAAGCTTTCTCTAATTCTTAATATTTTTTCTCGGTCTACTCTTCAACCTCATCGGTGTCCTTAAGAATTTTACTCCTCTCAGCCATATCCTTTGTCTAGAAGACTTTTGTCTCCATCTCTTTCTTATTCATTTTATCATTCAACATGCAATAATTGATGACCTTTGTTGATATCCTTTGCTTTCATTTTTATTTATAGGTCACTTATCTACATGTCTCATATTTGAATCCATAAGTACTAGTTTTATCAAAGCTATGACTATATTCTCCTTTCATTTTATTCCAATTCCTATGTATGATTTTTCATGATATTAATAGTTTGAGTTGAATTATATTAGATGGTTTCCTATTTGTTTTCTTTCTCCACGAACGTATTAAATTTCTCATTCACACAACTTTTTGTTTCTTTGATAAGATTTGGGCATTCATCTTTTTATCCATTTGTGATTTTTCTTTATCCTTGTACTCTTTATCAAATGACTTAACAAAAGACAAAAATTCTAATCCTAAGAGAATACTTGTGAAAATATTAATTCAAATGACACTACATATGGTATTTCATTGAAGTTTCATGTTCGAGCACTAGTTGTAGTCAATATGAGAACTCTGTTAAGAAAAATGACACTCACATGGAATTTGAATGAATATTTTAATGTGAATAATTACTTGAGTAATAATTCACTAGTTGTTATATTTGTTTAGTAATTAGAATATAATATTTGAGAGTTATATTGTTGTGAGTAACAACAATAGTATGTATATGAATTTGTTGTTAATGAGAGATTCTCAATCGTTAGGAGATTACTTGTTGAGGAATTGTAGGGATGTGACTCTTCCTATTTATAGGAAAGACATTTCATAGATATATATATTTATAATCCCTGATTAATTATGAAATAGAAGATCATACAACATTGTGTGTTTAATATTATTCTTTGTGTTCTATGTGAGCTTGTCTCAATCATGTTTTGAATTAATTAGTTGAAATCATGTTTGCCCCTTCAAATTAATAAGAGTGGTATCAGAGCAATATTAGTTTGAGAGTAGTGAGGATCCGTCATGTTGTTCGTCATTGCTCCTATGTATGGTAATTGTTTTGAGTGCATAAGAGTAGAGTAGAAAATATATGCGTAGGTGTGAGATTTAAATTCTATTTGTGTAAGAGAGGGAGAAGTGCTTGTCAAAATATGTTCAGGGTTCAAAATCACCTTAGTTACTATTTAGATATGTTTTTGGATCATTGATATTGGAGGGTTTGATATTCAACTATTTTTAGTTTCTCCCAGACCATCCCAGGCCGCACAACAGTCTGTATTTGCATTGATAGGGTTTTGCAAATTCAAATCAAGCTTCTTTGGCATTTCATTGACTATTCTTGGTTTTGGATTGAATTTTTGGCCTATTCACATTGTCTTTTGGCCTGGTAGCACTTCTCGAGATCGACACTCTACATCGCACTTGGTGACTGCATCAACATCGACTGTCTTCATTTTTGCATCGCAGTTAAGGTTCTGTATGCATGAACATCGGATGACTTCTCAATTTATTTGCATCCATTCTTTATAAACCTATCTTAGATCATGCTGCATTTTGATATTTGACATTAATTGATCAATAACAGTGGCATTAAATTTTTGAGTGCCAATACTCAAGCTCAGACCCTTCATGACATCAGATTTGCCTTTACAAATGTATTGACTCAGGCTCTATTGAATCCACCCTGGAGCGATCCTTTGGCATCAAATCGATAGATTCTGAACCTGTCGGCTATAAAAACCACTCACTTGGAAATATACTTGCCTCAGCACTCCCATGTCTGGTTCTGCTTATGAGATTCACCTGAACTAGAAAGCAAATGCATACAGCAAAATCGATTTATAATGGCATCACACATTGTTCAACAAAGCTGACAATTTTAGGTATTTAGTTTTAGGTTTAAGCCCTTTACTTTTTTACGGTGAGTATGTGGGTTACTAAAAAGTCAATGTTTGATTTCATTTTCTTTTCATTGGTTTGTTTATGTTTAGTGATTTATTTCTTATGTTTATTACTTCTTGTTTTTTAAGTTAATACATGTCTTAAGTTTAGTGTTTTATAAGTCTTTATGTTTTTTGTATGGTCCAGGGGGCTCATGTTGTTATAAGTCAATAGTGTCAATATAAATTTAGTTTTGAAAAAAGTTAGCATATTTATGGTCATGTTAAGTCAATAAAACCATTGTATTTTAAGAGTTATTTTTATGTTGTAAATTTTAGAGTTGAAAATTTTGTCATATGTAAAGGACATATTTTCAAGGTAATCGACATCTTTATGTTAAATGAGTTAGTCTTATTAGGGGTTATATTATTAAAAAATAATATTCAATTGAGTCGTATTACAAAATTTATTGAGTAAGAAACAATGTGAATGAGGTCGGAAGCATTGGAGGATGGAGTTCATTCAATGCTTTTCGTTAGCCACTAACGATGGGGCACTTCTGCTACAGTGATGCATTTGTTTTATTTTCAATTCTTGTTTATATGTGCGAAAATAAGTGGACAATTTCTTATTTTCCTACATAGTGTACTCCATAAAAAAATGTTTTGGAGATACAAGAATGAAGGTTGAATAGATATTTCCTATTCAAAGTTCCCACACTTCTTTGGTTGGTGCTAAGTTCCTGACAATGAATGATTGATGGTAGATGGTTCCTATTCTAAGTTCCCACACTAATTCAGTTGGTGATAAGTTCCCAATAGTGAATAGGAAATTAGAAGTTGATAAAGTCCTCTAACTTCATAATTCATGTGAAACATAAATTACCATGTAAATATTGAACGAGGAATGTTAGAAAAAATAACACTCATATGGAATTTAAGTGAATATTATAATATGAATAATTACATGAGTAATAATTCACTAATTTTTATATTTTGTTAGTAGTTAAAATATAATATTTGAGAGTTAATTGTTGTGAGTAACAATAATATTACATATATAGGTTTGTTGTTAATGAGAGATTTTAGGTATTTAGGAGATTGTTTGTTAAGGGATTGTAGGTATATGACTCTCCCTATTTAAGGGAAATAAATTTCTTATATATTTTTAATGCCTTATTAATTATGAAATAGAATATCATATGATGTGTGTTTAATATTATTTTATGTATTCTCTTTGAGTTTATCTCAATCATGTTTTGAATCCATTAATTGAAACCGTGTTTGGTTGTTCAAATTAATAATAGTGGTAACATAAAAATGTTAGTCCTTTATTTGTAATGGTGTTTTGAGAGTAGCCATGGGTAGTCATGTTGTTTTTCATTACCTCTATGTATGATAATTATTTTGAGTGTATAAGAATAATGGAGAAAATAGATGCATAGGTGTGAGATTCAAATTCTATTTTTGTGTAAGAGAGGGAGAGACGCTTGTCAAAATATGTTCTGCTTTTAAAAGTGCTTTGGTCACTATTTAGATATGTTTTTGGATCATTGGTATTCAAGGTTTTGATATTTTATCTATTTTCAAAATTCTCACAGACCATCCTAGGTTGCACAATAGTTTGTATTTACATTGTTACAATTTTATAGATTCAAATCATGATTATTTAAAATTGCTTTGAACAGTCTTGGTTTTGGATTGAATATTTCCCTAATAACATTATTTTTTGGCCTCCTATTACATCTTAGGATTGAAATTATCCATCATGTATGCAAAGGGAAATGTAATTGATCTATAAATCAATCTTATCTCAAAGAATCTAAATCCTAATTACACTTTCGATTGTTGATACATTAGATATTTGGGGTCATGACCAAGATGGATCCAGTAGACCTAACCAAGGGATCTCTTACCACAATAATATCACTAGGGAGGGTTCCAAAGCCTCTAGTCAAGAAAAACTATGCAATAACTCTAATTAGATCCTCTATTTTCATATTCACTAAACTAATAATAAGTAAAGTAATGTCTAATATAATGCTCACCAAATTTTGTGGCATAAAGTGTGGGCAATAAACTTGAAAACTAAACATGCATAAAAGAATCATATTTAAGTTGTGTATAGGTAAGACCCTAATGTATGGAGAGATCAATATATTTAAAAGCCATTACTTATGCTACTTCTATCTACTAAAGAGAGGAGAAAAGTTAGATATTCTTACCTTAGAGATGAGCCGGTCGAGACTCAATATTTCCTTTGATTAAAGGTGCTTCACAAGAGGTTGTTATGGTTTTTAAGGATAGCTAAGAAAGGCCAAAGCATCCAAGACTTTTCCACAAGACTAGGTTCTTCTCCAAGTAGAAACCCTAAGCTAAGACTCCTCAAGTAAAATGGAAGAAGAGTAGATTGTAAAGAAGTGCAAATGAATAATTAACTCTTGCTCTTCTCTTATCTTAGAAATGATAAAATAAATATGTTTATATAGATGAATCTAACCTTAGTCCTTTATAAAATTTTAGTCGATAGGGTCATCCCAATTAACTATGTATTATTATTAACAAAATCAAATTAGGTCTTGGTCTAGGTCAGACAAGGGCCAACCTAAACCCTAAATTATTTTTGTCAATTAGAGTACACTGGGTCGATGGGGCTGACATTGTATCGTAAACCATCAATAAGGAGCTTAGGCTAGGAAAGAGCTAATGAAAACAAAAAATGACTAGAGTAGGGTGAAAAAGAGGAGGCAAAGCTTAAAGGAATGTTTTTAGGAGATGGTTGTGTATATAATAAGTGGTGGTAAGGGACAAATATCCTATAAAGCATCAATGGTCTGCCCACCACTTTCTAGGTGCACCCCTTAAGACATGCACTAAAAAAATTAAGACTTGATGGGTTCCTGCAAGATAAAAAGTATCAGTAATTGATAAAATTTTAAAATATTATGTGTATACATATGACCCACTCGAAGCTCATGACATGTAACTCAGGTGTAATAGAGGATGGTGCTCCAAGAAAATAACATAGCAACACATAATGTTAAAGATAAAATTTATAATATTTTAAATTAAAAATAATTGTAATTAAATGACTAAAAGGAAAATAACTAAAAAAGTAAATGTAATGTATGTGTACGTTGACTTACCTTTATCATTGAATGGTTATCTATTGTATTTGTAGTTTTGATCGTGGAGGGCACAGAGACTACTTTTGACAAACCCAAGGATACAAAACTCAAGATCAAAAATAAACAAATGCAGGGAAGCTAAGATAACTGATGCTATGTGGATGGAACATACTTGTAAATTTGACAAGATGGGGTGACAAGTGTTATGTTAGACCAAATGACCAAGAAAAAATTTAGATTAAATAGGGTAACTGAAAATCCAAGGATACTAAAGATCAAAAAACTCAAAAAAATAAACCTTAAGTAAGAAATGCAAACTCACCAAGTCAAACCAAGGATACATGCCAAAAATGGTAATCAAACATCAATGTAAAAGTATTAATAATCCTTACTTGAACAAAGATGGATAAGTAAATGGTAAAATAATATTGATGAGTGAACATCAACAATCCTTACTCAATCATCAATGGAAAAATGTGCATAAAAGAGAAAATAACATTAGTGAGTGAGAAGTAACAAGCCAACTGCACTCAACAATAGAAAAAGTACATGAAAGTAGAAATAGATGCAGGTGTCCACAAAAAAAGTATTACAATAATGGAAAATGGTTAAAAAAATCAAAGCAATTCTAAAAATTTAAATCCATGGTGTAAATAAAATAATACATAGTTTCTCAAGCATGTTGTTTTGTTCTAAGGATTGATAAAACTAAAACAAAGTGGTACTAGAATATTTTTAAGATGTGAAGAAGAGGGAATACAGAAGTGGGAAAATAAATTTAGAATCACACTTGCTTGTCAAGGGAAGAAATTAAATGGGTGGAGGGGAGAATGAAGGAAAAACAAAGGTAATGGTACTCTTTAGCGAAGTCAAGATACTCAAATTAGGTTTGTCAAAATAAGAAGAATTTCAACATTGATGACTATGAAGAACTTCTCCTAGTCTCAAAAATATTAGGTCAATAAATGAAGTATGTAGATCATCCCATGAAGGCTCTATGCATAAAAATTAAAATGGACCTACCTTCCCATAACGTGTTTCTCATTCCTCATGACCTCTTACATATCCATTAGTTTACTGTGAAGATTGGATATTTGTGTGAGAAATTAGGTAACACCATAGAGGTTGTCGTATTCTCCTATTTGAGTCTACTGACCTACCACACCCCGATGGGCCTCAGCTCTATCATGAGGCCAACTATGGAGTTTTAGATTTGATTAGATATATGATATGTGCTTTGAATCACATATTTTGGTGTGATTTTATCTTTTGACTTTGAATGTTACTTTTTATATCATTGCATTTTATTTTAAATGATTTGCCTTTTAATTTTATTGATGGATTTTTCTATTCCTCCTCCATACAGATTTGGAAAACCAAACATGGGTGCTAAATATGACTTTCATTTGAAGAATTTAGAAAGCATGATAAGAGGGGAAGATCTAGGCTAGCATCTATACCAAGGATGAGCATGTGAGAGACAAGCTTATGTGTCGTGGAAGGTTTCTTCAAATTTAAAATGCAATGTAAAAAAAGAGTAGGCATCATATGATGCCCCAATGGGTAATTGGATTTAGGGATGGGCATCATAAGATGCCCCAAAGGCTGAATTGATATATCGGTGGGTATCACAAGATGCACCAAAGACTAAAGTAATATGTGGATGGGCATCGTAATATGCCCCAAAGGCTAAAAATAATAAGATAAGAAGAAAATAACACCCCATATATTGTCTAAATGGATTCAAGTTGTCTAAGAATATTATGATAAGGGATTTCATGAAACTTGATGAAAAAAATAGAGATTTAGGAAAGAAGAAGGAGAATCAAGGACATAGTCGATCAAATAGAGAATAGAGTCGATCAATAGGTAAAAATTTGATTAGGTCAATAGGATATTGTTAAGATACATTCTAAAAATTCATATGGGTCGACTGTGTACTGCTAGACAAGGGATAAAATAGAGAGAGAAATACAAAATCATTTAGGTGGACTGCGTATTACAAATAGGAAGGTGAGAAAAACTATGTAAGAGACTATCAAACAAGATGATAGTGTTCTGAAATAAGGGAATAATTTTTCAAGATAGTCTGAACCAAAAATGAAAAAAAAACATACAAACAATTGGATCAATTGATTGATCTAATTGGGTCACACATCACAAACCTTGAACCAATGCTAGCCAATACAAGTTTTGCAATACAAAACATAATGATCAAAGAGCAAGAAATCAACTGAAAATTAAATGCTAGGTAATTGGTCATTCTAAGTGTTATTATAATATAAGAAAATATGATTTTAATGTGATAAGAAAGTTGGCTGAAATAGGGAACTAGAAAACAATCTAAATTTGGTTTGAGGATGTTTGGTTTGAAAGGGATCTATATTGGCAATGGTACTAGATTAGTATTGGGGCCTACCCTCTTCATAACATTTTAGTGAGAAGGGTGTCAAGTCCTTTACCAATATTTACCATTAATCACATATTTATACTTGGCCAGAAAACCAAGTCAACTTCCACCTTGGTGATGAAATCTAAGTAGGTAGGCCTTGGGAAGACAAATGTTTTTTGAATGTTTAGTGATTTGGTAGTGTGTGAAAAAGAGTAAAATAGTGTAACTAAAATGAAAATTTAAAAAAAAACACCTATTTAGACTATATGAGTTACTCTAAGCATGAAAATAACTAAAAATAAAATATTAATTAATTATTAACACATAAATATTGATTCCCTGATTAAAAATAGTTCAGAGTCAGTTCAGGGAATACTATATGCAAATAGTATATAATAGAGTCAACTGGGTCACTACTATTCTACATAAGTAAGGTTTTTAAGAATAAATTCAAATAGGTCAACTATGTCTCTCAAATAGAAGATAGACTACAAAACTAAATCAACCATGTCGAACTAGTTAGCTATAGGGTTGTAGTTTTGAAGACTGACAAATTGAGAAAAATGGAGCTAAAAGAAGTATTAAAATGATAGAAAGAGAAAATAAAGGAACCTTGGTGGGATTAGAGATGATTTATATTGAGAAATTTTATGTTGTAATGATTTAGTTGTTGCTTTCAAATTTTACAAAATAGGTCAACTGGTTCGATCAAGTTCTACAAAACCCTATATGTTGAAAAAGAATAATTAAAAGGGTCAACCTATTCAATAGTGTTCATTGACCTATATGTTATAATAAGGAATCAATAGACCAAGTCAATGCATTTGATAGTTATGCTAATTTAGAATTAAATAAAAATATTATGCCAAACTACTCGGTCTTATAACCTATAGTTGATGAAGAAGTGCACAGACAAAACATAGTCATTTTAAAGTGACTATGTTAAACCTACACACATAAAGTTAAAAATATATCAATTGGTTTGATAAAGTACTAAAAATATGGAAAATATAATAAAATGATAAAAATGATGGTGTGAAACAAAATTTGCAAGGGTTAGATTCACGTCAGATTCACCAAAATATATGCAAATAGAAATGTAACTAATCTATAAATCAATCCTAGCTTAGAGAAGATAAATCCTACTTACAATTTCAATTGTTGATACATTAGATATCTGGGGTCATGACCAATATGGATCTACTAGACCTAGGCAATGGATATCTTACCATAATAATATCACTAAGGAGGGTTCCAAAGCCTCCAATTAAGTAAAACTATGCAATAACCCTAACTAGGTCCTATGTTTTTATATTCACAAAAGTAAAATGACAAGTAAAGTAAAAATGCCTAATCCAGTGCTCACCAAATCTTTTGGTACAAATTGGGGGTAATAAACATCAAAAATAAACATGCATAAGAGAATCCTATTTAGACTATGTATAGATAAGACCCTAATGCATGGAGAGAGCAATATATTCAAAAGACATTACTTATGTTACTTCTATCTACTAAAGAAAGTAGCAAAGTTAGAGATACTTACCTTGGAGACAAACTCATCAAGACTCAATATCTCCCTTAGCTAAAGGTGCTTCGCAAGAGGTTTTTGTGGTTTGAAAGGATCACTAAGAAAGGCCAAAGCATCCAAAACTTTTCTACAAGACTATTCATCTCCAAGTAGAAACCTTGAGCTAAGACTCTTCAAATAGAATGGTGTAAGAGCAAATTGTAATGAAGTGTAAATGAATAATTAACTCTTACTCATCTTCTCTTATAAATGATGAAATGAGTGTGTTTATATAGATGAATCTAACCCTAGATCATTCCAAAAGTTTAGCCGATAGGGTCATCCCAATCAACTCTGTATTGTTATTGATAAAAATAAATTAGGTCTTGGTCTAGGTCATCTAAGGACCAACCTACACCCTAAATAAGTTTTGTCAATTAGATTATAGGGTCAATGGAGCCAACTTTATATTTTAAATCATCAAAAATTAATTTAGGCATGGGAAGGGCTAATGAAGGTATAAAATGACTAGAGAAGGGTGCAAAAGAGGTAGCAAAGCTTAAAAGAATGTTTGTAGGAGATGGTTGTGTAGATAGCAAGTGGTAATAAGGGACAACAATCCTATGAAACATCAATGGTCTGCCCACCCCTTTCTTGATATACCCTTTAAGTTGTGCACTCAGGGAGATTGAGACTCAATGGGTTCCTGCAAGATAAAAATCATTAGTAATTGATAATGTTTGATATATTATGTGTTTACACATCACACTTGGTGACTGCATCAACATCAACCGTTGTTCATCTTCACATCATAGTCAAGGTTCTGTAGGCATTAATATTGGATGAATTCTCAATTTTTTTGCATCTATTATTTATAGACCTATCTGAGATCATGCTACAATATGATCTTTGACATTGATTGATCAACAATAATGACATTATATTTTGAAACATCAATACTCAAGCTTAGACCCTTCATGATGTTAGATTTTCCTTTGGAAATGTATTCATTTATGATCACAAATCTTGATGAAAATGTTTACACCTTTTTTATTATAAGCTTACTTATTAATGTTTTATATAGAGCACATTATCTAGTCAGTGTATTTGAATTTGTGTTGATGTGGTTGGTAGGTCCCACAAACTTTGTGAAAGTGGTGATTGTTTCCTTTATGTTAACTTAGTTTTCTCCATAAATATTCTTGTTGCCTAGACATTTGGTCACTATTTACCTTACATTTGATTGAGCTCAAGCTATCCCTATCATCCAGGGAAAGCAATTCAAATATAATCACCTCATTTCATTTTTATATGCATGGTTAACAGGGGGGAGGGGAACATATTCCATTATTTGAAATATAAACCTTCAATGGTGTGTCCATGTTATAATCATTATTTATTTTCTTCCCCCTTTAACCACTTCACCTTATATCGAGCATCACAAAGTAAGCCATCTTCGCATTTATAGTCGATTACCCTGCAATGAGGTGCATTGTATTTATCATGAATATTTATTTGGTATGAAAAATAAATTTATTATATATTATGAAGAAAATGTTTATAATTTTAAATAAAAATGACATTTATAATGAAAATATGCCATTAAACACTTGACATTACTTTCCAAAAGAATATAAGACATATGCATGATGTTAAAATAATCAATATTTATTTAAACCCAAAATGTGACTATACATACATTGATCCCACATGTTGGGATTAGATACTAATATTGAATAGCCCTACTTCCTAAATTTCCCCATATTCCATAAAGGAACACCTTGGCCCTGTTCAACAACATGAACTTTTAACTATCAAGTAGGTTCATTGAAATTTGTTAGACTAAAATAAAATTTGGTTTTCCACCAAAAATGTATTTTTCATTAGTAGCCCTTAATCCTCATTATTTTCCATTCTATATATTTAAAATAAAACTGTTTTCAACTAAAAATTAGTTTCCATTAGTATCCCTTAGCCATTATTAGTTTCCATCATTCTATATTTTTCAAAAATAGGGACACTTATAGAATAAGGCATGGGCATACATGAATCTTAAATTAAACTTATGGTAGTTTCACATTGATAGATATTTAATGATCAAGGTTTAACATAACACAAATTTTCAAGAAAAATGTTAAATAAATCAACATTAATTAACACAACTCATGGGATGCATAAGTTGCTGAAAGAGAGATGGGAAGTGCTTAAGACATTGGCCATCATTACCCATAAGTGAACTAGGGTAGGACGTGTATATAATGCACTCTCCATATTAATTATGGTTGGAATATAAATGATATATGAATTCATAACAAGTGGGAATCCAAACAAAACACAATGCCTATAATTATCTACTCAACCTTTAGATTATTTACACATTTTTTAATCGTGGGCATTGAATTATGTTTCATTACTCTCTTAGTTCATTTTATTATTGAAACTACAAAAGGTTTCTTAACTTTAATTTTTTCCTTATCCTCACTTTCTCCCTTCCACCTCACAACATTGCTAAGTGAGGAGTAATGTATGTTCTTAGTGCATTTATGATATTTTTTAAGTTAACTATTATGTATTTTAGGTGGTATGTGATCATCATAAATTATTGAATGTATATGAATCTCAATAAAGGGATTCATTAATTATATTTACATACATGTAGAAGGAATTTTTGGACCATTTGATTAAAAAATTTAGGAGTGTCAAAATTTAGTTTGTTTTATAAGTAGTGCCAAAGTGATTTCATTTTTTTTGGCCAATCATTAAAGTTTTTTAAATATAATTTTTTTCATTTCATAAGTGGATTATCATGGGAAAAAAAGTGTGAATGTTAAGGAAGGAGATTGGCAATACATCTCCATTTTATTCCAACATCAAATTAGTGAATAAAACCACAATAGATGAAAATTTCCATAGCTTTTGATATATTTTTATTTAAACCCAGAGGTATCCCTGATCCCAATTGGGACACTGCTATATTTTTATTTATTTATTGAGAAAGATATGAGATTGAAAAATACACAAGACAAGACTTTAGTAATAATTAAGTTAATTAAGAATTTCTCTTAAGTTTTGAACAGAAGATAGACATTGGATTAAGTGGATATTTCTCTGTTAATGCCACCTTTTCCTCTTGCTTACCATCCATTATAGGAGAAAAAACCATGGGAACAAACTCATCCATTAACACACCAAAATCAAATGTCAACAAGGTAAAAGAAATAGAAGGTACCTTATCCTAATCCCCACAAAGAACTTCCTTACCCTTAGATCCATTAGGTTCTGAGGTTAAAGACAGTGGACTAGTTCCCACCTCCACCTCATTTTCAATAGACATGGGAGGAACAACAAAAGAAGGAGGATCAACTGAAGACATGGCTAGGGTAGCAATGTTAATGTCATATTCGTTAGTTACTTCAAAGTTTAAATCCCTACTGGAAATCATGAGGTGTTATGCCACTAATTTTATCAAAATCAAAGTAGGGTTTATCTTGCATATCCACTTCAACAATAGACTTATCAGCAAAATCATCACTCTTAATCCTACAAGCCTGAGGATCACTTTTCTAGTTATTATTAAAACTCTTACCATTTATGTTTAGCATAGGGATATTATTCTTAAGGTGACCATATTTTTTATAGAAAAATCAATCATTAATACCACCTAGACCATTAATCAAATAGGTATAGGATTCACCTTTAACCTTAAAGACTAAGGTTTTCATGAAAACCTCTAATGGCTCTAAGGACATCAAAACCATAAAATGCATGTGTGCTAAAGATTTTATATATATATATATATATATATATATATATATATATATATATATATATAATACTTCTCTGACTGGGTTAAAATCATAGTGAAGAAAATTCTATAATTGGGTTGGTACATTCTCAATGTCAACCCATCTATGAGAGGATTTGAACACAATATCACTAAAATCAACATTAGGATTTTGCAAAAATTTATTAAACATAGATTGAACCACATTCCATAATGGCATACTTATTTTGCACCTTTTCATATTTGAATTTTAAAATAGGTCCATAAACACCCCTTTTTGAAACTTTATACAAAAATTAACCTAAATCCCCATCATTGTCTTGCATACATAATTCAACCATCTATCAAATAATTTTCTAGAAGCAACACATTTCTATTTAAATAGACAAAAAAAACCAATATTTCCTAGTTGAATTTATTCCAACTTGTTATCCCAATTTTTGAATGAAAATAAAAAAGCTAAAGAATGTTGAGTCTTTTGACCATAAATAGTCAATTTAAGTCAAAGATGGTCAAAGCTAACATCTCCAAGTCAAAATATCTTATTTGAGTAATTCATTTTTAGAATTCAATAATTGACCAAATTTTGAAAACAAAATCAAAAGAAAATGCAAAATTGGCTAAGTCCTTAGCCTTGACAAACTTTGAGTGCCTGCTTAACACATGGTTGATTTATGATTTTCTCCAAATAGGTTATTAGAACCTAGTATGTGTCTAAACACACCCCAAATCTTGTTGTATGCTACTAATCACTCCTATGAATCTTGATGTTTGTTCATGCACCTCAAGATTTCTATCATTAATCATCATACTTCTTCCACGTGTGCAAGGGTTTATAGCCTAGCCTTTAATCTTATTACATTATTTTTTATGATTCATTTCACTTTGCTACCAATTTTAAATTTGGACTTCATGTGATCTTTGAAATTGTAAAATTCTTTGTTTTAGCTTATTAACTAGCAACAAAGATCTAGGGTTTGTACTATCAACATAATACAGAGATACACTATAACTTACAGATATGCCATCATCATATGACTTTGACCATGTATCTATACTACTACAACCAAGTAGAAGATTAATCTTTATGTACTATTTATTTTCATTATCTATAATGATAGTGTCATTAAAAATTGTTTTTCTATGATATAGGGCATGTTTTTGCAATTATTACAAAGAGGATAATGAAGAGGGAGAAAATTACTAATTATGTTGGTGTGTATATGAAAATAAAAAAATTGGCACCCAAATCATATATGGAGAAAATATTGACTATCCCATTAAGTCTGTGGTAGTCACTGAAACTTGGCTTCAATGATATCCTATCAAAAATTTAGATGTACAATTTTTCAAAGACTTTGAAACACATAGGAAGATATTTCACTATTCACATTTGGTTCTTGAAACAAATATTCAGTTTATCAAATATCATGGGAGGGTATTAAATGGGAATCTATGGAAGTTCATGAGTCAGACCATGAAGCTATTCTTTCTATTATCAAGATTAGAGCATATCATAGTGGTTCATTGGATTTAAATTTGAAAGTATGTTAACCTGTCAAATATAGATGAAATCAATTTTATCAAATGTTTTAGATTTTTTAGTTAGTACATATAAATTTAATTTTCAAATACTTACTAACATTTTTTTGAAGGTTATAGGTTCCAAATAAGATTTTACCTTCACACAATTGGCACTGATAGTAAATAATTTCATATTCATGAAGCTAAGATAGGCCTAATAAAAGTACTTAGTTATTACAGATTTAGGGCATTATTGAGGCCTGAACAAGAAGTGGGTTTCTAAACTGGGCATGATGGGAGCTAATAACCTAACCATCAATGTTATCTTATACCTTTTACATGTTGGTAGCACCAATTTCCTTTCATGAAGCACTAGAGGCAGAGTTCTACAACTGCCACTTCGACTTTGACAGTATTTGTTGTCAGTGTTTCCAAACTCCTAAACAATTGTGTAAGTATGCATCCAAATGGATTGGGACATCACGGTCTTATCATTTAGCTATATAGATGTGTAAATTTCCTATATATATGTGCCATTTACCTATATAGACATTTTTAAAGTGATAGATTTTTAATTAGAAGTCTCAAAGGCATAAATACAAGTTGGAGATCTCAAGAACTTATTTTTTCACTACAAAAAGTTATATTTTAGGACCCATTACTGCAACTTGTGCCATGGAATGGTCTTGAACGTTTCATCAACATGATTTGGGGTGATATTATAAGGATTCAACATGCACACGAGGGTTATTTCAATTCATCCAAATGACTTACAATTTCCATTTTATGCATGTCTAAAGTTAGGCTTAAAAAATACATTATTCTTGTATTGGGAGGGCATTCTTGACTCTAGAATGGGTGTTGGGTATCTCCACCAAGCATAATAAAAGTCCAAGAACCTAGTCACTAATGTTATCTGCCATCTTGAATATGTTGTCAATGCCAGTTTCTAGCCATGAAACACCATAATTGGAGTTCTCTAGCTATTGCTTCAATTTTAACATTTATTATCAATGTTTCGATGCTCCTGAAGTAGTGAAAACATGATTATGTGTCAATTTGGACATCAAGGTTATGGGAGCATGTATAATTTGCCTATCTTATTAGGAATTAGCTTTTACATTGTGGGTATTTATCGAAAGGTAAATATTAATTTGATTAGTAATTAGTAATTGGTTAATCAGAATATTGTTGTATAACAATATTATGATAATAGGTTTGAATATAGTATATTGTTGAGATATATTGTTAAAGGTTATAACAATATATTGTAAATAGAGTTTGTATAAGTTAAGATATTTTGGGGAGAGAAATTGATGGAGAGAAGTTAAGAATGAGTTTCTTATAAGTATGTAACTCCCATATTATTTTATAATCAGAATAGTGAATAGAGTAGAATATTATTTTGTGGGTAAAATTTTTTGTGTTCAGCTCTATGGTGCATGAATTAAATCTTTGTTTAGCTCTTTGAATTCGTAACAATGTTATCAAAGCAGAGTTGATCTCTGAATAGAAGAATGATAAAATGTAAGGGGTAATTATATATCCTTAGCTATTAGTCAATTAAAATGCATTGATTAATAGTCTTAATTTAGACTAAGGAGTCCTTATATTTATTTATTTTTTCTTTATGTGGTTTCCAACACACCCCATCCACAATTCTTGAAATGAGGCTCCTCTTGATTTAACATGTTTGCTTTTATTCTCCATTCTTGCTCATTTTTATGGTTCTATTTCTCAATGTTACTTATCTTCAAAACCTGCTAAGTATGTTCTCATCTTAATCTTTGGTCTAAATGATGTATCATTTGATTTCCCATCATATTTTGACCTTTAATATTTTGAATGTTTGGATTAAAATTGATCTAGATTTACTTAGCCATTTGCTCATAATGTTTTAATCATCTTTTCCTTAAAAATTTAAACTAAGAAAATTGGTCTATTGAAGTATCTCCTTAATTAATTTGGGCTTGTATTCATAATAACATCTAAGTTAAAGTGATTCATGTCTTTTAATTTAAATCAAAGAAAAGGGGTGCCTTCATGGTCTTTAATCGTCTAGTTTTAATGTTTGAGATATGGTTTGTATTGCTCATTGATCTTTCAAAAAAAATATAACTTTGGAATGTTTGTGCTTTAATTTTTAGATCATGACCTTTCTTAGAATAATAAATCAAAAGGGGCCTCTTTAAAATAATTTATTTCATTGGTCTTAGGCTTAATTATTGAGAAAATTTAGGCTTTCTAGTGATGTTTGTTTGTCAAAATATGATTCAACTTATGGTTTTATCATGCTAATTAAGCTTTGCATTTGAATTTTGAACTAATTATTCATATTTAGAATTGAATTTATTGGTCTAAGTCTATAATTTATTCTAAGTCTTTGAACTCTTTACTTAGTCTATTTCAAGCTTTATTTTAGGCTTATTCAATTTTTTATTTCAATTTCAGGATTGAATCATTAAGGTTTTGCTTAGAGTGTGTTTCCTTAGCTTTTATTCATATTTTCTCTGAGTCTTTATGTCCCTAGATTGTGCCAAGTGTCAAAATTCCATTCACTCAAGCCTGTGGTTGAATTTTGACTTAGCCATTTCTATAAAATAAAATGAGCCTCTAGAGTCTTGATATGGTGCCACATGGCATCATCCCCTTCACTTTGGCACCCAATGAAGGAAAAAGTACTTAACCATTTATTCAAAATGCAATGAAACTCTAGAGCCTCAAGATTGTGATGCATGTCATCAATCTGGAAGCCCAATCACAATCAACCAAAGCTAAAATTTTAAAGAGCCTCAAATTCCTAAGATGACGCTAAATGGCATGATCCCATTCAATCGGGACACAACAAAACAAAGTGCACATCTAAGTCTCTCGAATATAAAATTCAGCAATAAGACCCCATGTGGAAGCATTCCATCAACCTGCAACTAGAGGAAAAATTGAATAAATGGCAAAGTGTTGGGACCTTTTAAGAGCTCCAAGATAATGCCATGTGGAATGGTCTCATTACATAGGATATTAATCAAATTCATAAATTATTTAATTCCCCAAGACCTCTAGAGACCCAAGATCATGTCATATTATTCAGTTTATCTCTTGATTTCTTGTATAACATGTTAATGGTTGGAAGTCATCATCTATTTTTGTGTATCACCTCCCTTAGGTTAGTTTTATTTTCATTATCTCTCTCCCTTTTTACCCCCAAAAGTTAAGTGTAGTTGTAATCCAAAGTGGTACATCAAGGGAGCTAGCCCTATCTAGAGATTCACCTCATCCTTAGGCTAACCACAAGCCTAGAGGTGTTTCCATTATGCCACTTAGATGAGGAGAGATTTTCCATATCCTCAAAGGGTAAAAATCCAAGTGACAACAATTTTTAGCATGCTCAATGGGACTCTTGGTCCAAGAAGTTGAGAGATTTTTGGTGTTGTCTCCCAATAATCAACCTTTAGAGGCATCTATCAAAGCATCAATGGTGACTCTAACAATACATCAGTTGGTCAAGCAACCCAAGTTTCTTTTCAAATATTGTTGGTTACATTTTCCTTTGTATTCTTTCTTTCAATTAGGTTTCATGGCTAATTTTGGTGTTGAGATTTATCTTACACAAGTTGGCGAGACATTTAAAGCTTGTACCATTCTCTATCAACAAGAGCATGTTCTTAATCAGCCTTGGTTTGAATATTACCAGTCTTGTAAAGACAATTTCCAACCCCATCATGATCCTTATCAGCACTATATCTATCCTTGTCATGATTTCTATTAGTCTTATAGCTAGCCTCTTCAATATCTTGCTTCTCCTAATCAACTTAGCCATTCCTCAACTCCATCCATTTCCACCTTCAAGCAAACACTTTTGGGATATGAGAGGTACATGTTGGAGCTTGATACTCTAAGAGTATGTGGTCAATAGGTCCCTATAACTTTCATTCACAAGGTGAGAGATGCCTTATATTTTGTCAAAAGAGAGTGGTCACTGATTGAGAGAGCCAATTAGTAAAGGCTTACAAATGAGATGATAGATTTGAGTGGTTTGATTTAATCCTTAGAGGATAACCTAAGCATTCATGAGATTAAGCCTTACCAAGTCTATCAACATTCATATCCATTTCCCCAAGTTTTCTATCAGCCATATTTGATCCCTACTCATGAGTCCAATCAAAATTTCCAAAGTCATCATTTTCTAAATCAAGTGGAAGGGATAGTTGAAAAGACTAGCCTTGTGTTTGAAACAAACCTTGATAGACAAATTGAGTTGGTCAATAAGAAAATATAATAGTCCATATTAGTATAAAAAGAAGTGGAATTAAAGCCCTCATTGCCTCCTCACATTGCATTCCAACCACCTCAAAAAGAGGCTTTTAATCCTAACATCCTAATCTAGAATAAGATAGTGGAGTCATGGGGAATAAAAGAGGAGAAAAGTCTTGAAAAAGAGTGTGAAGTTGAGAATGAGATTGATCCTATACAAACCCCTCCCACCCTTCTTCAAGAAAAGACTTCTAATCCTAACATCCTAAGTTGGAGTAAGATAGTGGAATCATGGGGAAAGAAAGAAGATATGAGTTTGTTTGATAAGGAGTGTGAAGTTATGAATGAAGTTGATCCTTTGAAAGCTCCTCCCACCCTTCTTCAAAAAACCTCTTATACTCCATATGAAACCCCTTGTATTCCTCATCCTCATGATGATTCATATTAACTTCAAGAGATACTTTTTCAAGAGAGCCTATCCAAGAAAATTGAAGAGTTAGAATTAAAGATGAGATTATTGAGTCAAGGTGTGATGGAAGGTTTAGACCCAAAAGAAGATCCTATGCCTAAACATACCCCATCTAACCTCACTAAAGATAATTATAAAGATAAATCAGATGTAAACGAAGTTATTTTAAAGTGTAAATATGATAATCAAGTTGTTTTAGCCCAAGGTATGGCTCCCCTTCCTCAAGATTTTCCAAAGGAATCCCCTGCATTCCATTCCCAATCTGATTTTGAGTTCTATGTGCCACCTCCACCAACTAGTTCATCTTGTGCTCACCCTATAAACCTTTGCCTTGATGTACCTATGGTATGGGAACATAATTATGATAATTTGGTTGATAAAAACTCATAATTCTTGCTTGAAGAAAGCCTAGCTCCTAGGCAACCTCATTGGACTAAGTCACATGATTTCAAGATGCCTAGTCCTAGAATCACAAAGAAGGAGATCGAAGATCTTACATCCATTGAGAAGAAAGATCAGATTATGATAGATGAGACATAATTTTAAATCCTTAAAGAGGTCATAAATGATGAATAAAAGGTGGTCTCTTGTGTTGAAATTTTTGATTGGATTGATGAGGAAGAATGTCTTTCTTTTGCCAAAAAGGAAGAAATGATCATTAGCTCTTCCATCACTTTATAAGATACCATGGATAGGCAATGAATAGTTCTCAATAAGTATTGGGACAATATTTTTGTAGCCATTTGAGAATTATATACTCCTCTTTAAGGAGGCTATGATCTGGTCAAAGATGGAGAAGGCAGCTTTGGCACTCAAGTAAGTATGTAAAGGAAAAGTAATCTTTCAAATTTGTCCTTCAAATAAGCATATACTTTTCATGATGTGTTTGAAGTAATCAAGATGGTATATCATCCTCTCATCCAGTTGGGAGAAACACATCAGCTCTTAAAGGATGGAATAATCTCCTATTGGCCTCAATCTTATAAGGAACAAGAAATCAATCCTCTTGAAGCCATGCCTGCAAAAAAGATGCAAGTTGACCATGAAATGAAGAGTCGGTAGCATTATGAAGTATGTGAACATGTTCAAGGGGAATATATCTACATCGGAGACCTATTTGAGTATGATCTACTTGAGAAAAAGTCAAGTTAAGTGCCAAGGAATAGGTCTGATCTACAAAGCACCCAATTCAAGGAGAAACATGTTGGCACTATGTTTCATCTCAACATGAAGACGATTTGAGAAGCTTTCTTTTTGATCCTGGAAAAGAGGTATGCTTAGTCTCTAGTTTTTCATAATAGTTTGTTTTCATATTCCCTTAAGTGCCTTGAGCACATGTGTGTGTGTCTTGTTGTGTGTTTGTTTTGCTTGTGTGTGTTCTTTGTTTTGTGTGGTTGGGGTAGTCAATTAGTTGTCTTGTCTTGGTCAATATTGTGGTCAAAGGTCTCCTTGTTTTTTCCATACTTTATATGACTCCCTAAGCCTAATGGATTGATAAGGCTAATGGTTTAGTTAGTATAGTAAGCATAGTACCCCTATAAGTCACCAATTTGTTAAGCAAATTTGACTTTTAAGTCAAATTGGGACACCTATTGGTAAAAAATTGATTTTAAAGGTCTATATGAGGTTTAATATTATGTCACGAGGTGTTTTTTAGGTTAATTAATGTCATTTGATGTTATAATAGCCTTGGTCCTTAGTTATTTTAGTTCTTTTAGTCATTTTGGGTCATTTTGAGGTCAAAAAAGGTGCATTTAATAATTTGTATGTATTTTTTGAGAAGTTTGAAGGATAAAAATGGTGATTTCATGCCCCATGTGTCCTCTTATATCTTAAGTAACTAAAAAGTGGTAGGTTCCTCAAAAAAAGGGTAATTTTCTTGAGAAAAGAGAAGAAAATGGCACTTGTACAGCTCATTGGAAAGTGTGCCACATGGGAGAAGATCATGGTATGTCTCTTTGACTTCCCCAAGCTTATTTCCATGTTTGGTTTGTTTTAGAAGTGTCATTTTTGGTCCAAAACCGTTCTACTCCTTTTTCACCCTTCTTAGCAAGTAGAAATGACTTGCAGGTTTGTACTTGGTACGGTCAGCACAAGAGGTTTCAGGAAAAATGATATTTTGGGTGTATTACACACTTATAAAAATTAAATTTTATGTTTTTTTGTAGATTAATGGTGGTCTGAGCTTTATGATCCATTCCTAAGAATTTGACCTTTCAAATATACTTACTAATCTATGTACCCTACAAGTTTTGATTTGGTTTGAGCAGCTTTGTACAATTCACTTGTTGATATTAGTTATATATTATGTTTAATATGTCCCCTCAATACTCCCATGATTTTTTTCACGTTTAAATGTGTCTAGATGAGTCAAGTAGTGCAAATTTGCAAGAGGATATAACTTTCTTAGTTGCAAGCAGTTTTCACCATTTTTGGAAATTTTATGCTTGTCCATGGATTTAAGGGGTTGTGTTAAGTTAAATTACATATTTCCAAAGTGATATTTAATCTCCATTAACCTTTCATTATCATTTTCCAATCAAATGTTCTATGAGTTTCATTCACAAAGTACTATTCAGTTAGTTGGTCCCATGACTATCATACACAGTCAAGTTAATGAGCTAAGCTGAGGTATTTAACATATCCATGGTGTTGTGGTCAGGATATTGAGATGTTAAAATATCTTCCACAATGATTATATTTAAGTAAATGTCTTTCATTTGATGGAATAAGGGCTGTCTTAGTTAATAGAGTCACTCATGCAAAAGTTTTCCATTATTATGCACCTATAGGTGCTTAGAGGAGATTACCACATTGGAGTGAAAGTTTCAAAACATGTTTCATGTTTTTCATAGTGATTAATATGAATTTTAAGATAATTTAAAGGAATTTGAGTGATTAATTATCATACATCATATATTGTTTGGGGAATATTCATACTCCCTGCCTGTATACAGTTCACCATGCACCTACAGCCTTCAATGATGATGGCATGACATGATGAAGGTCTTTATAGTGGTTTTAAATTCTTGGAGGTGTGAGGAATATATTTTAAGTTTTGGTATGAATTTTATATTCATGAAAGGCCTAAATCAGTGCATATTGTCCACATTCTACCCATTGCCTGCATATACTAAAAATCAACATCTACGAGTGACTTGGCAGAGATTTTTAGGGTACTTATATGGAGTGTTGAATATGTGGTGAGATATTATTTGAGTCTTGATATGCTAAGAATATCATGATAGACTTCCTTTTAATATGAGATTGCTAAAAAATGTTTAAAATCACTCCTAAAATGCATGGCTGTGTTTCAGACCCCTTATGCCTGAAAGGGAAAAATAGAGCACCTATGGGTTTTAGGGGTAGCATAAAACATAGTCTCAAAGACCTCTAGTACTTTAAATTGAGTATTTTTTATAGCCTCTATAAAATATAAAACCCTTTAAAGGTTTTAAGGGAAAATGAAAAATGGGATGTGGTTTTAGGAGAGGCTAAAAAAACACTTTTATGCACTAACTATAGTCAAATGTCACCTATAGGAATTTGATCTGTTAAGAAACTTTATTTGCTAAGTTGAAAATCTAAGGAATATACTCATGTGTAGGTGTGTTCATTAATTGAAAAGGTTTTTCAAGGATAAAATATTCACCTAAGGATGAATGTTATACTATGGTGTGCCTTCCTTTAGCATCTATAGGGCTTTTCCACCACAAAATGTCCACCTACAGCCTGCCTGTAGGTGCCCATAGAGCCTTGAGGTGATTTTGGAGGATTATGAGCCTATAGACCTAAATACATACCTTGAAAGGTGAAATATATTTTTTTTAAATATTATCCAAAGGGGCATAACACATTTTACAAGGAAAGATGTTACCTAATGGTCCTGATAGTTCCAATATATTCAGTTGTAAGTGACTAAATACATATAGTGAGCAATTTGAGAGTTTTGAGGTGTTGGCAGTGTTTAGGAATAAAAGGAATGAGACCAAAAAAAATTTTGATGTTTCAAATATACCCTAAGGTGGTTTAAAACATCCTTATTAAACTAAAGGGTTAAAAGAAACTTACAGGTTTCACTGTTAAAGACACAGTCAGGGTAGTACACTCAGTCACCTAGGTAAGAAGGTAAAGGGCATGTAAAATATTGGGGATGAAACAAATGAATTAAAACAAGGAAAGTGTGACTCCATGGATCCATTAATATTTTATATACCCTATTCTTAGGCCCAAATCATACAATCATACACCTACAGGTATCTTTACAATATAAAACATAATCAAATGACATTCAGTCCTGACTAAACTATTGTATGGGGAAGTAAAGTAGAGGATTGAAGTAATGAGATGGAATGATATCACCTCCATATGGTCAATAAATTTTCATGTATTTTTCATGATGGACTTATAAAAAGTAGAGGGGCCTAAATGATGAAACACACAGTCTACTCTTCAAAACCCCTATGTACAGTCTACCTGTGAAGGAGTGTATCTCAGACTTTTACACTTTTGAAGGATATATTCATATGACCAAGAGCTGATTTTTATGTGAGAGTTCCTCAAAACTGGTATAATTCCCTCTAATATTCATTATGTCTAGGAGGAAAAAGGAAGTACCCTTTGTTTTATCTTAGACAGAGGGTACTTCCCTTGTGCATAAGTTGGCAGCTTTGAAGAAAATAGGTGATAAGATGAGCCAAGAGTTGATTGAAACCTTGAGGAAGTTTTTTGAGGTTGAAAACTACTCATATTAACATATAAAACACTTCATATAACGGGGATATCTAATAGGGAGGTCTAAAATGCAAAAGTTGTAGGCAAGCCTAAAGGCAAGATTTTGGTCTAAAGACCAAGTGTGAGAACAATGACACTTTTATCCCTGGGATTGATTTAAAAATTATTTTATCATGTTTATGAGATGGAATTATATGTATTGTATCTATTTTAAATCATGGAAACCACCAAGAACTCATTTTGATCCTTAAGGACAACTCAAGCCTACTAGGCAAGGATTAGACCTAATGGCCAAAGAGGAGGTCATTCACATTTTTAGCCTTATATATGAATTGAAACATATTTTAACATGTTAATAGGTCAATAAAGATATTATAAAACCTCAAAATTGTATGGGAAGCCATAAAAAAAAAATTGAGCGCAAAACCCACTCAGACCTATAAGGAACAAAGAAAAGACCCTGATTGGTCAAGTTTCAATGCTCATATCTTTTGAGGAATTTCATGAAGGAAATATGAGTTTTATAAATTTATTAGGGGTCCTCAACACCACATTATTTTAATTTTTATACAAATTTAATTTTAGGTTTTTATGAACGAACCTTAAGAGGTCAAACAGGCCTAAAACCCACCTAAACCCTCAGTCAAGACCAGTTTGGAGAAATGGAGTTGGATAACTAATATAATGTCATATTTTGACCATGAAAACTATTTTAACTTGTAAATGACTCCCTAAATATACTCCCAATACTTTTTAGTTGTACAGACTTGTATGGACAAGGTGAAAATAGGGTATTTTGGACCATTTTGTGTGTTTTGTTGGCTAAAAGAGGTTTAAATAGGTGATATAAAGTTTGGGATAAATATTTAGAAGTTTTATAACTCTTTATTTTCATTTAATTCCAAGTAAAAACTCCTAGGTGTCCAAACTAGGTGCTTCATCTCAACTAGTCAAAACTGGCCTAGTGGACAAACTAGTGAGAAGGATAGAAAACTTCATGTGAGATGATTTTAAATAATTCCTTATTCATATAAGTACATGTAGGGTCTTTACATGTGTCATAAACTCCCTCCCATGTATTTTCATGAGTAACTAATCTCTTTTTGGAAGCCAAGTATGCAGGGTGCATGGAGGAAGAGTTTTTTAGACTACAGATGATGATAACTCATTTTCAAATGATTTCAGAGGACCAAGACTAAAACTAATGCCAACCATCTTACCTATCCCTAATTATTTATGGAATGCTAAAATAGGTCTAATCATGAAGGCAATTTTTTTGAGCTAGCTAAGGGAATTTCATGCCACTATACAAGAGTTTTATGAATTGTATGGACACTTGGGATTCTTAAATTTTCATGGTTCATCCCATATCCTCTTCTCATACATAATTAATTGATTCTCTTAGATTTACAAGTGTCCTTGTGACCCTTGAACTTCTCTCTTCTCTCTCTCTCTCAAGTTCTATAAGTACTTTCCATGTTGGCCATTGAACTTAATGATCCACTTGAGTATGGTGAATCCTTATTCAAATGAATACAATTTTGATAAATAATACTACTAATTTTTACCACTTCATGACTTTTCTTATTTATTTTTAATTTAATGTTGTATCTTGCTTAGTAAAGACTATAGATTCCTTAACATGTTGTCTCATTCTTGCATCCTATTTCCAGTTGGAAAACTTCTTCTTGTAGGGCATGTGAAGTGTTTTAGGAGATTTCTAGGTTTGATTTAGTTATTATACTCATTATTTCCCTCATAGGCCTCTTGTTTAATCCTCCTAGCTTTGCACATTCATCCATAACCTCACAATGTAACATTGATGTGAGAAGATGAAGATTGGAGAAGTGTATGTTCAGTTTGTCTCTTGATTTTTTATGTAACATGATGCTAGTTGGAATTCATCATCTATTTTGGTGTATCACCTCCCTTAGGTTAGTTTTCTTTCATTTATCTCTCTCCCTTTTTACCACCCAAAGTTAAATGTAGTTTTGATCCAAATCGGTACATCAAGGGAACTAGCCCTATCTAGAGATTCACCTCATCCTTAGGCTACCAATAAGCCTAGAGGTGTTACCATTATTCCACTTGGATGAGGAGAGATTTTTATTCTCCTCAAAGGTTGAAAATCCAAGTGACAATAATAAACATTTCACGTGTTTGTAAATTTTAAGGTTTTTTTATGAACTTTAAGGTAAAATTTTTATGAAGAAAAAAGATATTTTAAACTAACTTCAACGTGTGTCAAAGATTATAAAATATAATGATCCATAAATTAAACTTTTAAAAGCTTTAAATATAGGTTTATAACATGTATATGACAATTAAAAGTTAAAAAGTGGTCAGATTCTTGCATTTCAACTCTTAAGAGGTAGTTTTCAGGCACTTATACAGACTTATTGAACTCATCTTCAGGTGAAAATATTGTAAAGGTATGTTTTGAACTCCAAAAATTCAAATCCACATTTGGAGTGCAAGTACAAGTCTCAATATTGCATAATTTACTTCCTTCTCCATATCACTCTCTTCACAAGTTTGCAAAGATAGATTTCATGTGAATGGTATGGCCAGGAGAGAGAGAGAGTCAGGGTTTGATATTTCTACCAGAGGAGGGGGTCCTAAAAAAATTAAAGTTTTGGGCATCAATTTGTATATCGATCCCCTCTCCTTTATGAACAATCATTAAGACTCCAAGGTACTCCAAAACTGCTTATAAACCCCACAAGCTTATTCTTCTTCTTGAAATGGTAGTTTGAAGCCTATTGAAATCATGAGAAAAATAATAGAGAGTCTAGAGGGTCTTAAAAACCATCTCACACTTTAATTTACCAAGATTGGCATGTGTGGCATTGGGAAATGAATAAAATATCTCTATAATACAATTTTGTAAGCATGACTGAGAGAAATATTATTACACAAATTTTTGTTTATATTGTACACAACCTTGAATAGAGATTATCATATTTAGAGATATTTGATGTCCATTATCATGACTGTAAATCTTGGAGGTCAAGGTTCAAGAGTTATCTTTCAATCCTAGCTTTAAATGAAGGTTATGAACCTACAGGTCTGTAGCCCTGTAAATCACTATTGAAAATCAAATGTTGTTTTAAATAAAGGTATACATGATTCATGGATGCAAATCCAAATTTTTTTTTTCCTTTTTTAAGCTCTAAAGTAATTAAAACCTAAATTCTTAGATCATAAACCCACTATACTCTCAGATTGACTATGTGGACTCAAGGGACTATGTGAGTTTATAAATATTACTATGGGGTTTCAAGTGAAGATTCAAAATTACTTAAGCTTATTTGATCCCTAATAAATATATTAAATCAGTAAATCATGTTCCATATAATACCACTAATGATTCTTGGTTCTTAATATGCATCTACAGGTTGCCACAGGCCTAAATGGAAAAGACATCACTCATGGTGACTGGATGAGTTGTTCAAAAGGCCTCTAAGAGATAGAAATTTGAGAGGATACAAAGGACACTTTCAATAGGAGATAAGAGTATCAAAAATTTTCGGGTATATTTTTAAAATGTTTCCATCTCAAAGAGAAAGTTCCATCAAAGAAACCTACATTCAATTTGCAGTCACATAATCCTAGCTACCTATAGTTAAGCCCACTTGAAGAGATGCAAACTCACCTTCAGGTATCATAAAGAAGGAAGTAATGTTTCATATGAAGAACTAAAGTTGTGATTGATAAATATAATTCATGGGATCCTTGAAAACTAAGAAAATCTACTTCAGGTTTGTAGACTCACAATCCACTACAACCTACAGGTTTACTTGAGTAATCAAGTGGTTTTCAAAGTTGAAGGGGAAGATGTAATGCACAATAATGAAGTTGAGGATTGAGTACAAAACCATAAATTATAACTTGAATTTTGGATGTATAAATAGGTTTATATAACCATTTTAAACTTAATATGACTGTAAATAACATCAAAAAGTGTTCTAAAGGGAATATATCCTAAACTGGCAATTACATAGACAAGTAATCTATAGAAACCTACAGGTCTGCACTAAAATCATGAAGAAAGTATACATTTATGGCATTGAGTTTAGGTTTACAAAAATATTAAATGTTATAAAGTACCAAATCAAGGATCATCATGATGGTAGGAGCCTTTGGTTGATAGGGATAGACTCCAAACATATCCATTAGGGCTAAGCAAGCCTAACTACCTTTAAACCCTCAATGAATGAAGTAGTAAGTTGCAAGACATTTGGGAGAAATATGCTAGTTTTTTTACCACTTGTAGAAATTTTTATGGGTTCTACATATCTCATTGAGGTCTATCTAACCTAAATCAAGCACTGTTACTACTTCTATAAACTAAAACGCACTTCTAGACCTCACAAATGCATGTTCAACCACCCAAAAGACTCATAAATTTTCTTAGATATTTATTGAAAAGATGCATGGTGTAAAATGGTGTTTTTAGGTGTTTTAGGGGTGTTACTAATTCCATATTGTGGCATCAGTAGAGAGAATGAGGACTTTTCCTCTATGAACTATTATTAAGACTAAAATATGTCTAAAACCCTCCTAAAACCCTTCTAATGACCCGATGAGAGTAAGGTTGATCTAAATGGTTTGTAATTGATTTATTTGGCCCTATAAAAAATTGTATGACCTATTTAGGTTTCATGATCACCTTCTTGAGTAGTTATTAGCATGTGTAAGGTATAGAATTATATAGAATAGGCCAAGAAAGCCCATTTGTAAGCCTATTTTTGAATGCTCAAGGTGGTGTTGAGAACCTAATCAATGAGAGAATATTTTTAATCCTATAAATATATCTTATCATCTCATAAAATCCTCTATGGTCTTATTAAGTAATTTTTGTACCTTCCAAGTTAACAGTTTGGTCCTAGAAGAGTAAATGCACCATTTTGTTAACCAAGAAGCTCTATTGCAAGCTTATGAAATACAATTGGATGGTTTTATTCTAACAAATGAGTTACCTCAAAAAAATTCAGATATGATCAAATAATTTTCATTCTTTTAAACATACAAATTTCATGAAAAACACTTCAAATGCCTCTTAAGCCTATATAAATACCTAGACTAGGGTTTTGACCATTTCTTGGTCCACCCATCTGTATAAGGTCTCAAGAGATGAAAAATGATATGGAGTATGGTCTTAGGCTGGGGAAAGTGAATGAAACACTTCCTATAATTTTCACATGTGTGGGAGTTATTTTGGGCCAAAACTCAATTTATAAGCATGGAGGCCTAATTGAGGAGAGAAAATAGCAAAAAAAGTGTACTTCCACATGGTTTCAAGTCCTAAAAATTAGCATGGAGATGTAATGGGATATTGGGTCCTTAAAAATATATTTATTTTTTTAATATCCTTTGTACATTATTCTACACATGTAGGTTTGCACATTTTTGGGGCTACAAGGATTTGAGGCCAAGTGAGAGCTTTTGTTGCAAAAGGAGGTTTTGGTGAGATTTTAATGACTCCAAATGAGTTTTTCTAGGTATGATATGATTTTAATATTCCATTCATATAGAATAATTTTAGTAATGAAATCAAACTCAATAATTGACACTTACAAGAATGATAGCCATGGTAGAGCTAAGTGGGCTTCAAGACACCTAAGAAGTTGTAATCATCATTATAGCATCAGTTATGAAGACTCCTAAACTGATACAAGGTGTCAATAATAGGGTAATAATGTGACTCAACATGATTTAATGACTGAAGTGTGCCATTTTTCCACTTCCAAGTGAAGAGAGGAGTAGTTTTAAAGATCAAGGCAAAGTGTTAAGCAAAGTTACAAACTCTTGTGCCATATGGTAGAGGAATACATATTTAGGAGATAAACATTTGTTCTTGAGGATATGTTGAGATAGTTTCTATCTCATTATTTTTTGTAACTCTCTTTTGGACACTTGTCACTCCTCTCCTACACCCTTCTCTCCTTTTTTCTCTCACTTTTCTATAAATTCAGACTTAATAGGTTATGTATGTATCCTCCACCTAGGTATGGCAAAAGCCTTTACATGTTCAAGCCTTTGATCAATGAGAAAATTATTTTTTACCTCCTCCTTTGACTGGTTTCAATGTGTGTTCATGACTAGTAAATCTTGTCAAGTGATTAGCTTTGCTTCTTTGGCATGTTTATCCTTTTCTTGCATTCATATTTAGTTTAAAACTTATTTGTAGGTCTTGTGAAGTGTCTAAGTGAAGTTTGAAAGGTTTAGTGAGTTATATATTCATTAGTGTCACTATATGTACTCTCTACTAGTCCTCCTAACCTAGGCATTCTTTCACAACCTTCATGTGAAATGTTGATGTAGAGAGGCAGATTAGGAGTAGTGTTTTTTATGTTTAGTCTCATGGTTGAAGTATATATGTAGCTAGTTGGTAATGTTAAAACTATTTTGGTTCATCATATCCACTAGAGTAGGTTTATCTCTCTTTTCCTATCAATTTGGTAGATTAGTTTGTGAGCCTAAGTGATACATCAAGGGAGCTAGCCCTTTAACATAGAGATTCAATCCAACATTAGGCAACCTATAACCTAGGATTATCTCCATGTTATTTTAATCACCAAATCTTTCACCCTAGAGGATTTTTTTCAAGCCTACTCTAAGATTTTGGCAACATTAGAATACCTCTAGGCATGTGGGTTACTTATAGTAGAGATAGACCTATAGGTTTAAGGGCTAACTCCCTAGATTGATCCTTTAATGCTAATTGTTTATTTGGATAAAAAATTGATACCCTATAAATATCTCCACTTGAATATCATATAATTGCACTAAGACACATGACTCACACCACTAGTCTTAAAATCCTGAATTGTTATAACATTAGTATTTCAAACATGGAGGTGATATGCATGAATCTACTCAAGTAAGTGAACTAGAGATTAGTTGCATACAATAAGGCTACTTGTACACTTGAAAATAAATACATACACTTTAAAACACTTCATGTGACCTTCTAGAGTAGAACAACTTGCATCAAACATGGAAGGATTGAGAAAAAGCAAGATAGATATCAACCACTTAACTTTTCACTATACATCGCTTCACATACTTAGACAAGATAATGTGTAAACTCAAAATTAGATTGCATATATTATTTAAAATTCAAAGTTAAATATCAAACCAGTAGGGCTTCACCATACCAGGTGTGGAATTATAATATAAGAGACAAAATGGCTTACATTTATAGAATGTGAGAAAAGAGAGAAGAAAGTGGAGCTCAAGGGTCACAATGCCACATGTCAATGATTGAAAACTAGTAATGTTGTAGAATAATGAACTGGATAACATAGGTCTATAAGGCCTTTTTGGACAAGTGTCTCTCTAAAGCATGAAACTCTCCAAAACTGGCACAGGGATCCTTTTAGTTGCCTTCTTGAAATTGCCTTCATGATTAGGCCTTTTTTGACTACTCAACACTAGACTATGGAGATTTGACACCTATACATTGTCAAGGAGGGCTTAAAACATGCCATAATAGTCATAATATGTGTACCTAACTCATATCCTTCTTTTAGACACTTATTCTCACCATCTATAGTCATTCATTAGCCCTTTTGGCCTCATTTCTCACATTTGTCGCCCAAGTGGACTTTAGTTTCTCAATCCAATCCATGTAAAAGGTTTTAAGACACATTTATAAGACCCCTTTTCCTTCCATTCCATGATTTATACATTAAAAGGTCTAAAAACCCAACTTCTCATTCTCTCACTTGGCAGTCACTCTTCATTTTCACTATCTGCCAAACACTACCTAAAATGAATGAATTAGCAGAACTATTTCCAAGGTTATATATTGTTATAAATGGATATAGTGAGTTATAATAAGTCTCCATTGATCCCCTCTGATATATCTCACCTGTTCATCTTATTCTACATCTATAAAATAACTAAAACTCTATAATAAACCTTGTTTTCACCCTATCCATACAAGTAGGGTATAGAAAAAATATGTGGGGAAGAGCATGGGAGAGTCCTATAAAATTTAAAAATCATTTGCAAGCCATACTATCCCCTCTACATGCATATTTTTTCCTATCTTCTTCATCGGGTCCTAAACAAGGATTTAGGAGGGTTTTAGCACATTTTGCTTCTTTGGGATAGTTCATAAAACATGGACATTAAAATTACAAAAAAACAAATTTAAGGACCTCTTTAAACCATTCTTATCTCTTTGGGTCACCATGCTTAGTGTCTATATAGGTGTGAGTGTCGTAAGTTGGCCTATCGAGCTTCTCCTTTGCATTTTGTGTACCTTGGAGTGAGTTTGAGCCAAAAATGACCCCCTTGAAGATGTTTTATGAACACTAATGGTTTAAAATAGTCTCATACCTTCCCCTTAATGTTTTAAAATGCATAATAAGGTTCATCTTGCCTTGGAAGTGAACTCAGACCCCATTAGGGCTTTAGGCCTAATAGGCTTGATTGTGTTCATGGCCTATAACCACCTTTGAGTGGTTTCTCGGGACTACAGGGCATCATTTATATTTTTCCATGCTCAAAAAAAATCCCCACACCTTTATTTCAGTTTTCCAAGACTCCTAACTCATTCCTTTACCATTCAGTCACCCAACCTACAATCTAGACTACCTGGGAGTGCCCTTTATTTGAGATAGAATAGAGGGAATATCCCCTATTTGATCATACATTTTGAAGTCATGGATGGATTAATTAGGTATTAGTGACCATATATACCAATTTTCACCATTGTATCACACCAACATACCCCTTAACTATTCAAAACCCTCAAAATAGACTTCTCAAGTTGATGACTGTGTAGGGTTTTTTGTATGTAAGGTTGGACTTGCTTTGTCCACCTTTCCCTTAACCTATTTATTTGGTATAAAGAAATAATTAGGATAATTAAAACACTATTAATTTTATTTCAAACATGATCCATACCCTACTTCTTTTCCAAGCCTCTCAATCCATATCTTTCCCACTCACTTAGGCTAGACTGTCTATTGTAGCAGACTGTAGGTGTATGTTCTTAAGTAAATGAGATTCCTATAGGATGTTGTGAAAACTATGTTTCATACGTAGGCTCTATTTGAAGTCTCTAATCTCACCTCACACATTTATATATTCATATCATTCCTAGGACCAAGCCAACCTCTAAACTGTCAATCTCCATGTACTATCATCTTCAAGGATGGTAAGTGCCATTTTGAGAACAAAAGGGCTCTTGTAGGAGTTCACATGTGTCAAAACCTTGTACCCCATAATATTGATCTCTTATAATCCCTTATAACTATTCAAACCAAATGATTTCATTTCATGCTTTGGAACCATATCTTCATCTCTTACCTAGTCAGTCTTTAGGATTCTTAAGTATGGTTGTAGGTCACTCTTAACCTGGAAACCTCTGTAGGTAGTCATCTATACTTGAGTATTATATTTAAATTATTTTTTCTAATATTAGATCATTAAGATATGGGATATATCTATTCTATCTTGAAACACTTATCTCACTTCTCACCATTATCCATACACTAGGTGTCATTTATAAATTGTCTCAAGGTTAGTTTTGGACTAAGAAACGCTGTGTATACTGAGTGTTTCCATTCAACACTTGCTTGGATTGAATCATGATCCATACATCATCCCTACTCAACTAAATGACTTATTATTGTTTTGGAATGTGACCTTTAGTTATATATTATCATAGAGGATCCATTAGATTTATCTAGACCTCATATATCTCCAACATCATAAGGTATTGTGTATGGGCAGAACCTCATTTCAAAGAAGTTAAGGTAATGTGTCTCTAGAGCAACCTTCTCCACATAAGGACATATTTTGAGGTCTTTCTGTAAAATAATGACTTTATCTTTGTCATAATGATAATTTCAATAACCTCAAACTCGATTAAGCTCTCAAACAATCTTCAAACACTTGTATTCTAACTCTGCTTAGCATGTATAGAAATTTCTTGTAGGTGTACATCAGTGTCAAAATTATGAAGGTAAGGTGTATGAATATGAATCAAACTAGTTCTCATAACAATTTTTCTCGCCTTTGAATGGCTCACACCTTGGGATTCCCCTTACCATATTTAAATCTCCATGCCTGACCACCATAACTTTCCAAGACTAAATTCCACCTGACTGTAAGTGGCACTCGTAAAGAAAGCTAACTATGTGTATCCTTCCTAACTTCTCACTCCATCAAGAGATGACTTTTAGACCAAAATTCATTGGGAGAGACTGATCATCATGTTTTGAGAGTTGAAAAACAACATCACCATTGATTTCAAAATCAATAGAGGAAGAAGGAACCTTCTGCAACTGATGAAACTTACCTATAGATTGTGATATAGTTATCAACTAGAAAAATGATAAATATCTAATCAATATTTGACTTCTAAACATGCAAACATGGCTGACAACCACATGGGAAAGGTATTCACACTCTCCAACATCATGTATAGTACTTGGTTTGTATGGACTAATCCAAATAGAGAGGAACCCTGGAGGGTATGGGAATGAGCAAGTAGAAAAAAGTGACTAGCACTCTTAGCATTGGTTCATAAAGCCTTGTAGACCAAAATTGGAAATATTTCCATGAACTTTGAGTAGACAAAGGTTATCATCATCCCCTAGAATCATTTGACCCAATTCCCCTCCTATTATCTATACTAAACTAAAACCAATTGACCAGTCTCACATGTAAAAGAGAGTGATAGAGAATTAGAATGGTTTTATGACATTTTTGAGCTAGTCAAAGCTGATCAAGCATGGAACTAAGTTGAGGGGACCTGAAGGGTCACTTTTAATCCTACTATATATGTTAGGACTATTGAATAAGTTGTACAACTACCCAAACTCTATCTTTTTATAGTTAAACTCCTTATACATTGAAACCTATAGTTTGTCAATTCAAGATAGTTACTATGACACCTAACTAACACATGAATGTTGAATGACATCTTGAAACATTTTTTTCTATGGTAAATTGTACTAGTCTCATTAATGACTCCAAAGGTGGCCTTAAAATAACATAAGACTATCTAGAACAATATGACAAATTTAAAGCATAAGTTTGGTCCCATAAGACCATGGTACACATTAAAAGACCCTATTAGACCCCATATTATTTTTTCAGCTATAAGGGGTTGACCTATTTTGACTTGTGGTCAAAATAGTCAACATTCTTGGTGATTTCCTAGGGGTAACAAACTAGCTATGCCAAAGGCCAGTAACCTACTCCTATCTATTGGGTTACAGATTCACCTATGCACAGATATGACACTGAATTCACTTTGAAACCACACCAAACAAGAATAAAAGGACACATAAGACAACACACCTAAATAAAGAGACATGTGTTCTCAATAAAACTTAGGTAAAACACATACAACAAAAATAAAAACACATCTCCTAATATGTACAAAACCTTAATACTTGAGGTGAAAAACAACTCATCATGTTTGAACCAGGGTCAAAGATGGTCCCTCTTGCATCCTTGTTGCTCCATGAAATCAACCTATCATGTGTAACACACTTGTCAAATTAAATTGCTCATGTTGATGGTTAAATGACTTCCCACCTTTAGGTCTTTTACTATCTATATGTGTGCCACTTTGATCCTTCAAGGACACTCCTTCTTGCCTTCCAATAATCTTAGAGCTTTTATCTTGTCTAAACTCTATCATATCCAATTGGTACTCTTCAAACTACATATTAGGAGTGATCAAGGCTTTATCAACTTGACTTCCTTTACTTTCATAATGTACTTGAAGTATAGGACCATCAAGTTTATCTTCCTCCAACACATCTGAAAGTGTCTCAACATTAAGCTGAGGTGTTGACTACTCCTCAAGAACAACATCTTATATTTTGATCTCACTATACTCTTCCATGACTGTAGCTTCTTGCATAGTATCTTCATGCTCATCTTCATTCTTAACAAGGCATTCTCCTTTATGTTTTAAAAGACACTCAACTTCATACTTGTTAAGCTCATCAATAAACTTACCATTATATATACACTTATTAGGAGTAGTAGACTAACTTAATTGATCAAACTCTTGACTTATGGCATTGAACCTTTGCCATAGGTTATCTTCCTCTTCATGGTTATCATCTTCAATGACTCTTTCATTAAGTGCAGGTAGAATGGCATTATCCCTATCATCATATTGATCTATCATGCTTTGAAAACTATCATCATCATACATTTGAATGAGTTAATTTCCCTCAGTAGCTTGTGAAAATGAATGTTCAATGCTTACCTCACATTACTCATATAATCCCTCAAGGATGATGTATGTGCGAAGGTCATTTTGCTCAAAGTAAATGTATGGATCATATCCATAAGTGTCTACACCATACTCATCTAGAAATAGATTAGATATGCCCTCAATATTATAATATTTCCCATCATCCATAATAGACTCCTTTTGATCATTGATGACACAACTTAAATTAGAGCTTGCTTATACATAGGGCTCAATGTGAAACTTAGCTAGTGGTTGAGTTTTAGTGCTTAATTTTTATCCATACCTTGGACTAAAGGCCAAGAAGGACTAATCAGCTGAAAGGTATCCTCCTATCTTGGCTATGAAATCCCTTGAGAGTCAGATATAAAAGTGAGTAGGCAAGTTAACAACCATAATTTATTGAAGGATGGGGAAGCTAGGATAATCAGGAAGGAAAAAAATTGAACTAACTTAATAAGTGTAGAATCAAGTTGTAATACCCGCTTACTATATGATTCATATTTTAGGTGCAATTTATCAGCTACAACCTTGGGAATCACTAAAGTATTATCCCCACTATCCACTACGCATTTGTGAACAAGTTTGTCCCCCACAATGAGATTGAGGTAGAAGGATGGAGGATTTTTATATTTAGAAGAGGGTTACACAATGTGATTAGGATCATTAGTGAGGGAAACACCACTATTGACTTGATGGCTGAGGATTAACATGAATTTGAGACAGTTTCTTTTGTAAAATTTCCTTTTGACTAGGCAAGTGAAGCATCTCCCAAAGAGACATAGATGCCTTAGCACTCTTCAAAGAATCCATAATATTCACAGTAGGAGTACTCACATTTTCTTGAGTCCTTGAAGGAAGTGAATTGTTTGGAGATTAATACATTGGATCACTTTGAGTAGGCCTTCCAACATTATAATTTGGAGTGGATGCAAGAATTATAGGGACTATCGTGCTTGCAGTCACACCTTGTTACCTTATAGGAGGACTATTTGAACTTGTACCAACACCATGAGCATCTCCCAAGGCCTCCCCTTTTCTCTAGTATTGTATTTAACTTAAACATTCTGATTAAGGACATAATTATATTCAACTATAAAGTTAGTGAAACTCACTCTTTGAGGTTGCCATCCTTCATTTGTCTGCATGAGAACTTCATCTTCTATTGATAGTTGAGGAATGACTCCTCCTTGAGCAACTAAATCTTTCTCTCCAATTTCATTTAAATCCATGAACTTACCTTGTTTCCATTCCTCTCATTGTACCAAGTTTTTATGCATCGATACCATTGATCTTATGTTGGAAGTAGAGGTTGGGTTGTATGCATTGGTAGGCCTATTTAATTTAGGTTATCCTTGACCTCTACCTTGACCATATTGTTGAGGTGAGAACCTATTTCCTTGTTGAGGATAAGGATAGGGTTTTTTATGCACACCATACTTTAGATTTATTTTCCTAAGTTGAGCCTCAAAATCATTAGATCTTGCCTACCAATCAATAGTATCTTCTATCATCTTAGGCATAATTCTAAGGTTGGTATTTGTACTTGGAACTTTGGAAATATTTGGAGCAATAGCAGAAATATTTGGTAGTAGAGGCATGGAAACTTTTTAAGGCAACTTTCTAGCTTATTATGCCATTCTTATCTCTAATGGCAAAGTCATATGTTTTAGGTAAGGTTTAACCACCCATGAACTGTAGCATTATGGATATGTTAGTTCCAATAACCCTTAGATAGGTAGGAAACACAAAACTTGTAGGTGGTCTCATGGGAGGAGGTAGCCTATGCCAAATCCTTTAGAATCTCTCTTAAAATCATGCATTTTCTCCTTGACTCTTTAAATCACATTGAGTTGATGGATGAGTGATGTGTGATCAATCTTGTCTTCAAACCTTGATGTAAACATCTCTTCAAAATCATCCCAAGTTTTGATACAACCTCCAAGTAATGTCTTATACCATTTAAGTTATTTCCCTCTAAAGGACATGGTGAGGAGTCTAATTTCAATGTTGACTTTAGTGACATTGTGTAAACTACAAAAGTTTGAGATATCCCTAATATGCTCACTAGGAGTGACATGACCTTCACCATTGAATGTGTGAACACTCTTTGTAACATTAGGGGTATGTCATCATATGCATTGAGATGCATGAGAATTTCAATGTTAAAGGTTGGGAAGGTATGTTGCCTAGCCATGCTTTCCTTGATTTCTTATTCACTCTCTTGATCTTCTTGGCTTTCAAAGTCCTCTTATTCTTCAAAGGTCAAGATAGGTTGAGGATGTTGAACTTTAAGAGGAAGTTCAGTTTGAAGAGTTGGGTTTATGGGATTAAAATCTCTACTAGAAGATGACCTAGTAAGGACCATAATGTATGAACATAAATATATGACAAAATAATGGTCTATAACTATATATTACCTTAAATGGATTTTCCAAATGTTGAGTAGAACACCATATGTTGTTGTGATGTTGTCAAGACCAGCATTCACCTTGACAAGTTGTCTTTAGGACAATGGTCCCACCAAGCATGCTAAAACTATTGTCACCAAATATTTCACCCTAGAGGAGGTTGTTCAAGCCAACTCTAATATTTTTGAAACATTTAAATACCTCTTGGCCTATGGGTTTCCTATAGTATAGGTAGACCTCTAAGTTTAATGGCTAGCTCCTTAAATTGATCCTTGAATGTTTATCACCTACACTAACTATTTACTTATATGAAAAAGGATAGAAAGACACATGGAATTAACCTAATCTACTAATTTTATGCACCATAAATATATCCACTTGAATATCATACGAGTTCACTAAGAGACATGACTCACAACACTAGTCTTAGAATCCTGAATTACTCTAACATTAGTATTTCAAACATGGAGGTGATATACATGAAGCACTCAAGGTAATTGAATAACAGATAAATTTTAGACACTAATGATACTTTTACCCTTGAAAATAGACCTAAACACTTGAAAAAACTTCATGTTACCTACTAGAGTGGAACAACTTGCATCAAACTTGGAAGATTGAGAGAAATCAAGGATAGATATCAACCACTTGACTTTTCATTATACATCACTTCACATAAATAGATAAGATAATTTTTGAACTCAAAACTAGATTTGATATCTTATTTAAAAGGTATATTACAATATAAAACTAGTAGGGACTTTCCATACCATGTGTGGAATTAGAATACAAGAGCTAAAATGGCTTGCATGTATAGAATGTGAGAAGAGAGAGAGAAAAGTGGAGCTCAAGGGTCACAATGCCACATGTTAAGGCATAAAATATAGTTATGTTTTAGAAGAATGAAGTTGAGATTAGATTTATGGAAGGCATTCTTGGACAAGTGTCTCTCTAAAGCATGAAACTCTCCAAAACTAGTGTAGGGATCCTTTCAGCTACCTTATTAAAATTGCCTTCATGATTAAGCCTATTTTGACTGCTCAACACCATACTAGGGAGATTTTAAAACTATTTACTATCAAGTAGGGGTTAAAAACATGCCATAATAGTCATCATATGTGTCCCTAACTCATATCCTTCTTTTGGACACTTGTTCTCACCATTTACAATCATTCATTAGCCTTCTTGGCCTCATTTATCACATTTGTCACCCAAGTGGCCTTCTATTTCTAAATCCAATATATGGAATATGTGTTAGGACACCTATTTAAGACCCATATACCTTCTATTACATGATTTTGACCTTAAAATGTCTAAAAAAACAACTTTGCATTCTCTCACTTGGTAGTCACTCTCTATTTTCACTATCTACCAAAGGTTGCTTGAGATGAATGAATTAGCAAAAGTGTTTCCATGGTTATCTATTATGATAAATGGAAATAGGGAATTATAATAGGTCTTAATTTACCCACTCCAATAACTCTCACCTATTCATCTTCTTTTCCACCTACAAAATAATCAAAACTCTATAAGAAACCTTATTTTCACCTTATCCATACAAGTAGGGTATAAACCAAATATGTGGGGAAGAGCATGGGAGAGTCCTATACAAGTTCAAAATCATTTATAGGGAATAATACCCCATATATATGCATATTATTTCCTATCTTCTTCATTGGGTCCTAAACAAGGGTTTAGGAGGGTTTTAGCATGTTTTTTTCTTAGGGATAGTTCATAAAACATGGACATTCAAATGCCAAAAAATCTAGAAAACCAAAATTAGGTACCTCATTCAACCATAACTAGCTCCTTGGGTCACCATTATTAGTGTCTGTAGAGGTGAGAGTGTCTTAAGTTGGCCTATCAAGCTTCTCCTTTGCATTTTATGCACTTGAGAGTGAGTTTGAGCCAAAAATGACCCCCTTGGAGATGTTCTCTACACACCAATGGTTTAAAATAGTCTCATGCCTTCACATAAAGGTTTTAAAATTCATTAGAAGGTTCATCTACCTTGGAAGTGAACTTAGACTCCATTAGGGTTTTAGGCCTAGTTGTAGGCCTAATAGGTTTGATCATGTTCATGGACTATAACCACCTCTTAGTGGTTTCTTAGGACTTCAGAGCCTCCTTTAATTTTTACCATGCTCAAAAAAACTCCCCACACCCTTATTTTAGTTTTCCAAGAATCCTAACTTATTCCCTTACTATTCAATCACCCAACCTGTAGTCTAGACTACCCAAGAGTGCCTTCTATCTAGGATAGAACAGAGGATATCTCCCCTATATTCTCATACATTTTTAATTCATATAGGGATTAAATAGGTCTTAATTACCATATATACCAATTTTAACCATTGGATCACACCAATAGACCCTTCAACTATTCAAAAGCCTCAAGACAGACTTCTCAAGTTGATGGCAGTGTCGGGTTTTTTGTATGTAGGGTTGGACTTGTTTTGTCCACCTTTACCTTAACCTATATTTTTGGTATAAGGACATAATTAATCTAATTAAAAAAAATTTAAGTTTATTTCAAACATTATCCACACCCTACTTCTTTTCCAACCCTCTCAATCCATATCTTTCTCACTAGCTTAGCTTAAATTGTCTACTATAGCAGACTGTAGGTGTATGTTCTTAAGTAAAGGAGATTCTTGTAGGATGTTTTGAACAATATGTTTTATTAATAATCTCTATTTTAAGTCTCTGAGCTCATATCATACTTTTGTATGTTCATTTCATGCCTAGGACCAATCCAACCTCCAAACTATCAATCTCCATGTATTGTCAACGTCAAGGATGGTAAATGACATTTTGAGAACAAAAGGGATCTTGTAGGTCTTCACTCATGTCAAAAATTGTACCTCATAATATTTATCTCTTTTAATCCCTTATAACTATTCAAACTATATTCCTTCATTTCATTCTTTGGAACCATATCTTCATCTCTTACCTAGTCAGTCTTCAGGTTTCTTAAGTATGGTTGTAGGTTACTCTTCGCTTGAAAACCTCTGTAGGTAGTCATCTATACTTGAGTACTATATTTAAATTCTTTTCTCTACTTTTATATCATTTGGATATGGGATATATATATTATTTATATAGGTATTCCCTTTAAGCTCTTAACCATTCTCTAACTTCCCTTTATATACCTCAACCTCATTAGGGAGGTCATTCTCTTATAGCCTTTTTTTCACATTTTGCCTTTGTTTGATCAATTTTTAAGTTATTTATAGGATATAATTCCATATTTTGTCACCATATATCTTATTACATCCTTCCCTAAATTTTCTTCACTAAACTATCTTGTTATATACCCTTTCCTTCATAGGCACCTATCCAATTAGACCTTTCTAGCCCTCCATTCATTGACACAATCATAAAAACCATACTAATCCATAACGTGCATATCCAAAACAAATTTAATCCTTATTTTAACTAAAAATATGTTATATAATGAAATTTCATGAATATCCCATAGTTGGAATGGGAGTTATGGGGTTTTTAGTTTGGAAACCTTAGGTAGTTGTCTATAGAGGCCGAGAGGCTTAAAATTTTACTTTTATAAGTTTGAAGATGTTTCAAGGGAATAAGATACAATATCCAAGTATTTTTTGGCCTTATCCACCTATCCAAATAGGATATAAACCTATTTCAATCTCCTTAAGGCCTGTGGAAAATAATACACAAAATTTTGCTTACTTTCAACTGATTGTGCAAGGGTTTCATAGGTATGTTTAACTTCAAAGATGTTATAAGGATTCAAAAAGGTTTATATTTTATCTTGTTAACTTCCCTAACATTGAAACATTTCACCAAATCCATATCTATTCTCTTCCTCAAGCACATGTACTTCTTTATTAAGGACTAAATGTGCAAAATAGGGTATAAACTGTGTAAAGGCTTGAAGTTTGTTTGCCTTCAAAAGGTTATATGTCTCCTTATAGACCATTACCAAATATTATCCTTCCTATATATATATATATATATATATAACTCATCAACACAATATCCCATCATTTCTTCAAATGTATATTCCTTCTATAGCCTTCTAAAATATGGGTTTATTTTGTGTACACAGTGTTTTGTTTATGTGGTGACTGTGTACTAAACTTTTTCATTATTCATGTATTCAAACCAAATACTATGCCTTATTATCAAAAATTATTTTATGTATACCATTTCAAGCAAATAACATTACATATACTTAAAAAAACATCATCAACTTACCTTTGTACTTGCCTGTTATAAGTATATACAGGGTTTTTGAATAAAGGTGTCTTTTGTCTAAGTTAACAACACTTTGAAATGTTGGCTCAATCATCAAAGGGTCTATATGATCCCTAATTAATTAAATACATATAATACAATGATAGTTCTTGCTTCACCAATCTAGATTAGTTACTCAAATCCTTCTCTCCTTGACTGTAAGCAATAGTCTATTCTCTAACCTACGACTATACACAAACCTTATATGATCATGGACTCAAGGGCCTTTCAAAGACAACATGTAATTAAAAACAATCCAAATACTATTCAAGAAACATAGGCATACAGAACCATTCCTTCTTTATTTATTTTGATCATCAAACATTACATATTTAGTTTATCACTATACTCTACCACCTTTCTTGAGGAGTTATATCACCTTTTTTTCATTGCTCCCTATTTCTCCTTCTTGTAGCTCTCTCTCCTCTCTCTCTCTCACATTATCCTACATTACAACTACCTCTAAGTTCCTTTTTCATCAAAATATTTATGTTGGTTTTGTGAGGTGGTTACATAACTATACTCTCTCATACCAACCCAACATGAGAATAGTGATTACATAACTAATCATGACTTTTGACTTAATGACTTAGATATATAATGACTTAAAACACCCTTTACAAGACTTCTTGGTCCTTTTGACCTAATATTTTCTCATCTAACCACCTTATACCATGCTTATGGTCAATTTTGACTTAGTGCTAATATTTAAATTTTCAAATTATCATTTTTAGAGGGAAAAGTCCAAACACACACAAAACTCACTCCTATGACTCTTGATGACTCCAAAGACCTCAAAGACACAAATTGACCCTATAGGATCCTTCACTTACATTTTCATTCCAAAATTTGACCAACTTTGACCTCTAGTAACATATAACCTTCAACAACACAAAAATGATGTCTACTTGCTTGATGCTCCTGCATCACCTTACCATATTGAAATCTCCAAGATTGACCACCATGACTATGCAAGACTAAATTCCACCTGACTGTAGGTGGAAGTCATAAATAAATCTAACTATGTGTATCCTTCTTGACTTCTAACTCCATCAAGAGATGACTTTGAGACCAAACTTCCTTGGGAGAGATTGATCATCCTATTGTGAGAGGTGAACAACAACATCACCTTTGGTTTTAAAATAAATACAAGAAAAAGGAACATTCTACAATTGATGAAATTTTCTTGCATACTATAATATAGGGGGTTAACCTATTTTGACTTATGGTTAAAATAGTCAATATTTATTCCAAATTTTTAAGGCATTAACTACCTTTCAAGGGTGAAAATTTGGTTGATAATAGTTTTAGCATGCCTAGTGAGATTAAGATCCAAAGTAGTGGAAGGATTATTGGTGTTGTTATTTTACATATCAATATTTGGAGGCATTCAAAACATTAATGATGACTCTGTGCTCAATCAACTAGTTCTAGCAGCCCAATTACTTGTTCAAATTAAGTTTTTATTTCAATTTATTATCTTGATGAATTTGTTATGGCTGAGTTTGAAGTGAATTTCAATTTCATGCAATTTAATGAGGCATATCAAGCCTATGGTACTCCCTACCAGTCCTATAATGAACCTTAACATTAGTATAATGGCCCTTATCAGTCATATCAATAGCTTAAGATTGTCTCCATGTTATTCCAAATTTGGAAGGATTGAATTACCTTTCAAGGGTGCAAATTTAGTTGATAACAGATTTGGCACACCTAGTGGGAATAAGGTCTAAAGTAGTGGAAGGATTTTTGGTGTTGTTATTCTACATATCAACATTTGGAGGCATTCAAAACATCAATGGTAAATCCATGCTCAATCAATTGGTTCTGACAACCCAATCACTTGTTCAAATTAAGTTATACTTTCAATTCATTATCTTGATGAAGTTATTATGGCTAAGTTTGAAGTGAATTTCACTTTCATGCAAGTTTATGAGGCATCTCAAGCCTATGGTACTCCCTATCAGTCCTATAATGAACCTTACCATTAGTATAATGACCCTTATTAGTCATATCACTAGCCTAGGATTGTCTCCATGTTATTCCAAATTTGGAATGATAGATAAGGGTACAAATTTGGTTGATAATAGTTTTAGCATGCACAATGGGATTAAGGTCCAAAGTAGTGGAAGGATTTTTGGTGTTGTTCTTCTAAATGTCAAAATTTGGAGGCATTCAAAACATCAATGGTGACTCCATGCTCAATCAATTGGTTTTAGCATCCCAATAACTTGTTCAAATTAAGTTGTGCTTTCAATTCATTATCTTGATGAAGTTGTTATGGATGAGTTTGAAGTGAATTTTAATTTCATGTAAGTTTATGTGTAATATCAAGCATATGGTACTCCCTATCAGTCCTATAATGAACCTTATTAGTAGTATAATTACCCTTATCAGTCCTATCAACATCCCTCATATGATCCTAACTACATACCTCAGCAGCCTTATAAATATTTTCATCCCCCTTACTATCAAGAGTATCAACCTTACCCTCCTTGTGAGCCATATCAATATTATGACCAGCCTACAGTTTCTCCATGTGCATATAATAATGTGAAATAACAACCTTGTTTTCAATATGAAATGGATAAGATGGAGAAGAAAATACTAGCATGTGCAATAAAGGTTTATTCAACTTCTCAATTTGAAGAAGTGATTGGGTGGTTTCAAGTTGTATTTAATGATCCATTAGTGAAAAATGAGTTGTGTACATTGGTATTAGAGAGGATGGATATTTGAGAAATAAAATGAAGTGAGTTTTATTAGGTATGTCAAAATTTATCCTTTATTCCTTACCAACCCTCTTATGCTCCATATCTTCATGAAGCCATTAACCCTCCTCAAGAAGATCTATTCAAAGAGAATATTGATAATGAAATTGAAGTCAAAGAAGAAGAATTTGTGCCTATTCAAGACCATTTTCCCTTTCCTTAATAACCTAAATATTTTCCATCTTGGAGGTCTATCCAATAATGCATCCAAGATAAGGAAGGAGTCTTAGTTGATAAGTTTGAAAATCAGGTTGTAAATGTTGAAGAACCTTAAGAAGGATATGAGAAGGATGAGGTGGTTGTTGAGGAAAATGGGGTACTTTTTGTCACCAAATATTTCACCATATATTTATTTTTTAAATCCTACTCTAATATTTTGGAAACATTAGAATACCTCTAGGCCTTTGGGTTGCCTATGATAGAGTTATACCTCTAGCTTTAAGGGCTAGCTCCCTATATCGCTCTTTGCTTGCTTATCACCTAAAATAACAATTTTCTTGGATGAAAATAGATATAAGTAACATGAAAATAAAATAATCTACTAATATGATACACCATAAATATTTCCACTATATTACCATACAAGTGGCCTAAGAGACATGACTCACAACACTAGTCTCAAATCCTAAATTGCTCTAACATTAGTATTTCAAGCATAGAGGTGATATTCATGGAAATACTCAAGGTGATTGAACCAATGGTAATTTTTAGACACTAATTCTACTAACTACACTTTAATATATACCAAATCACTTGACAACACTTCATGTGACCAATTAGAGTGAGGATAACTTGCATTAAACATGGAAGAGCAAAGAAAAAGCAAGGACATATACTAATCACTTGACCTTTCACTACACACCACTTCATAAACTTAGACAAGATGTTTATGACATCAAAACTAGATTTAAATTATTATTTAAAATAAAAATTACAATATCAAACTAATATGGATTATCCATACCAGGTGTGGAATTGATTATAAGAGCTAAAATGACTTACATTTATAGAACATGTGAGGAGAGAGAGAAAGAGTGGAGCTCAAGGGTCACAAGAACAAGTGTCAAAGAATTAATACCAATTAAATTTAAAGAGAATGAAGTGTTAAATTAACCATGAAAGGTCTTCTTGGACAAATTTATATATGAATCATGAAAAACTCCCCAAACTAGTGTAGGGTCTTCAAATGGCCTTCTTGAAAACTGCCTTCATGATGAGGCATCTTTTGACTTATAAAACTAGACTAGGAAGACTTAAAACATGTGAAATATATTATTAGGGTTGTAAAAATTCCATAAAATTCATTAGATGCATTACTAACTTCTAGCCATCTTCTCAATACTTGTACCCACCACCTATAGTCATTCATTAGCTCTCTTGGACTCATTCTTCACATTTGTCATCCAAGTGGCCTTCAATTTCTCAACCAAATATATGTAAAATGTGTTAAGACACATTTTAATATTCACCTTGCCTTAAAATTCATATTTATACCTTTAAAAGTTCCAAAAACCAACTTCTCATCCTCTCAAAAGGTAGTCACTTTATATTTTCAATGTCTATCTAAGACTGCATGTAGTGAATGACTTAAAAAAAGTGTTTATATGTTTATATATAATGATAAATGGACATAATTATTTATAAAAATTCCAAAATTTCCTCTCCAAATGATTGTCATCTATTAATTCTTCTCTATACCTACAAAACACATAAAAACTTACAAAAAAACCCAGTTTTAGACCTATCCATACAAGTAGGGTACAGACCAATTAGGTGGTAAATAAAATGGAAGAGTAATTCACAAGTTCCAAACACTTTTTAGGACATATTAATCCTATTGAGTGAATCTCCATTTGTATTTCCTTCATCAGGTCTTAGACAAGGGTTTAGAAGGGTTTTGAACTATTTTGATTCTTAGTGATAGTTCATAAAACTTAAATGTTCAAACCTCAAAAAAAAATCACTAATAATAATTTATTGACCCCCTCAAACAATACCCAACTCCTTGGTTCACCATGATTAGTGTATGTATAGGTGTGAGCTCTTGAAGATAGCCTATCGAGCTTTAGAATGCATTCTACATACCCCTATGATGGAATTGGGTCAAAATGACCAACCTGAGTTGTTCCTATAAAACTAAATGGTCATAAATCATCATAAAATCCTTCCTAAAATTCATAAATGTGGTTTTAGGGTTCATATGTTTTTATAATTTGATTTGGACCCTATAGGGCTTAGGCCTAGTCTAGGCCTAATAGCCCTAACTATGTTTTAGTTACCCAGAACCACCTCTAAGTGGTTTATCAGGACTGTGAGGTCATTTACTATTTTTTTCATGTTAAATAAATCATTCCACATAATGTTTTAGTGTTCTAATACTTTCCATCTCATCCTCCTATCTTTTACATACCCTGCCTACAATCTAGACTGTTCTGGGAGTGCCATATGTCTAAGACAAAAAAAAGGGTATCTCTCCTATTTTCTCAGTCAAAGTGAATATATTAGAGATTATATTTGTTCATGAAGATCCTATAAACAAAATTTCAAGGCCTGATCACCTCTGTAGGGCTCTTAATATCACAATTCTTCAAGACAAACTTTCAAGAATGATGATTGTCTACAAGGTTTAGGAACCTCAAGCCTGTGACTAGAGGTTGGTATGACTTATTCTATTTACTCCATCTAAGAAACACATTATATTGGCCCTAAAACTATGATATTTGTCTTATCATGATCAATCCATCATACATCTCTTCTAAATTTTCACACCTACCTCTCATTTGCCTAGGCTAGTCTAAGGACTGTGTTGATAATATATACTTACTAAGGAAAATAGGATTCATGTAGGTATTTATCCCTATTTGAAAATTATGTTCCATTCCTATGTTATCCTTGAATTTTTTAATATAATTTCATATTTATACATATCCATATCATGCCTTATGGCTTACAAATATCCTAATTGCTTTTTCTCCATGTATTGTTAGTTTATAGTCAAACTATAGGTGACATTTTGAGATTAAAAAAACCCCTATAGGTGCTTACCTATGTCAAATCACTATTATATAACTCATTGTATTGATATTTAGATCATATATCAACTTTATCACTCAGATGGCTTTACTTTATCATTTAATTATACAACCATTATGTCATGTTGCATTATAAGACCTTTTAGGCTTCAATAGTATTGTTTATTACTGAGTATCTTCAGTGAGAACCTATCTAAAATGGAAGGCTATCTACACTATACTCTTATGAAAAAATAATCACTCTCCTATGTCAAATAATTTCCCCTATGTTTGGGATACATTATGGAAACCACTAGACTAGTCTGTACTTCAATATATTCCACCATAGGATGACCTTTTGTGAGACAGTATCCCTATTTCATAGATATTAAGGTAATTTGTCCCCAAATGCAATTTTATCCACCTATGGGCATAGGATTCAAGTCTAAATTCATGAAAATACCTTACCACTATCATAATTACACTTTCAATTCTCTTATACTGCAATAAAGGTCACAAATGATTTCTAACATCTCTATTCCAAATATCTCATACCTTTATAGAGCTGCCTATAGGTGATCATCAGACTCATAACTATGTATATTAAATAATTGGTTATCACAACCAATATTAAACCATTTATAAAGGTTCAAACTAACTATTTCATCCTTGGTATCCTTATCACCACCTTAAAAACTCTTTGTTACATTAATGTGAGTTATCAATACCTAATCTCACTTGACTGTAAATGATTGTTTACAAAGAAGTATGACTGTGGCATGTTTCTAGAATTTTCACTTCATCAAGTTCTAGTATTTGAGACTAAACCTATAAAATAAGAGAGTAATTATTATGATTAAAGAGGTTGAAAACAACCTACTCCCCCTGTCTTGAATCCACTTACATGAGAATAACTCTGCAAGAAGTGAAAACACTGGTCTACAACTTCAAAGGTGTCCTCAACTAGAAAACTGAGATAGCCTTGCTCATCAGTTCACCTTCACATGTGAAATAAAGACTTTAAAATTTTTAATGATGGTCATGCTTCTCAAGATCATGTACACAACTTGAATTTTATAAAATAATCCAAATAGAGAAGAAATCGTGAAGTGTTAGGGATAGGCAAGCAGAAAAGAGGAGTTAACATTATTATCAATGTTTCATAGAACACAAGAAACCAATCCTCTAACTATGACCATGAATTATAATTATAAAAATATTATTATCATCCATCAAATTCACTTGAGCCAACTTACCCCCTCCTATCCATACCATGCAAATACTAGTTGATAATTTTTGCTTGTCTAGGAGAGCGATGGAAAGATAAAATAGTTTTATGCCATTTTTGAGCTTATCAAAGCTACTCAAGCATGGAATTTAGTTTAAATAATATAAAAGGGCACTATTGAAGTTATCTCACATGCCAAATCTATTAGATAGGTTTTACAACTACTTGAAACCACATGAAACTACTTGTTCTTCTTATTTTCAATATATGCACCTATAGTTATCAGTTCAAAACTAACATCTCTGACATGATCCTAACATTATAGGATGTTATATTATCTCTTGAAACATTTATCCTACCATGGAAACCATACAATTCTATTTAATGACCCAAAAAGTGACCCTTAGATGACATAAGACAAATTAAATACTAAAAATGAAAATGATCAAGGCTAAAGGCACATTAAATGACCTCATTAGGACCATGGAACATAAATCACACCCTATTAGACCTCTATATCAAGTTTTACCATATAGGGTTTGACCTAATTTGACTTATGGTCAAATTAGTCAACATTTTTGTGATTTCCTAGGGATGGTGAGACAATTATGCCAAAGACTAGTAACCTAATGTTATCCATTGGGATATGGAGTCACCTATATACTATATGGATACTGAATTACCTTTGAAACCACACCAAACAACAACAAAAAAACACATAAAATATCACACCTAATAAAACACATGTGTTCTCAAGAACACTTAGGGAAAACACACACAACATAAGCAAATCACACATATCCTAGTATGTGCAAGACCTCAAACACTTAAGGTGAAGAACAACTCACCATACTTCAACCAAGGTCAAAGATGGTACCTCTTTCATCCTTTCTACTCCATGAAATCAATCCATCATGTGAAGCATGTTTATCAACAAACACTTGCTTGTGTAGATGGCCAAAATACTTACCATCCTTAGGTCTTATTTTGTCTATAAGTGTGTTACTTAGAACTTTCAAGGATGTTCCATACTTCTCTTCAAGATGATTGTTTGAGATTTTATCTTGTCTAAGCTTTTTCATATCCAATTGGCACTCTTCAAACTTCAAATTAGGAGTGATCAAAGTTGCCTTAAATTTACTCTCTTCACTGTCATGATGCACTTGATGCATAAGACCATCAAGTTTATCTTCCTTCTGCTACATCAGGACTGAAAGTGATTGAATCTCAATCTGGGGTGTTGATTTATCCTCACACATGCACATTTCTATCTTGACTTCATTAGAATCCTCCATGACTATAGTCTTCATGACAATAGTTTGAGATTGATCTTCATGTTCTTGCTCAATAGGACATTCTCTTTAATGATTAACAAGAAACTTTCCCTCATGCTTTTTAGGCTCATCAACAAACTTATAATCAATTTCACACTTCTTAGGATAATAATTAGACTTACTCAACTGCTCAAACTCTTGACTTATGGCATGAAACCTTTGTCATAGGTCATCTTCCTCTTCATGATTATCATCTTCAAGGACTCCTCCATCTTGTGCAGGTAGAATGACTTTGTCTTAATCATCATCTTGATCCATCATGCTTTAAAAACTAACATCATCATACATATGAATAATTTAATTACCTTCAATAGCTTGTGGAAGAGAACTATCAATGCATACCTCAGAATGTTCATATCCTCTCTCATGGATGATGTATGTGCCAAGGTCAATGTGATCAAAGAATGTGTATGGATCATGTCCATAAGTATCTACACCATACTCATCTAGGAAAATGTTAGAGATGCCCTCAAGTTTAGAATATGTTCCATCATCCACAACATAGGCCTCTTGATCATTGATTGTGCAATTGAGATTATATCTTGCTTCTATATAGGGATCAATATGAAATTTAGCTAGTGGTTAAGTTATAATAGTTATCTTTGCTCCATACCTTGTCCTAAATTCAAAGAAAAACCAATTAACTAAGAGTTATCCTCTTATCTTGGCCTTGAAATCCCTTGAGAGGTAGGTAGCAAAGTGAGCAGGTAAGTCAACCACTATAATATCTTGAAGAATTAGGAAGCTAGGACAATCATGAAGGAAAAATCTCAAAATATTGACAACTACTAACTTAGTAGGTGTCCCATCAAGTTGAATCACTCCCTTACTATATGGTTCATATTTAAAACCCAATTTATCAGCTACAACCTTAGGCATCATTGAAGTACTAGCTCTATTATCCACTATGAAGTTGTGAACAAGTTTGTCTCCAATAATGAGAGTGAAGTAGAAGGGTTGAGGCTTCTCAATTTTTGAAGATGGTTTAATAATATGATTGGGATCATTAGTGAGGATAACATTACCATGATTTGATGGTTGAGGGTTGAGGTGTGTTGGGTGAAAATTTTGTCAGTCAGCTAACTAATGAGCAAAATAGGTCTTATCATCCACATCAAGGGAGATTGGTCAGCACAGTGTGCAGGTTTACTACATCAGAGGTGGACAAATCTCTCCTCTCATCAAGGGGAGGTTCCCTATTAAATTTGAGGGGATATATACTATAAATATAAGCATAAAATAACACTCAGGGGTAGGGCAACACCATCCATATCTCTTCTTCAGAGATGATGCTCACAAATAAAGGAGAAATACTAGTGAATACACTGAAGGCACTTCTCTTCTTTCAGAAGTGGTCTTGCAGGAAATAGCAAGAGTTCTTTCAGGTAGTGATAAGAAAGTGGTAATAAAAGGGTAGTGACCAGCAGGATGAAATGGAACACAAAGTTTCCACCTCAACTGCCAAAAGAGTGAAATAAAAGGGATAATGGGGGCCCAAAGTCATCCCAAAATCCTCAACATAGAAAGAAACTAAAAATACACACTGAAGACAACTATAACAGCACAAAGTCTAAAAGTAACTGACTTCAGGACATCTTCCTTATCACTTCCACTAGTTCTACTTGTTAGATTAAATAAACAAGAATGCATCTAGAAGATAGACATAAGAACAATCTCCTAAAATGGCACAAGCTATAATAGTAAAAATTCTGCAAGTAACTTGATTTCTCATTCAGATAAAATAATATGAACAACAATCTGAGCTCAAAGTCTCAGTATTTGCCTTTCAATTTGGGCAGAGTCTTGCTTCTATGATCAAAGAGATCTCCCTTAAAATGACTGGAGATAATACAATATATAGTAGTCAAGAAAGACTTGGCACTTTATTTCATGGAATAGCCCATGATGTGCATTTAATGCCTTGAATCCATTTTGAGTTCTGTCAGGGGAGCCATGCTGAAACAGGGCAGCTACCTTAACTATGGTGTGTCAAAATGTCTTCTCTTGGGTCTGGATCATCTGGTGTCTGTGCAACTATCTATTTTGTCTTTACTCCAAGGGAGACAAACAGGCTATGTCTTCAATGTTTAAGGGCTCAAAAATCTACTTTGTAGACTGTTCCACCTACTAGAATAACTACTGCGTAGATATTTTGGCCTTTCCCTCTTTCTACTATGATTTGAGCTCTCGGGCTATCTTTTCTCCTTTCTGGTTCTTTTGGTTCCTCCTCTTGATGGTTCTTCCTTTCAGCCTGAAGATATTTGAATGCCTCTAGGTCTGTGTTTAAGCCTGTAAAGATCAACAGACACTTTGTTGCCATAAAATTTATGTCTTCGGGTCTGACATCGTTTGAAAGCTAATGGCTAGTTAGTTGTCCTAAATTTGATGGCTGCAGGCCTATCATCCTCCTTAGTAATTCCTTCATATTTTTTTAGTTGCTTTGGCCACTTTCCACTAATCTTAACAAGTGACAAGTGTCATTTTCCACTGTGAAACAGGCAAGGACACTTGGCAGCATCTGCTTAGCTTATAGAAGCTTTAGATGTCTTTTGAGAGTCCTGCATAAGATGACACATGGAAGCTTCCACTGAGCTTTAGAAACATTGTATAAACATTCAAGACTCATTTATATTCATGTGGATAAAGATGCTTGTCATGCTCTACTAAATTATAACGAGACACGTGGCACATTTTGCTACTTTTTAGAAACAAGTTGTAAGGTGTCCCAGCAGATGACACTTGGCAGCTTCCGCTCATTTTAGCAACTCACCTAGGGCCCACCACAGTCTTTACTCAATATCAAAACAAAAGGAAGAAACTATAGATTTTGACACTTAGTGGCTTCCACCGAGCTTTACAAGGGACATGTGGTGACTTTTCTTGCATTTAAAATAAACACATTAAAACCTTTCACCATTGCCACTTGGTGCCCTCCGTGAAACTCTGAGAAAAGCTTTTTGAAAGAAGCTTTGGAACATAGATGTAGACACTTGTCATGCTCTACTCACTTTTATAAACTCATCTAGGGCCCACCATAGTCCTTTCTCAATAATGAAACCAAAGGAAGAAAATGTGGCCATTGACACTTGGCAGCTTCCACTGAGTTTTACAAGGGACACGTGGCATGTTCCGCTACTTTTAAAAACAAATTATAATGTGTCTTGGTAGATGACACTTGGCAGCTTCCACTCTTGAGATTTTTCCTTTTGGGCACTCCTTTAAACTGTTAAACTATGAAGTGGTTGAATCTTGATGAATTTTGATAAAGCGCTTGATTCTTTGAAGCTTGCCGATGACATTGATCCTTGAACTCATTAAAACCTTTGAACCTACTAGTCCCTTTATTGAAAAAGCTTGAAAAATAAGGAATTTGAAATCTCAGAACAAATTTTGAGAAGGGAAGAGATTATTTTGGTCTGTTGAACCAAAATAGTTCACATTTTGTCCCAAAAATGAGTGATATTTTTTGGGGACAACAGGTGGCTCCAGTTGGGGAACTTCCTTCAGTTGAAGACTTGGAACAGCTAAGGGGAGTAGAAAATAAAATCTCTAATGCCTTGAGGTATGCCATTGGGATATGGAGTCATGCTACCTAAAATAAAGGTTCTAAAAAAAATGAAAATGAACAACAAAAAATAGAAACAAAGACTATACAAATATACATATGTACAGGTGAACTTATCTGATACTTCAAGAATTGAAGTGCTTCATATGCTACTCATTGTGAGGTAGAGAAAAGGGTGTGCCATCTTGATACTTCAATAGGAATCTATTTTCACCATTGAGCTCATGGATAGTAAAAGGGCTTCTCCACAAGGAATCAAACTTTCCATGCATTCCCTTTGGTTCTCTTCTCTTATCCCACAGGAGGACTTGATCTCCAATCTAGAAATCACGGTCTTTTGCTTTCTAGTTGAAGAGCTTCTTCACCAGACTTTGATGGGCCATAATTCGGTCCACCACCATAGTTCTCTACTCATCCAGATCAGTTAGGCACATGATCCTCTTATCAATGGAGCTTTCATATGTCTGATCTTCAATTGCCTTGGCCAATTTCAATGTTGGCAATTCCAAAGTAATTGGTATCTCAGCATTGAATCCATAAATAAGTTGGAAGGGAGACATACCAATTGCCATTTTTGGTGTGATCCTATCTACCCATAGATCATCAACCAATACTTTATGCCATGTCCTTTGGTTGTCATCTACCAGCTTCTTAATGATAGTTACCAAGTTCTTGTTGCTTGATTCAGCTTGTCTATTCCCTTATGGAAAGTAATTAGAAGAGTGGGAGAGGGTTATTCCATAGTAAAAATAGAACTAAATAATCTCCTGAGAAGTGAAACAAGCTATATTATCAGTGATAATCTTGGTCAGGACCCCAAACCTAGAAATGATGTTCTCCTTGAGGAAATTGCATACTACTTCTGAAGTAGCATGCTTGGTTGGGATAGATTCCACCTACTTGGTGAAGTAGTTTATGGCTATGAGGACATAATCATGTCCAGAACTCAAAGATGGGTTTACAACACCAATGAAATTGATTCCCCACTACTAGAATGGATCTTCTATCATCACTGGCTTGAGAGGTCGAGTAGCTAACTTGGGTCTTCCAACAAACTACTGGCATAATTCACATTTCCTTACCCACTTATACGCATCTTGAAAAAGAGTAGGCCAGTAATACCTGGCTCTAAGAATTTTATGGGCAGTTAGAGAAGTAGAGAAATGCCCTCCATAAGCCAAATTATGGAAGGATTTCAGAAGTTGGCTCTATTGCTCTTTGTCCACGCAGTGAAGGAACACTCCATCAAGGCTCTACTTGTACAGGCTGTTGTCCCAAAGGACAAAATTGGCAACTTTCAACTTGATAGTCCTCCTTTCTTTATAAGATAGGTGAGTAGGACACTCACCATAAGTAAGGAAATGAGAAATACCTGAATACCACTCATTCATAGTGGAGACTATTGGCGTGTCTTCTTTTTCTGATTCTTCATGCTCTATTCCTTTTGGCTTGTTATCAACAATAAATTGGCATAGGCCTTTTCCCCACACAAGCTTCATTGGTTTGATGACTAGATCAAACTCTTGGATTTTTACAATTCAATTGTCTCTTTTAGTTTTGAACTCCTGCTGAGTTAATATGGATTTAACTGTGGTATCAGGAACCAAGGCAGTAATGTGTGAATTCAAGATGTAGAAGCGGAAATGCCTCACTGCCTTTACCACTGCATAAGCATGCTTCTCCATGTTTGAATACTTCAAATCATGAGATTTGAGAGGACAAATCATGAAATAAATAGGATATTCCACACCTTCTTGGTTCTATTAAACCAGAATGACTAAAAGTGTGTGTTCAAAAGCATAACTATATATAGTGAAATTCTTTTTATAGTCTGGACAAACCAAGATTGGGGTGTGGGCAATAGCAGTATTGATATCTTGGAATACCAATTTGCCTTTTTTAGTCCAAATTAATGTGGCCTTTCCCTTCATCATGTTTACAACATGTCAAGTCTTTTCAGCAAACTCAAGGATGAACGTTATTAAGAAATTCACCTTTCCAAAGAAAGAGTGAACTGTAGTCTTACTTGTGGGCAAAGTAAGCTCTTGGATGGACTTGACTCTGTTTGAGTCAATATTTATGCCTTCTTTAGACATAATATGTCTAAGAAGTTTCCCTTCTGTTACCCCAAAAATATACTTCTTGGGGTTTAAGGAAATGTTATTCTAGCGGCAGCATTCCAGCACTTGTTGTAAGTGGTGCACATGATCTGGGTGATGCTTAGAAAAGATGGTCAAGTCATCTAGATAAACTATAATGAAATTACCCATTTCATCTTTGAAATCAAGGTCCATTGCTCTTTAGAAGGTGATGCCAGTATTTATCAAGCCAAAAGGAATCCTTCTATATGCAAATGTGCCCAAAGATGTGAATGCAGTCTTATGTTGGTCTGCTTCACCAACTTCAACTTGATTGTATCCTGAGAAGCCATCTAGCATTGAAACATCTCTAAACCAGTCACTATTTGAAGCACTTGATCCATGATAGATAAAGGATAATTATCCTTTAAGGATGACTGATTCAAGTTCTTGAAATCTACACAAAGGCAAATTTCACCATTCTTCTTTCTTACAGCACTATGTTGGCAATCGATGTGGAATGATGGATTGGGAAAATGATTCTAGCATTCAGCATTTTCTATATTTCAAATAGAATAGTACTTGATATCTTTAGATTATACTACTTAGATTTTTACTTGTAAGACACCGAATTGCTTTTGAGAGGAATGTCATGGCAGATTTCTTTAGGCCTAAGTGACTTTAGATCATCATAGGAGTATGCTAAGATATCCATGTACTAGTGGAGTAGAGTAGTGAACTTGGATCTCTCCTCAGGAGTGTAGCATTTTCCAATGTTTACCAACTTGGGATCTTCCTTGGTACTCAAATTTACTTGATCAAACTCTTGGGAAGAACTTGAATCTATTTGCTCCTGTTTGATGAATTTGTCATGCTTGTCAAACAACTTCTCAAGGGAAACCAAGCCTTTGGGAATTTTATTCCCTTTAAGTTGTAGGAACTCCTCACCTGCATCTGCATTTGATCTAGGGGTTGGTTCAAGCTATTGAGGCTCATTACCTTCAAAGTGAAACTATTGAAATCTATCCTTTTGTTTCAAGAAGGCAATTATTTGATTGTCATTGTTAAACACCTACCAATGACTGGCATTATCAGGTATACTTGGTCGAAAGACCAGCTCAATAGTGTACCTATCTCCTTTAAAGTTAGGGTGAGGAACTAAAAGAGTGGTTGAAACGGCCAAAGCATCAGCTCAGTCATTTAATTCTCTGAGAACTGTAGAGATGCTGAAAGTATTAAAGCTTTCAATATGATCCCAGACTAGATTGTGGTAGTGGCACAATCTCTCGATTTTGGTTTGGTACAAGTTTCTCACCTAAAAAACTACCAATTTAGCATCCCCCTTGGCATGGAGTTTGATGCCTTTGTCCCTAGCAGCCTTCAATCCAAGCAACAAAGATTCATACTCTATTGTGTTATTGGTGTTGCTAAACTACAATTTGTATGATGAAGGAAATATATCTCCTTGAGGGGATATCAGCACAACCCTGGCTCCTAAACTGGTAGAGGAGTAGCTACCATCGAATTCAAGAATCCATACCTCATTAGACACTGATTTTCCTTTAGTTTCTTCTTCATTTGGAGGGGGAGATCCTTCCACACTTACATTACACTCTACCAATTCTTATAATGTTCCAGGTAAATGTATTTCTAGGTTGACACCTTTAAGAGCTTCAACAGGCATTTCATGAACCTCTTCCATTGATAGAAAGTAGTTACCCGTGCTTGAAGACTCAAACAAAATTTTAGCTTTAGGTGCTGATGTTTGGGTGACCACATATTTTGCTTCCTTCTTAGGGAGCAATCTCTTCATAACACTTTTGACTGGGATCCTTGCTTCGGATATGTCCATGCTCAATTCACCTCCAACATCCTTGCAAAAATTCTACCCAAGAAGAATGCCATATGATGCTAGGACATCGGCTACCAAGACATTCATCTTGATTCTTTTGTCTAAGAATGTTGTAAATGCAAATTGAGCATCTTTGATTTGTCCTAGTAGTGGTACTTGCTTGTTCTCCATGGAGAAGCATCTACCAAATGTTTTGGTCAATGTGAGACCAAGAGATTCTGCCACTTTGGCAGGCATGACATTGTCTAAAGCTCCAAAATCAATGATGCAATTGTTCAATTAATGTCCATTTATCAGTAATGAGACATAAAAAGGTTCAGTCCTACCAGGAGTAGCAGGATGAGTAATGACAAGGTTGTTCCTGGTGGGTGCATTCTTGGGGGAATCATGAGTCACCTTGGGAATTACTTGTCTTATAGGGATGGCTTGGTTTTTAACATATTGAACCAGTTTGTCTAATTGTTTAAGATTAGACTGTAGAAATTCAAATTCAGACATTTGAATTATGGTTTTCTTTATATGATCAATAATGTCAAATGCCTAAAATGGACTAGGCACAGAGGATGGGAGTTCATCCTTTTGAGTTTTGGGAGGGGGATAACTAGACTGTGAATTTAAAGTAGAAGGCATAGTGGTGTTTGATGTACTCACCTTTATTGAAATCACTGGGTCCTTTGATTGGAAAGGAAGAGTGGTTCCTCATTTGGCAATTGAAATTGTTGGTTGAGGTCATTCCTCTGTCTTTTCTTTATCAGCCTACTAGGCTGATTGATTCTTGGACTAAGTGAATATAGCATATGATCCCTTAGTTGCATTACCTTCACTTTTGGGGTCATCTTGATAATTTAGGAAACCAATATTAGAGTCGCCATCTAATTCTTATTCTTCCTCAGTGAAGATATTAGCATTATCTACAGGATTCAACTCAGCCTAGAATGAGAAATCTGATTCAAATTCAAGATATCCAATTGCTGAGTTGGTTGGAGGTGCTTCAATGGCAAGGTTATTCCTCTGAGGGGGAGGGAGATGATTTGCTTTCCCTTGGTTCCTAGTAGCATTGCCTTGATATGACTGATTGGGAAACATTCTCCTTGGCATATCTCTGTATGAAGGAGCAGATGACATCCCTTGTGCCATTTGTTTTCTAAGAGCTAGCAATTCATTTGCTAGCTTCTGCACCATTGGATCAGTGGTGGCTGAAGGTGAGTATTTAGAAGAGGAAAAAGATTTACTTCTATTTAGATCTCTCCTTATCTTTCCTACCAAGATAAGGTCATCTTCTACCTCAGTATCCAAGTCTTGAGTAACCTTAAGGTCTATGTAGCCAGCACGTCTCAACAAGAAGCTCACTTTGGGTAGTTGTGAGTTGATGAAGAAGCATTTGAAGTTTTCAGGTGTTGGTTGGGCAATTGCAAGAATTCTATTCCTCAGCTTGTCAAAATTTGCTATGAAATCCCTCATAGGCTCATGAGGTTCTTTCTTCATCTGTGTGAGCTAGGCTAGTAGGGCATGTGCATCTTTTGCAGGCTTGAACTTGGCTTCAAATTTGGATTTGAGTGTGTCTCAATCAGTCACTAATCTAGCTTACAGATGGTAGAACTAGTCTGTAGCAACACCTTGCAATGTTTCTACAAAGAGCCTGATTGCCACGTCCTCAAATTCCATGCCTCTCACACCACAGGCTATGCTAAAGTTGTAATGTGTTCATCAGGATGAACTCCGTCATCACCAAAGAATTTGGGGAAATTCTTCCTTGAGTTGCATGGAAGTTCATGTAGAGGTGGTGTGAGATTTAGGGGACCAAATGAGTTACCCCAGGGGCCTTGAACTGACATGATGGGATTATGGAAAGCAGGGATAACAAATATGGGTGGAGTATGTATAGGTAAAGCTCTGGTGACAGTAGAAAAAGCAGCTCTACCTTGGGTTGGTGACCTGGTACAGGTAAGAAGAACACTCCTGGATCATTGAACTTGAAGTTGGGAAGGGAATAAGTCAAAATTTCCCTATTACACCAACTCAAAGATAGGGTCAAAAACACCTTAAACTCTCTAGCTTCTGGTATAGCATGGAGTTTCCAAATTGTGAAACAAAAATGGAAAAGGATTGGTCTTGCTTCAGCTTGAAGCTTGAGGCTTCAAACTGCTTGTCCTTCCCCAGTGGAGTCACCAAAAAGACTATTGGGTGAATATTTTGTCAGTCAAACTATTGATGAGCAAAATAGGTCTTATCATCCACATCAAGGGAGATTAGTTAGCCCAATGTGTAGGTTTACTACATCAGAGGTGGACAAATCTCTCCTCTCATCAAGGGGAGGTTCCCTATTAAATATGAGGGGCTATATACTATAAATATAAGCATAAAATAACACTTAGGTGTAGGGCAACACCATCCATCTCTCTTCTTTCAGAGATGATTCTCACAAATAAAGGAGAAATCTTGGTGAAGACACTGAAGGCACTTCTCTTCTCTCAAAAGTGGTCTTGCAAGAAATAGTAAGAGTTCTTTCAGGTAGTGACAACAAACTGGTAAAAAAAAGGTAGTAACCAGTAGGATGAAATGGAACACAAAATTTCCACCTCAACTACCCAAAGAGTGAAATACAAGGGATAATGAGGGCACAAAGTCATCCCAGAATCCTCAACATAGAAAGAAACTAAAAACACACACTGAAGACAACTATAACAGCACAAAGTCTGAAAGTAACTGACTTCAAGACATCTTCCTTATCACTTCCACTAGTTCTACTTGTTAGATTAAATAAACAAGAATGCATTTAGAAGATAGACATAAGAACAATATCCTAAAATGGAACAAGCTATAAAAACACAAAGTTTGCAAGTAACTTGCTTTCTCATTTAAATAAAATAATATGAACAACAATCTGAGCTCAAAGTCTCAATATTTGCCTTTCAATTTGGGCAGAGTCTTGCTTCTGTGATCAAAGATATCTCCCTTAAAATGACACAAGAGAATACAATATATAGCAGTCAAGAAAGACTTGGTACTTTGTTTCATGGAATAGCCCATGTTGTATATTCAATGCCTTGAATGCATTTTTAGTTCTGTCAGGGGGCCATGCTGGAATAGGGCAGCTGCCTTAGCTATGGCGTGTCAAAATATCTTCTCTTGAGTCTAGATCATCTGGTGTTTATGCAGCTATCCATTTTGTCTTTACTCCAAGGGAGACAAATAAGCTATGTCTTCAATGTTTAAGGGCTCAAAAATCTACTTTGCATACTGTTCCACCTACTGGAATAACTACTGCATAGATATTTTGGCCTTTCCCTCTTTCTACTATGATTTGAGCACTTGAGCTATCTTTTCTCCTTTCTGGTTCTTTTGGTTCCTCCTCTCAGTGGTTCTTCCTTTTGACTTGAAGGTATTTGAATGCCTTTGATTCTGTGTTTAATCCTGCAAAGATCAACAGACACTTTTTTTGACATAAATTTGACGTCTTCAGGTCCATCATCATTTGAAAGCTAACAGCTAGTTGGTTGTCCTAAATTTAATGGCTCTGGGCCTGTCATCCTCCTTAGCAATTCTTTCATGTTTTTTCTGCTTGCTTTCTGTAGAAACATTTGGGACTCATTTGGATTTATATAGATACAGGCACTTGTCACGCTCCGCTGAGTTATAACGAGACACATGGCACATTCCACTGCTTTTTAGAAACAATTTGTAATGTGTCTCGGCAGATGACACTTGGTAGCTTCCACTCATTTTAGCAACTCACTCGGGGCCCACCATAGTCTTTACTCAATATTGAAACAAAAGGAAGAAACTACAGATGTTGACACTTGGTGGCTTCTGTCGAGCTTTACAAGGGACACGTGGTGACTTCCACTGCATTTAGAATAAACATATTAAAACCTTCTTTCGTTGCCACTTGGCACCCTCTGCAAAACTCTGAGAGAAGCTTTTTGAAAGAAGATTTGGAACATAGATACAAACACTTGTCGCACTCTGCTCACTTTTAGCAACTCATCTGGGGCCCACCACAGTCCTTGCTCAATAATGAAACCAAAGGAAGAAACTGTGGTTGTTGACACTTGGTGGCTTTTGCCAAGTTTTACAAGGGACACGTGGCATGTTTTGCTACTTTTAGAAACAAATTATAATGTGTCTTGGCAGATGAACTTGGCATCTTCCACTCTTGGGATTTTTATTTTTGGGCACTCCTTTAAATTGTTGAACCGTGAAGCGGTTGAATCTTGATGAATTTTGACAAAGCGCTTAATTCTTTGAAGCTTCCCGACGATGTTGATCCTTGAACCTGTTGAACCCTTTGAACCTACCAGTCTCTTTACTAAAAAAGCTTGAAAAATGAGGAATTTGAAAGCTCAAAACAAATTTTGAGAAGGGAAGAGATTATTTTGGTCTATTGAACCAAAATAGTTCATATGTTGTCCCAAAAATGAGTGATATTTTTTGGGGACAACAAGGTGGATTTGAGACATCTACTCTTTTAAAATTTCCTTTGGCCAGGCAAGTGAAGCATTTCCTAAAGAGATATATATGCCTTATTACTCTTCAAAGAATCCAAAATATACAAAATAGGATCACTCATCTTTTATTGTATCCTTGAATGCAAGGAAGTGTTTGGAGCTTGAGGCATTGGAACACTTTGATTTACCTTTCTAACATTCTAATTTGAATAAAGTGCAAAAGTTGTAAGGACTATCATACTTAGACTCACACCTTACTACCTTGTAGCAGGGCTAATTAAACTTGTATAAACACCATGGGCACCTCCTAAGGCCTTCCTCTTTTATCTAGTATTTTTTGTAATGGAAAAATTTTGATTGAGAACATATGTATCTTCAACTAGGAAATTTGCAAGGTTTACCTTTTGAGGCTGCCATCCTTCATTTTCTTGCATGAGAACTCCATCTTATATTGACAATTAAGGAGTGACTCCTCCTTGGGATACCAAAACTTGTCCTTCATATTCTTTTCATCCATGAACTATCCTTACATCTATTCCTCTCCTTACACCAAGTTGATGTGAACCGATATCATGGCTCTTGTATTGGAGGTGAAATTTGGATTATATGCATTAGTATGCCTATTGAAGTTAGGTTGTCCTTAACCTCTATCTTGACCATATTATTGAGGTAGGAACCTATTTACTTATTGAAGATAGGGAAAGGGTTTTTGATTAACATAATAATATAGATTGAGGTGCCTAACCTAAGCTTCTAAGGCATGAATCCTTGCATCTTTATCAATAGCATCTTATACCTTCTTAGGCATAGTTATAGACTTGGTATTTTCACTTGGGACTTGAGCAACACTTTGAGTATTAGTATACATATTAGGTATCAAAGACATGGAAAATTTTGGAGGCAACTTTCTATCTTGTATTAGGCCATTCTCAGCTTTGATGGCATGGTCATATACGTTGGGTAAGGTATAACCACCCATGGACTTCAGCATTATGGCTATGTCAGTACTAATGGACCTTATATATGTAGGAAACACAAAACTTTTAGGTGGTCTCATGGGAGGAGGCAACCTATTTTAATTTCTTTGTAATATCTTATTAAAATCATGCATTATCTCTTTTGGGGCTATTTGAATCACATTGAGCTAATGAATGAGTGATGTGTGATCAATCTTGTATTCAAACCTTGATGTTAACATCTATCCAAAATCACCCCAAGTTTTGATACACCCTCCAGGTAATGGCCTATACCAGTCAAGTGTTTTCCCTATAAGGGACATGGTAAGTAGTCTAATGGCAATATTGACTTCAGTAACATTATGAAAGATACAAAAATTTGAGATGTCCTTAATATATTCACTAGGGGTGACATGACCTTCACTATTGAATTTGGGAACACTTTTGGTAGCATTAGGGGTTATAGGATCATATGCATTGAGATGAATGGGATTTTCAGTGTTAAAGGCTAGGAAGGCATGTTGCCTAGCCAAATTATCATCAAGTTCCTATTTACTTTCTTGATCTACTTGGCTTGCAAAATCCTCTTGTTCTTTAAAGGTCAAGATAGGTTGAGGATGTTGAAATTCAAGAGGAAGTTTAGGTTGAATGGGTGGGTTTATGGGATTGAGACATCTACTATTAGATGACCTAGTAAGGACCATGAAGTATGAACAAAAAATTGATAAAACTTGGTTTAAAACCAGATTTTACCTTGAACAGAGTCATCAAATGTTGAGTAGAACACCATATACATTTGTGATGTTTTCAAGACCAGTATTCATCTTGAAAAGATGTCTTTAAGAAAATGGTCCCATCAGGCATGCCATAACTATTGTCACAAAATATTTCACCCTATAGTTAGTTGTTCAAGCCTACTCTAAGATTTGGGAAACATTAGAAGACCTCTAGGCCTGTGGGTTGCCTATGATAGAGGTAGACCTCTACGTTTAAGGGTTATCTCCATATTATTATTTTTGTTTGCTTATCACCTACACTAACTATTTACTTGGATGAAAAGGGATAGAAACATGGAAATAAACTACTCTACTAAGGTGATACACCAAAAAAATCTCCATTAGATTACCATACAAGTACACTAAGAGACATGACTCACAATACTAGTCTCAAATCTTGAATTGATCTAACATTAGTATTTCAAATATGGAGATGACATGCCTAGAAATACTCAAGGTGATTGAACCAGAGGTCATTTGAAGACACTAAATCTACTCCTTCCACTTGAAGATAGACTAATGCACTTGACAACACTTCATGTGACCTTTAAAAGTGAGGACAACTTGCATCAAACATGGAAGAGCAAAGAGAAACCAAGGATAGATACTAATCACTTAACCTTTCACTACACACCACTTCACACACTTAGACAAGATGTTTATGATATCAAAACTAGATTTTAATTCTTATTTCAAAGGCAAATTAGAATATCAAACTATCAGGGTTTTATCATACCAAGTGTGGAATTTATTACAAGATCCAAAATAGATTACATTTATAGAATATGTGAGGAGAGAGAAATAATGGAGCTCAAAGGTCACAAGAACAAGTTTCAAAGCATGAAGACTAGTTACATTATAGGATAATGAAGTGTGAAAAACACCATGAAAGGTATTTTTGGATAAATATCCATATGAAACATGAAAAACTCCCCAAACAGGCATAGGGTCTTCAAATGGCCTTCTTTAAATTTACCTTCATGATGAGGCATCTTTGACTAATCAAACTAGAATAGGAAGACTTAAAACATGTGAATTGTCTTATGGGGATTGGAAACATGCCATGATAGTCACCATATGTATCCCTAACTACTAGCCATCTTTAAGACACTTGTACTCACCACCTACAGTCATTCATTAGCTATTTTGGCCTCATTCTTCACACTTGTCACCCAAGTGCCCTTTAGTTTATCAACCAAATATGTGGAAGAGGTGTTATGACACTTTATTAGAGTCCCCTTGCCTTCCACTCCATGATTTAGACCTTAAAAAGGTCCAAAAAACAACTTTTCAACCTCTCACTAGGTAGTCACTTTGTCTTTTCAATGCCTATCCAAGACTGCCTATAGTGAATGACTTATCAAAAGTGTTTATATGCCTATATGTTGTGATAAATTGACATATGGAGTTATAACAAGTCAAATTTGACCTCTCCGTATGATTCTCACCTATTCATTTTGATTTGTACCTACAAAACACATAAAAACTTGCAAAAACATAATTTTAGACTGGTCTATATAGGTAGGGTATAGACAAATTAGGTAGGAATGAGAATGGGATTCCTTCACAAGTTCCAAACACTTTTTAGGCCATATTACTCCTTCTAGGTGCATATCCATTTGTATTTCCTCCATCAGGCCTTAAATAAGGGTTTAAGAGGGTTTATAATTGTTTTACTTCTTAGTGATAGTTCATAAAACTTAGATGTTCAAACCTCAAAAAAAAATCACTAAAAAAAATTTAGGGACCCCCCAACCATTCTTAACTCCTTGGGTTACCATGATTTGTGTTCATATAGGTGTGAGCTCTTGAAGATAGCCTATCAATCTTTAGAATGCATTTTGCATATCCCTATGATGGAATTGGGTCAAAATGACCAACCTAAGTTATTCCTCTATAAATCAATGGTCCTACATCATCCTAAACTCCTTTAAAGTCATAAATGTGGTTTCAGGGTTCATAGTTCCTTAGAACTAGATTTGGACCCCTGTAGGGCTTAGGCCTAATCTAGACTGTTGTGGGAGTTCCCTCTATCTGAGATAAAATAGAGGGAATCTCCCCTATTTTTTTAGTCAAAGTAAATATATTGGAGGTTATATTGGGTCATGAGGACCATATACACATAATTACATTGTTTGGTCACCTATACAAGGCTCTTAATATCATAATTCTACAATATAGACTTTTAGGAATGATGATTATCTGTAGGGTTTAAAAAACCTCATGCTTGTGATTGTAGGTTGGTATGACTTCTTATTTTTCATTAATTTAAGAAACACATGATATTTCCCCTACCACTATGAGAGTGTTATTATCATGATCAATCTATCATACATCTATTCTAACTTTTCACAACTACCTCTCATTTGCCTAGGCTAGTCTAAGGACTGTGCTGATAGTAGATACTCATGAAAATATGATTCCTATAGGTGTATGTCCCTATTAGAGAATTGTGTTCCATGCATAAGTTCTCCTTGAATTATTTGATCTCATTTCATATTTGGACATATCCATATCATTCCTTAGGTCTTGCCAACATCTAAACTACCTTTTCTCCATGTACTGTCAGTCTACAGTCAAACTGTAGGTGACATTTTCAAAGCAAAAGAAACCCTTATAGGTGCTTACCTAAGTCAAATCACTATTATCCAACCCATTGGATTGATTTTTAGGACATAGATCATATTTATCATTCAAATGGAGTCACTTTATCATTGAATTTTACAACCAATGTGTCATGTTGCATTATAAGACCTTTTAGGTTTCGATGATATTGTATATTACTGAGTATCTTTAATGAGAACCCATCTAAAATGAAAAGATACCTTCACTATACTCTTATGACCAAAAAATCACTCTCCTATTTCCAATCATTTCCCGTATGCCTAGGCTACATGATGGAAACCATAGACTAGTTTGTACTTCAATATATTCCACCATAGGATGATCCTTTGTGAGAAAGGGTACCTATTTATGAGATATTAAGGTAATTTGTCCCCAAATGCAACTTTATCCACCTGTGGTCATAGGATTCAAGTATTCCTTCATGAAAATACCTTACCACTACCACAATGACACTCTCAATGCTCTTAGACCTCAATGAAGGTCTTAAATGAGTGCCAACTTCTCTATTCAAAATCTCTCAGACCTCTATGGATCTACATGTAGGTGATCATCAGACTCAGAAATGTGTATATTGAATAATTGGTTGTCACAACCAATATTAAACTATTTTGGAAGGTTAAAGCTTACTTTTTCATCCTTGGGAGACTTATTATCACCTTAAAAAATCTTTTTTACATCAATGTGAGTGATCAATACCTAGCCCCACTTGATTGTAGATGATTGTTTGTAAAGAAGTATGATTGTGGCATGTTTTTAGACTTTTCACTTCATCATGTGCTAGTCTTTGAGACTAAACCTCCATAATAAGAGACTGATTATTATGCTTAGAGAGTTTTAAAACAACCTAATCCCTCTATCTTGAAGCCACTTACATGAAAATAACTTTGCAAGAAGTGAAAACACTGGTATGTAACTTCAATAGTGTCATCAACTAGTAAACTGGCATAGCCTTGCTCATCATTTCACCTTAACACATGAAATCAAGACTAGAAACTTTATAATAAGGATTTTCATGCTTATTGTAATCATGTATACAACTTAAATTGTATAAAACAATACAAATAGAGAATAAACCTTGAAGTGTTGGGGATAGGTAGAAAAAAAGAGGAGTTAACATTCTTATCAATGTTTCATAGAGCACAAGCAACCAAAGAGTATTATCATCCACCAAATTCACTTGATCCAACTCACCCCCTCCTATCTGTATTTTGTAAAGATCGGTTGATTATTTTTTTGCTTGTCTAGGAGAGTGATGAAATGATAAAACAATTTTATGCCATTTTTTAGCCTATCAAAGCTGACCAAGCATAGAATGGAGTTTAGGGATGATAAAAGGACACTACTAAAGTTATCCCACATGAAAAATCTAATGGTTAGACTGTATAAATTCTTGAAACCACATGAAACTACCTATTCTTCTTATTTTTAATGTTGCACCTATAGTTATCAATTCAAAACTGACATCTCTAACATGCTCCTGACATATAGGATGTTAGAGCATCTCTTGAAATATTTATCCTCCCATGAAAACTTAAAATTTTATTTAATGACCCCAAAAGTGACCCCTAGTTGACATAAAACCAACTAAATACTAAAAATGAAAATGATCAAGGCTAAAGCCACATTAAATGACCTCATTAGGATGATGGAACACAAATCACATCCTTGTAGACCCATATATCAAATTTCACCATCTAAAGGGTTGACCTAATTTGAATTGTGGTCAAATTAATCAACAGTACTCATATCACAAATAAATTTATTATCTCTCCAAGAATTCCTAAAAGAGTCTTCCATTCCAAGACCTCAATTTACAAGAAAACTCTCTCAATTCCTGATATTATTAATGATCAACCTACCATGCCTAATACCCCCTTTCAAACTCATGGTCATATCCATCACCTTCCCACCATCTCCTTTCTTGAAAAATAACTTATCCTGTGGGAGGCAAGTGAAGAAGATCAAGTTATATTTCCAATTGATGAATATTCTTAAAGTGAGCTTGATGAGGATATTTCCATTGGCACTCAACTTGAGAATAAATAAGAAATTCAATTTTCAAAGATGGAGTGAAAGAGGATCTTGAAGTAGAGGACATCTCAGCCAAACAAGGTAAGGTCTTGAATGAATTTGACATGGCTTCAAATGAGTAATAATGTGAGCTTGAAGAAAGAGTGCAGGCTGAAGTCTTAGATGAAATTGAAATGGTTCCCAATGAGAAAGAAATCAAGGAAGAAGTTGTATCAAATGGTAAAGGAGATGTTGGTTTGTTTCAATAGCTTCCACTTGGTGTGATTGAGCATGAAAATTATCAAGTTTCATGAGATTGCAAGTACATGTGGCAGACATATTTGTACATGTTCAAATAATATGAAGGGTTTGATAAGTTGGCACTGGAGAACAAGATCAATTTGATGATGAAGAATGCAAAGTTCCTAGTGAGACAATATGTCTTGAAGATAATCACCAAGAGTTTCAAGTCCATGATAGAGCCATCTATGATGAAGACATTCTTCAAGACAAGTAAGAGATTAGATTGGAAAATATAATAGAGGTTAAGGTTGTTGCTACCTTCATGGACCAAGATGACCTATGGCATAAGTATTAGGAATTTTGCAATGAATTTGAGACTTTTAAATGGTCTATATATCCTATTGTACAGAATGAGGATGTTCTTAAAGTTGACTTCCTTATTGAAGGATAATGTGCAAATCTCCAAGATACCAAGTTTGAGGTTGCCCCTATGAACCAAGAAGTAGCCATGCTTAAGTTGACAACTAACACCAAAAGAGATCAAAAACAAGATCTTGAAGCATAAATGATTTCATCCTCATAGGTAACTGGTTTGATATTGTTGTTTCACTTTAAAGTGCTAAGATAATTGACAAGCAATATGACGATGAAGTCAACAAGACCAATGTTCAAGAGGCATTTTGTCTCATACTATTCTTCACCTCATGGATCAAAATATATCAAAAACTTCCCCTTTGACCCAGGAGAATAAAGTTGTTTTTAGGTCATTTTTACATACTATTTTCTTATGTTCTATTTTGTGTTCCCTACGTGCTTAATTAGCACATGTGCGTGTCTTGTTTCTTTGCTTTATGTGTGTTTGTTCTTGTTTTATTTGGTTTTAAGTTAAAATCAGTTTGTTTAGTCTTGGTCAAGGTATGATCAGTTATGTATTTGAGTACAAGTGACTCCGTTTCCCAATGCAAGGATAAGACTACTAGTCTAGTAAGCATTGTAGGTATGCTACCCCTATGAATCACCAATTTATTGACCAATTTTGACCCCCAAAGTCAATATGTCAACCCCTATAGGTAAAAACTTATTTATGGTGTATTTTTAACATTTTTAAAATCTTTTTCATGTTTTATTTGGTATCTAAAAGGTCTTTTCAAAACATTATTAGCAAAGATTAAGGTTTATTTAACAATATTAAGGTAATGTCTTACATTGCCCTTGTAATGGTCTAGTCATGTCATGGTGAGAAAGAGGTGATTATAAATGGTGGCATAGGTCCTTAGGTTTCTCTTTAAGTAATATTTACCCTTCATCACCTTTTATAAACATTTCACATGTGTTTAGAAATTATAAGGTTCTTTGGTGAAATTTAAGGTAAAAGTTTTATGAAGAAAAAAGATGTTTTTAACTAACTCCAATGTGTGGCAAAGATGATCAAATCCAATGTCCATATATTTATTTTGTCCAAGCTTTAAAAATAGGTTTATAACATGTATATGGAAGTTATAAGTCATAAAGTGGTAAGATTATTGCATTTCAAAACTTAAGAAGTAATTTTTAGGCACTTATATGGACTTAATAAACTCATCTTTAGGTGAAAATGTTGAAGATTTGTCTTTTCAACTTGAATAGGTCAAATCCACATTTGGAGTGTAGTTACAGGGCTCAATATTGCAAAATTTGTTTCCTTTTCTCCATCACTCTCTTCATAAGCTTTTAAAGGTAGATTTCATGTGGATGGTATGACCAAGAGAGAGATTTAGGTTCTAATATATTTTCCAAATGAGGGGGTCCTAATAAGCTTCATATTTATGGCATTGGTTTGTATATCCATCCCCTCTCCTTTATGAATAATCGTTAAGACTCCAAGAGTACCTCTAAAACTACCAACAAACCCAACATGTTATTCTTATTCTTTAAATGGTAGTTTGAAGTATGTTTAAATCATGAGAACAGTGAGGGAGAGTCTAGAGTGTCTAAAAAAACATATCACACTTTCATTCACCAAGATTGGCATGTGTATCATTGGGAAATGAGCAAAAGATATTTATAAGAGTTTTCCTAGCATGACTAAGAGAAATATTGTTAGGAAAAAAATTGTTTATATTGTACATATCCTTGAATAGAGAATGTCATATTTAGAGAGATTTGAGGGACATTATCATGAGTTGAAATCTTGGAGGTCAAGGTTCAATATTTCTCTTTCAAGCCTAGTTTTCAATGAAGGTTATGAACCTACAAGTCTGCAAACCTATAGGTCACTATTGGAAATAAAATATTGTTTTAAATAAAAGTATACGTGCTTATTGAATGCATATCCCAATGTTTTCTTCCTTTTGAAAGTTCCAAATCAATTCAAACATGAATGTTCATATCATAAACCCACATTACTCTCAGAATGAGTTTGTAGACTCAAGGGACTGTGTGAGTTTATAAACAATATTGTGGGGTTCCAAGTGAAGATTCAAAATGAATTGATCTTATTTGAGACCCAATAAATATCTTTAAGTATTCAATCACTTTACATATAATACCATTAATGAGTCCAAGTTCTTAAAATGTATTTACAGCCTACCACATGCCTAAATGGAAAAGACATCACTCATGGTGACTAGATGAGTTGTTCAAAAGGTTTCCAAGAGACAAATAAAGTTGAAAGGATAGAGAGGACACTTTCAGTAGGAGATAAGAGTATTAAAAATGTTAGGGTATAGTTTGAAAATATTTCCATCTCAAAGAAAAATTTCTAGCAAATAAACCTACATTCAATTTGTAGTCACATAGTCCTATCTACCTAAATTCAAGCCCACTTACAGAGATGTAAACTCTCCTTCAGCTATTCTAAGGAAGAAAACAATGGTTCACATGAATAACTAAAGTTATTATTGGTAAATAGAATGAATGGGATCATTGAAAACTAAGAAAATCTACTTCAGGTTTGTAGACTCATAGTCTAGTGCCACCTATAGGTTTGCTTGAGTAATCAAGTGGTTTTCAAACTTGAAGGGCAAGATGTAATGCACTATAATGAAGTTGAGGATTGAGTAAAACATAATACATTGGAAATTCAAGTTTTGATGGATAAATAAGTTCATATAACCATTTTAAACTTAATATGACCTTAAATAACCTCAAAAAGTGCTCTATAGGGAATATATCTTAAACTGGCAATTACATAGATTAACAATCTATAGAAGGCTACAAGTTTGCACTAAAAACATGAAGAAAGTCTACATTTCTTGCATTGAGTTTGGATTAATAACAATTAAAAAGTTTATAAATTTCCAAATCAAGGATCATTATGATGGTAGGATCCTTTGGTTGATAGGGATAGACTCCAAACAGAGCCATTAGGGCTAAGCAGGTCTAACTACCTTTAAACCCTCAATGCATGAAATAGTACATTGCAGTACATTTGGGATAAATATGATAGTTGGGTGACCAATATAATACATTTTTATGGTTTCCATATACCTCATTGAGGTGTCTCTAACCTAAATTAAGCATTGTTACTCCTTTTACAAACTGAAACTCACTTCTAGACCTCACAAATGCATGTTCAGGCACTCGAGAGACTCCTAAATTTACTTAGATATTTCTTGAAAATATGCATGGTGTAAAATTGTGTTTGGATGTTTTGGATGGGTACTCCTACTTCCATCTTGTAGCATCAAGAGAGATAATGAGAACCTATCCTCTATGATCTATTATTAAGACTAAAACATGTTTAAAACCCTATTAAAACCCTTTTAGTGACCTAATGAGAGGAAGGTTGATCTAAATGGTTTATAATGGATTTATTTGTACCTATGAACACTTTTATGACCTATTTAGGTTTCATTATCACATTATTAAGTATTGTTAGCGCATGTAAGGTACATAATTGTATGAAATAAGCTAAAAAAGCCCATTTATAGCCTTGTTTGTGAATGACCAAGGTGGTGTTGAACACCAAATAAATGAGGGAGGCTTGATAATACTATAAAAATATATAATTAAAATCCTAAAATCCTCCATAAGTCTCTTTAAGTAATTATTTTACCTTCCAAGTTAACAATTTGGTCCTAGAAGAGTAAATGCACCACTTTGCTAACCAAGAAGCTCTATTTCAAGACTATGAAGTACACTTGGAGATTTTTATTACAAAATATTAGTTGCCTCAAAAAAATTCATACATTACCAAACAATTTCCATGATTTTAAACCTACAAATTTCATGAAAAACACTTCAAATGCCTCTTAAGCCTATACAAGCACCAAGACTAAGTTTTGACCATTTCTTGGTCCACCCATCTGTAAAAGTTCTAAGGAGATGAAAATTTATATATAGCATGGTATTAGGCTATGTAAATTGAATCAAACACTTCCTATAAGTTTCACATGTTTGGGAGTGATTTTGGACCAAAACTCAGTTTCTAGGCATGGAGGCTAATTAAGGAAAGAAAATAACATAAAAAGTGTACTTTCACTTAGTTTTGGGTCCTAAAAATTGGTATGGAGTTTTAAGGTGATAGTGAGTCCTCAAAATATATTTATTTTTCCAATATCCTTTTACATTCTTCTAAAAAATAAGGTTTACACATATTTAGGGTTACAAGGATTTGAGGCCAAGTGAGAGGTTTTGGCGAGAGTTTCATGACTCAAAATGAATTATTATAGGTATGATGTGATATTAGTATACAATTCATGGATAATAATTGTAGTAATGAAATAAAAATCAATAATTTACACTTACAAGTAAGATAGGCATGGTAGATCCAAGTGGGCTTCAAGACACCTAAGGAGTTGTAATCATCATTGTAGCATCAGTTAAAAAGACTCATAAACTAATTAAAGGTATCAATAATAGGGGAATAAGGTGAATCAATATGATTGTATGACTGAACTGTGCCATTTTTCCATTTCCAATTCATGAGAGGAGCAATTTTAAAGAGCAAGGCAAGGTACCAAACAAAGTTGCAAACTCCTATTCCATGTGGAAGAGGAAGACATATTCAAGATATCAACACTTGTCATTGAGGATATATTGAGATAGTTTATTTCTCATTATTATTTGTAACTCTCTTTTAGACACATGTCACTCCCTCTTTCCTACGCCCTTCTATCCTCTTCTCTCTCACTTTTCTATAAATTTAGCCTTTAATAGGCTATGTATGTATCCTCCACTTAGGTATGGCTAATCATTTCCAATTTGAAAGACTTTAATCAATGAAAAACTTTTGTTTTACCTCCTCCTTTGACTAATTTCCATGTGTGTGTTTTACTAGTAGATCTTAACAAGTTATTTGCTTTACTTCCTTGGCATATTTGTCATTTTCTTGCATTCATATTCAGTTTGAAACTTCTTTGTAGGTCTTGTGAAGTGTCCAAGTGAATTTTGAAAGGTTTATTGAGTTTTATAATCATTAATGTCACTATATGACCTCTTAACTAGTCTTCCTAACCCAAGAATTCTTGTACAACCTTCATTTTAAATGTTGATGTAGAGAGGCAGATTAGGAGTAGTGTTTGTTTTAGGTTAGTCTCATGGTTTAAGTGTATATGAAGTTTTTTGGTAGTGATCAAATTATTTTGGTCCATCACCTCCATTAAATTAGGTTTATCTCTCTTTTAATATCAAGTTGGTAGACTAGTTTGTGAGCCTAATTGATACATAAAGGGAGCTATCCCTTTAAATTAGAGATTTAATCCAACATTAGGCCACCTACAGCCTAGGATTGTCTCCATGTTATTCTAAATTTAGAAGGCTTAAACAACCTTCCAAGGTTTCAAATTTGGTTGATAAAAGTTTTGGCATGTGTAGTGGGATTAATATCAAAAATATTGGAAGGATTGTTGGTGTTATTCTTCTACATGTTAGCCTTTGGAGGCATTTAAAACATCAATGGTGACTTCGTGTTCAATCTACTTGTTCTAGCAGCCTAATCACTTATTCAAAGTAAGTTATGATTTTAATTCATTATCTTGATGAAGTTTTTATGACTTATTTTGAATTTTTTGGGAAATAAACATCCTGCATGTACAAGTAAATAAATTTTGAAAATGAAAAAAAAGATACAAAAAACATAAACATAGGAGATAACATATTACACAAGATAACATGGAAACCCTGCTAAACCAGCTAGATAAAAACCACAGGTCAAAGGCAGCATCCAAAATTTAATATTCATTAGGAAAACTCTCTCTTTAATATCATCACTTCTCATTAAATCCTTTCCAATGATTATAATCACTTAGGTGAGCCAAGATTGCAACCAAGCCTTATAAGTTCCAACCTCCAAGTTGTAACATGAAAAATTTAATATTCATTAGGAAAACTCTCTCTTTAATATCATCACTTCTCATTAAATCCTTTCCAATGATTATAATCACTTAGGTGAGCCAAGATTGCAACCAAGCCTTATAAGTTCCAACCTCCAAGTTGTAACATGCAACTCCATCATGATGCTAACACCATATCATTCAAGGTGAGATCCAAAGCATCAAACTCCATATTCAAGAGCTGAGATAACAATCCTCCAAGCTCTTACCAGATGAGGAAATCTAACATAGCCTTTCAGGATCTAACCTCTAACCTCAAGGATCTTCATGCTTCAACAAACTAGGTGAGACATGTTCTTATCAAATCCTTATAGGCTCTAACCACCTAAGCATGAATGATGCTTACAACCCTAGCATATATGTGAGATAAGCTTCCATGCCTTATAAGTTCCAACCTAAAACAATTATCCAAGATTGGATATCCCCAAATGGGCTTCTCAAAAAATACAAAGAGAAAGCAATGCTTTATAACATTTTACATGAGAGAGAGAGAGAGAGAGGGAGAAATGCATAGTGGCCCCTTAAAAATTTGACCCACACATTATTAGGGTGTCATTTGATCCTAAAATATGTTTTTTACCATGTTCAAAAGTATTCAAATCATCTTCACTTTAGACAATAACATGTTCCACCTCCATGTGACTCCAAAACTTACTTCCCAGTTCTACAAGTGAGTCCAAACACTCAATAGTGTTCTTCTTGTCTTCATCTCCCAAGGGTCAACTAAGTGGATTCTCCACTTTATATAAGATTAAATCCACATCATGTGACTCCAATAAATTCACCCCACTCACACATGTGGGTTAAATATATAATAGTGAATTCTTGACTTCATATTCACATGTGAACACAAGAGTCCAAAAGGTGTTACATTCACATTTAGACTTTCCCGCACATGTGAATCATGGGTCCCTTTAGAAATTTGACACATACATGACCTCTTGTATTTTTCACCACATGAAAACCTATGTGACTCATAAGGGTCCCTAGAGGACATGGGTAGATAGGATTGTGTGACTATAAACTAAAACTCACTTCTAGACCTCACAAATGCATTTTCAGCCACTCGAGAGACTCCTAAATTTGCTTAGATATTTCTTGAAAATATGCATGGTGTAAAATTGTGTTTGGTTGTTTTGGATGGGTATTCCTACTTCCATCTTGTGGCATCAAGAGAGATAATGAGAACTTATCCTCTATGATCTATTATTAAGACTAAAACATGTCTAAAACCCTCTTAAAACCCTTCTAGTGACCTGATGAGAGGAAGGTTGATATAAATGGTTTATAATGGATTTGTTTGTACCTATGAACGCTTGTATGTCCTCTTTAGGTTTCATGATCACATTATTAAGTAGTTTTTAGCACATGTAAGGTACATAATTGTATGAAATAAGCCAAAAAAAAGCCCATTTATAGCCCGATTTGTGAATGATCAAGGTGGTGTTGAACACCAAATAAATGAGAGAGGCTCGGTAAGATTGTAAAAAGATATAATTAACTCTTAAAATCCTCCATAAGTCTCTTTAAGTAATTATTTTACCTTCCAAGTTAACAATTTGGTCCTAGAAGAGTAAATGCACCACTTTGCTAACCAAGAAGCTCTATTTCAAGCCTATGAAGTACACGTGGAGAGTTTTATTCCAAAATATTAGTTGCCTCAAAAATTTCATACATTACCAAACCATTTTCATGATTTGAAACCTACAAATTTCATGAAAAACACTTCAAATGCCTCTTAAGCCTATACAAGCACCAAGACTAGGTTTTGACCATTTCTTGGTCCACCCAACTGTACAAATTCTAAGGAGATGAAAATTGATATATAGCATGGTATTAGGCTATGGAAATTGAATCAAACAATTCCTATAATTTTCACAATTTTGGGAGTGATTTTGGACCAAAACTCAGTTTCTAGGCATGGAGGCTAACTAAGGAGAGAAAATAATAGAAAATTTGTACTTTCACTTAGTTTTGGGTCCTAAAAATTGGTATGGAGTTGTAAGGTGATAGTGGGTCCTCAAAGTATATTTATTTTTCCAATATCCTTTTACAATATTATAAATAATGAGGTTTACACATAGTTAGGGTTACAAGGATTTGAGGCCAAGTGAGAGGTTTTGGTGAGAGTTTTATGACTCAAAATGAATTATTATAGGTATGATGTGATATTAGTATACAATTCATGGATAATAATTGTAGTAATGAAAGAAAACTCAATAATTGACACTTACAAGTAAGATAGGCATGGTAGAGCCAAGTGGGCTAAAAGACACCTAAGGAGTTGTAATCATCATTGTAGCATCAATTAAAATGACTCATAAATTGATTCAAGGTATCAATAATAGGGGAATAAGGTGAATCAATATGATTGTATGACTGAAGTGTGCCATTTTTCCATTTCCAATTCATGAGAGGAGCAATTTTAAAGAGCAAGGCAAGGTACCAAGCAAAGTTGCAAACTCCTATTCCATGTGGAAGAGGAAGACATATTCAAGATATCAACACTTGTCCTTGAGGATATATTGAGATATTTTATTTCTCATTATTATTTTTAACTCTCTTTTGGACACATGTCACTCCCTCTTTCCTATGCCCTTCTCTCCTCTTCTCTCTCACTTTTTTATAAATTCAGCCTTTGATAGGCTATGTATGTATCCTCCACTTAGGTATGGCTAATCCTTGCCAATTTGAAAGAATTAAATCAATGAAAAACTTTTGTTTTACCTCCTCCTTTGACTAATTTCCATGTGTGTGCATTACTAGTAAATATTATCAAGTTATTTTCTTTACTTCCTTGGCATATTTGTCATTTTCTTGCATTCATATTCAGTTTGAAACTTCTTTGTAGGTCTTGTGAAGTGTCCAAGTGAAGTTTGAAAGGTTTATTGAGTTTTATAATCATTAATGTCACTATATGACCTCTTAACTAGTCTTCCTAACCCAAGCATTCTTCTACAACCTTCATTTTAAATGTTGATGTAGAGAGGCAGATTAGGAGTAGTGTTTGTTTTAGGTTAGTCTCATGGTTTAAGTGTATATGAAGTTGGTGGGTAGTGATCAATCTATTTTGGTGCATCACCTCCATTAAATTAGGTTTATCTCTCTTTTAATATCAAGTTGGTAGATTAGTTTGTGAGCCCAAGTGATACATCAAGGGAGCTATCCCTTTAAATTAGAGATTTAATCCAACATTAGGCCACCCATAGCCTAGGATTATCTCCATGTTATTCTAAATTTAGAAGGCTTAAACAACCTTCCAAGGGTTCAAATTTGGTTGATAAAAGTTTTGGCATATGTAGTGGGATTAAGATCAAAAATATTGGAAGGATTGTTGGTGTTATTATTCTACATGTTAGCCTTTGGAGGTATTCAAAACATCAATGGTGACTTCATGCTTAATCTACTTGTTCTAGCAGCCTAATCACTTATTCAAAGTAAGTTATGATTTTAATTCATTATCTTGATGAAGTTTTTATGACTTATTTTGAATTTTTTGGGAAAAAAACATCCTACATGTACAAGTAAATAAATTTTGAAAATGAAAAACAAGCTACAAAAAACATAAACACGGGAGATAACATATTACACAAGATATACATGGAAACCCTGCTAAACCAGCTAGATAAAAACCACAGGGTAAAGGCAGCATCCAAAATTTAATATTCATCAAGAAAACTCTCTCTTTAATATCATCACTTCTCAGTAACTCCTTTTCAATGATTATAATCACTTAGGTGAGCGAAGATTGCAACCAAGCCTTACAAGCTCCAGCCTCTAAGTTGTAACATGCAACTCCATCATGATGCGAACACCATATCATTCAAGGTGAGATCCAAAGCATCAAACTCCATATTCATGAGCTGAGCTAACAATCCTTCAAGCTCCTACTAGGTGAGGCAATCTGACATAGCCTTTCAGGATCTAACCTCTAACCTAAAGGATCTTCATGCTTCAACAAACTAGGTGAGACATGTTCTCATCTAATCCTTATAGGCTCTAACCACCTAAGCATGAATGATGCTTACAACCCTAGAATATATGTGAGATAAGCTTCCATGCCTTATAAGTTACAACCTACAAAAATTATCCAAGAGTGGATAGCCCCAAATGGGCTTCTCAAAAAATACAAAGAGAAAGCAAAGTTTTATAGCATTTTACATGAGAGAGAGAGAGAGAGGGAGAAATGCATAGTGGCCCCTTAAAAATTTGACCCACACATTAGTGGGGTGTCATGTGATCCTCAAATATGTTTTTTACCATGTTAAATAGTCTTCAAAGCATCTTCACTTTAGACAATAACATGTTCCACCTCCATGTGGCTCCAAAACTTACTTCCCACTTCCACAAGTGAGTCCAAACACTCAATAGTGTTCTTATTGTCTTCATATCCCAAGGGTCAACAAAGTGGATTCTCCATTATATATAAGATTCAAGCCACCTCATGTGACTCCAATAAATACACCCCACTCACACATGTGGGGTCAATCTATAATAGTGAATTCTTGACTTCATATTCACATGTGAACACAAGAGTCCAAAAGGTGTTGCTTTCACCTTTGGACTTTCCCACACATGTGAATCATGGGTCCCTTTATAAATTTGACCCATACATGACCTCTTGTCTTTTGCACCACATGAAAAACCTATGTGACTCATCAAGTATAAAACCCACACCAATCACATCTTGGGACCCTTCATGGGCCCTTCTACCACATCACCTACATGCCATGTCACTTTCATGCCAACTCAAGTACACGCCTACATACCACATCACCAAGATGTCATCTTAGTATTCCACATCACCATGAATAGTGACCTCTAAATAGTTTTTCACACCTTAGCAATCTCCCACTTGAAGTAATATACATAGGAATTTACCACCCCTATCTTCTGCTAACCAACTACCATCTAACTATATCAATGCCCTTTATTGCTCACACACAATCCCAGTAAGATTTTTATGCACTACTAAAACTTCTATGCCTAGTTCACTTTGTCAACATCTACTTATCCATAGTAGATTTGTAGTAACTTGAGGTGACTCTCACTTCACCAGAGACCCATCCTTATTTAGGATTATGACATGAACCACTCACTACTCCCACTACTTGAAATTATCTAATTTATTGCACACCGTGGATTTCTTGAGGCTTCCTATTTCTAATGAATACAATAAATAAGACAACCATGTCTTCTCCTCCTTATTCTAGGACACTCTGGAAGATAACTCACAATCATTATAATTTGGATACTTGACTTTCTCGCTTTCATGTCCACTATGCATCTCCATCCTTGGTTTTCTCTTTCATCTCATCCTAATCACCTGAGCCATCTCACCAGTGATCATGTTGGGGCATGCAACCAACATGTCATCTACACATAGTAGCAACCTCTATTAAACCTTGGCTCTCTATGAAGGTATTCTTTTACCACATTAGCATGCCTATTAGAACTCATAAATTCTTCAATTATGCAAACTAGAAACTCTTTACCTCATCCTCATATCCTCCTATCTACTCCATATCATCATGAGACCACCATGTAGGAATGATTTTTTTACATCCAGCTACTCCAAACAGAAACAAGTGTGAACCACACTCTAATAATAGTTATCACCAGGAGATAAAAACCCATAAAAGTCAATCACATGATTCTTCCATATATAGCATACCACTACCCACCATGATCAACATGGTACCCATCCACAGTTATTTGGAATTCATTTTGCTACTCAGTGCATCACTGCACCTATCAAGTTTTTGAGCCCCAAAGATATGGTCAAGTTACATCCTACTCTATCGCATGTTACACACATGACCTCCTTTCATGGAATTTCAGGTCTCTTATTTTCTTCATCCATCCTAAACTACTTCAAAAATAGGATAAAAGAACCCATAGAAGTCAACACCTGACTTCTACATGTACCAAACTACTATCCACTATGTTCAATCATGGTACCCATCCTTAGTTATTAGGAATTCGACATGCTACTCAATGCATCACTGCACCTATTGAGTTTTCAAACCTCAAATATATAGTGAAGTTGTATCATGCTCTACCACATGTCACACACATGGCCTTCTCCTTCCATGAAACCTCAGGTATCTTGTTCTTCTCCATCCACTAGGTACAATATCAAGTTTCTTTCACCTTCTCTTCTACATAAATTTTTGGCATCATCTCAGATCACACATTATGGTATTAGGATCCCACAACTTATATTCCTTTTCTAGCTGATAAACACATCAATTTATATGCCTTGTCATCACCCTCCATCTACACCAATTCAGACCAGCTTGCTCCTCAAGTTATATAATTGATTCTTCATCAAGAACACTATGTTGGTATTGATCCATCTAGTAAAGCTTTTCCATTTTATCTTCCATTCTCCATCTTCTGCCAAGAGATAAATACCTACCATGCAAACTTTTTTTTCTTTTTTTTTCTTGATTTATATCTTGATCTCTCCACATATAGCTCCCACTTACACAAACCAGTCAAAAACCATGGCTATGATACCAATTTTTAGTAAATAAACATCTACATGTACAAGTAAATAAATTTTGAAAATGAAAAAGAAGCTACAAAAAATAGAAACACAGGAGAGAACACATTACACAAGATATACATGGAAACCCTATTAAACCAACTAGGGAAAAACCATGGGGCAAAGGCAACATCCAGACTTCAATATTAATCATCAAAACTCTCTCTACAACATCAAATCCTCTTAGCAACTCTTTTTTAGTGATTACAAGCACTCAGTTAAACCAATATTGAAACCAAGCCTTACAGCCTCTAACCTCCAAGCTATAATATGCAAATCCATCATGATGCTAACACCCATATCATCCAAGGTGAGATCAAAAGCATCAACCTCCATCTCTAGTAGCTAAGGTAACAATCCTCCAAGCTCCAACCAAGTGAGCCAAGCTAACATATATTTTCAAGCTCTAACCTCTAACCTTGAGGATCTTCATGCTTCAACAAACTAGGTGAGTCATGCCCTCATCTAAGCCTTATAGGATCTAACCACCTAGCATGAATGATGTTTACAACCCAAGAATATAGGTGAGTTAATCTTACATGCCTTCCAAGATCCAACCTATAACAATGATCTAAAATTGGATGGCCCCAAATGGGCTTCTCGCAAAATACAAAGAGAAAGCAATTCTTTATAGCATTTTACATGAGAGAGAGGGGGGAAGAAATGCATAGTGGCCTATTATAAATTTAACCCATACATGATTGGGGTTTCATGTGATCTCCAAATGTGTTTGTCACCATGTGCAAAAGTCTAGAAATCATCTTCACTTTAGACAAGAATATGTGCCACCTCCATGTGGCTCCAAAACTTGATCTCTAGTTCCACAAGTGAGTCCAAACACTCAATAATGTTCTTCTTGTCTTCATCTCCCAATGGTTAAAAAAGTGTATGCTCTAATTTAGATAATAACCAAGCCACCCCATTTGACTCCAATTAATGCATCCCACTCACACATGTGAGGTTAATCTGTAATAGTGCATTCTTGTCTTCATCTTCACATGTAAAAACAAGAGTCAAAATGGTGTTACAATCACCTTTTGACTTTCCCACACATGTGAATCATGGGTCCCTTTATAAATTTGACCCATACATGACCTGTTACCTTTTTCACCATATGACAAACCCATATGACTCACCAAAGACAAAACCCATGTCCTCTAGTGGAATATTATGCCCCACACTTGTCACATCATCTTGATCACATCATGGGACCTCCTACAATGTCACCTTCCTTACAAATCACATATATTCCATGTCACTTACATTCCAACTTAACTGCACACCTACATTCCATATCACCAATATGACATCTCAGCATGCCACATCACCATGAATAATGACATATGAATAATGGTTTCACACCCTAAAATAAGTGAGTTTAACTTTTATGCAAATTGATGAGGCATATCAAGCCTATGGTACTCCATATCAGTCCTATAATGAGCCTTACCAACAATATAATTACCCTTATCAATCTTATCAATAGCCCTTATATGATCCCAAATACATACCTCAGCAGCCTTATTGATCTTGTCATCCCCCTTACTATCAAGAGTATCAACCTTACCCTCCTTGTGAGCCATATCAGTCTTATGAACAGCCTACACTTTCTCCATATGGATATAATAATGCATAGGAACAACCTTTTTTTCAAGATGAAATGCATAAGATGGAGAAGAAGATACTAGCATGTGCAAGAAGGGTTTGTTCAACTTCTCAATATGAAGAAGTCATTGGGTGGTTCCAAGTTGCATATAATTATGAATTAGTGAGAAATGAGTTATGTACATTTGTATTGGAGAGGATGAATATTTGGGAAATATAACAAAGTGAATTTGATTAGGCATGTCAAGAGTCCTCTTGTATTCCTTATGAGCATTCTTATGCTCCATATCTTCATGAAGCCATTAACCCTCCTCAAGAAGATTTATTTCAAGATAATATTGACAATGAAATTGAATTAAAGGAAGAAGATTTTTTGCCTATTAAATATCATTTTCCCTCTCCTCAATAACCTAAATCTTTTCCATATTGGAGGTCTATCCAAGAATGCATTCAAGACAAGAAAGTAGTCTTAGTTGATAAGTTTGCAAGTTGTAGTTATTGAAGAACCTTAAGAAGGCTATGAGAAGGATGAGGTGGTTTTTGAGTATAATGTGTCACTCATATCACAAATGAATTTTATATCTCTCCAATAATTCCTAAAAGAGTCTTCCATTACCAAGACCTCAATTTTCAAGAAAACTCCCTCAATTCCCAATCCTATTCATGTAAAACCTACCATGCCTAATACCCCCTCTTAAAATCATGAGCATATCCATCACCCTTAGACCATATCCATTATTGAGGAAGAACCTATCCTATGGGAGGCAAGTGAAGAATATCAAGTTGTATTTGCAGCCGATGAAGATTCTTCAAGTGAGCTTGATGAGGAGATTTCCATTGACACTACACTTGGGGAAGAAAGAAGCAATTCAATTTTTAGTGATGGATTGAAAGAGGATCTTTAAGTAGAGGACATATTAATTGAATAAGGTGAGGTCTTGAATTAATGTGACATGGATTCAAATGAGTAAGAATGTGAGATTGAAGAAAGAGTGTAGACTAAAGTCTTATATGAAATTGAAATGGTTCCCAATGAGCACGACATCATGGAAGAATTTGCAATATATGGTAAAACAGATGTTGGTTTGTTTCAATAGCTTCCACTTTGTGTGATTGATAATTAAAATGATCAAGTTTAATAATATTTTCATGACATGTGGAAAACCTATTTGCACATGTTCAAAGATTATGAAGGGTTTGAGAAGTTGGCACCTCTAGGAGAAAAAGATCAAGTTGATGATGAAGAATGCAAGGTTCCTAGTGAGCCAATATGTCTTGAAGATCATCACCAAGAGTTTCAAGTACATGATAAAGAAATATATGATGATTACATTCCTCAAGATAAGAAAGATATTGGATTAGAAAAGCCAATAGAGGTTAAGGTTGTTAATGCCTTCATGGACTAAGAGAACCTATGGCAGAATTATTGGGAAGTTTGTAATGAATTTGAGATTCTTCAATGGTATATATCTCCTATTGGATAGATTGAGGATGTTTTTGAAGCCACCTTCCTTCTTGGAGGACAATGTGAGTATCTCCAAGATACCAAATTTTAGGTTTCCCCTGTGAATTAAGAATTAGTCATGATTGAGTTGATGTCTAACATCAAGAGAGATTAAAATAAATATCTTGAAGCACAAGATCATTTCATCTTCATAGGTAACTAGTTTGATGTTGTTGGTTCACTTGAAAGCATGTTAAAAGTATTGGGAAGAAACATGAGGATGAAGTCAAAAAGACCAATGTTTAAGAGGCAACTTGCCTCATACTACTCTTCACCTCATGAAGAAAAAGATATCACAAGCTTTCCCCTTGACCCAAGCAAAATAATTTGTTTTTAGGTCAATTTTACATACTAGTTATTTATGTTGTGTTTTGTATTCCCTAAATACTTAATTAGCACATGTGTGTGTTGTTTGTTTGCTTTGTGTGTGTTTGTTCTTGTTTTGTGTAGTTTGGAGGTCAAATTAGTTTGTTTAGTATTTTTCAAGGTCTAATCGGGTATGTATTTGAGTTCAAGTGACTCCATTGCCCAATGGAAGGACAAGGATACTAGTCTAGTAAGCATTACAAGCATGCTACCTCTGTGAATTGCCAATTTGTTGACCAATTTTGACCCCCAAAGTCAAAATGTCAACCCCTATAGTTAAAAACTCACTTGTCATGTCTTGTAACCTTTTTAAAATCTTTATCATGCCTTATGTGGTCTCTAAAAGGTCTTTCTAAAACCTTATTAGCAAATATTAAGGTTTATTTGATAATATTAAGGTGATGTCTTGCATTGGTCTTGTAATGGTCTAGTCATGTCATGATGAGAAAGAGGTGCATCCAAATGATGTCATAGGTCCTTAGGTTGTTATTTAAGTAATCTTTACCCTTCATCACCTTTTATAAACATTTCTCATTTGTTTGGAAAGTTGAAGGTTCTTTTGTGAACTTTAAGGTAAAAGTTTTATGAATAAAAAAGATGTTTTTAACTAATTCCTATGTGTATAAAATCTGATCAAAGCCAATGGTCTATATGTTACAATTTTATAAGATTAAAAATAGGTTTCTAACATGTATATGATAGTTACAAGTCATAAAGTGTCTAGATTCTTGCATTTCAACACTTAAGAGTTAGTTTTTAGGTACTTGTACAGACTTAATAAACTTGTCTTTAGGTTAAAATTTTATATAGGTGTCTTTTAAACTCCCAAAGGTCAAACCCATGTTTGGATTGCAATTACAGGTCTAAATATTTCAAAATTTACTTTCTTCTCTCCATAGTTCTCTTCACAATCTTGCAAAGGCATATTTAATGTGGACAGTATGACTAGGAGAGAGAGAGAGTTAGGGTCTAATTTGTTTTCCATATGATAGTATCTTAGTAAGCTTAAATTTGTGGCATTTTTTTTTAGATCCATCTCCTCTCCTTTGTGAATAATTGTTTAAGACTCCAAGGTACTCCAAAATTGCCTATAAACCCACAAGCTTATTCTTCTTCTTGAAATGTTAGTTTGAAGTCTATTAAAAGCATGATAGAGATAAGGGAGAGTCTATAGGGTCTAAAAAAACATATCATTCTTTAACTCACCAAGATTGGCAAGTGTGGCATTGGTAAATGACCAAAATATCTCTACAAGATCGTTTTACAAACATGACTGAGAGAAATCTTGTTAGGTAAAATTTTTTTTATATTATACACATCCTTGAATAGATAATGTCATCTCTAGAGATATTTGAGGGCCATTATCATGAGTGGAAATCTTGGAGTTCAAGGTTCAAGAGTTATCTTTCAAGCCTAGTTTCAAATTAAGGTTGTGAACCTACAGGTCTACAGACCTGTAGGTCATTATTGGCAATCAAATGTTGTTTTAAAAAAGGGCACACATGATTCCTAGATGCATATCCCAATGTTTTCTTCCTTTTATAATCTCCAAATCAATTCAAACCTAAATTATTAGATCATAAACCCACTATGCTCTCAGATTGATTGTGTAGACTCTAGGGACTGTGTGAGTTTATAAATAGTACTGTGGGATTTCAAGTGAATATTCAAAATGAATTGATCTTATTTGAGATCCAATAAAGATCTTCAATCAGTCAATCACTTTCCATATAATACCATTAATGAGTCCTAGTTCTTAATTTGCATCTACATGCTGCTACAGGCCTAAATGGAAAAGACATCACTCATGGTGACTGGATGACTTACTCAAAAGGTTTTCAAGAGACAAATAAATTTGAGAGGATACTGAGAACACTTTCAATGGGATATAAGAGTATCAAAAGTGTCAAGGTCTCTTTTGAAAAAGGTTCCATCTCAAAGAGAAAGTGCCATCAAATAAACCTACATTTAATTTGCAGTCACACAGTCCTATCAACCTATAGTCAATCCCACTTAAAGAGATGCAAACTCACCTTCAAGTACTCCAATGAAGGAAGAAATGTTTAAAATAAATAACTAAATTGTTTATTGGTAAAGATAATGTATGGGATCCTTGAAAACTAAGAAAATCTACTTCAGGTTTGTAGACTTATAGTCTACTTCCACTTATAGGTTTGCTTGAGTAATCAAGCGGTATTCAAACTTGAAGGAGAAAATGTAATGCACAAAATTGAAGTTGAGGATTGAGTACAACATCATACATTAAAACATGAATTTTGGATGGATAAACATCTTTAGAGAACCATTTGAAACTTAAGATGGCCTTTAAGAACATCAAAAAGTGGTATAAAGGGAATATATCCTAAACTAAAAATTACACAAACTATCATAGTTTTATCCTAATCCAAATAATGTGAATGGAATGGTCAAATGATCACATGAGAAAAAGCTAGTGCACACCAAAATGAAGCTGAAGCAAGATGAAATCACAAAGCAAGAATATTGCACAAGATAAGAAATAGGAGTAAAACCCAAACTATCAAGCACATGCTTATACTAAGAGGGCGGGTGAATCAGTATAAGGTAATCTTTTAATTTTTCAAATTTATAATCATAATAATATTAATCACACAACATCAAATATTAATAACACAATATTTACATGGAAACCCTTTTAGGATAAAACCACAGAGAAAAGGACTGCTTGGATCTACTGTTCAAATCCAGCCACAAATAAAATTCTTTTTATAAAATTTGTAGGCGCCAACCTATTAGAGACATCAATCCCCATCACCAAATAATTTTTAGGCACTAACCTACTGGAGACACTAATCCCCACTACAAAATAATTTATAGGCACTAACTTACTAGAGACACCAATCGCCACTACTAAGCACCAATTTAAAAAGAGACACTAATCTCTTCTTTTTGAGGCATCGACCTCTACTAAAACAATATTCCACCTTAATATTGATGCTTCATCAACAAATGATGTCAAATTCAATCTCTTCTTATTATTCTCCACAAAAAAAAATGTATGCTTGAATGATAGAAATAATTAATTCCATGTCTTTCTCAACCTTCTATCCACCTTATATAGCCTTTAAAGGCTCTTCATAAAGTAGGTGTCCCATCCAAGAGGCACATCTTCACCAAATTATGTGTTTATTGACATTTCCATTGATATTTTTATTGACAATTCCATTGACTTCCATTACAATTCTTTTGACATCAATGACAATATTCCAACAATCTCCCCCTTTGTCATTGATGGAAAATTTGTAGAAAAACTCCCCTTGATGTAGTTCTCCTCCTTTGTTCCCCCTTTCATTAATTCTCCCCCTTTGATAGAAATTGCAAAGGGATTTTTATTATATTTCCATCCACAAATAAATCATGGGAAACATCGATGTCATCTTATTCAACATCAGCACAATTGAATGATTATCTTTATACTCTTTCCTATCTTTTAGCATAAGGACTTCTTCTTTTCTCATTTGCTCTCCTTAAATTTGATCAAATCTAGGCTTTTTAGCATCATCTACATCCATTTGGATTATCTCTAGTTACTCAAGTGGTAACTCCTCTTTCCCACTTCCCTTTCTATTTTCATATCATGTTCTATTTGCTCATTCATATTCCTAGCTTGATCACTTGTTAGATCTAAGCTACCTTATAAAATTTGTACTTGATGATGGCTCATGTCTATTGTAAGTTGTTATGCACCCTGATTGATTTCATTCTATTTTAGCTTCTACAATATCTACTATTCCTTTCATAGCGGAAACTCCAATTCATAATGGCTTCATTCTCTATGATCAGTATACTGCTATCATCAAATTTTAAGACACATTTCATTTTTTGCTCTACTCCTTCTCTGACTTATTTATAATAATAGTACCATCACTTTCATCATGACTCTCACAAATAATATTCATTAGTTGATCTTTCATTATCTTCTAAATTCATATCACCAAAGAATCCATGGAGCTAAAAGATAATCCAGTGATTAGCTCCCTCTGAATTGGTGTATTTTCTTATGAGTTTATTGATACTTTTTGTGCATGAAATATAATTTGCACAAGCATGTTCCTCTCCTTTTCTTACTCCTTCCTCTTCCAAAATTTTATAGGTTATTACTTTTACTTTCCAAGGGTATCCACCTTCTTGTTTTGTCTAGGAGGCTCCAAAAAACCATTTCTACAAAAGTGTAATGTATGTCCAAAGTTGTTGCACTTATAACATTTGACATTATAATATAATAAAGGAGTAAATGTATTGTAATTTATATTTGAAATATCCATAAAAACTTATGTTATTATTCCATATAAAATCATTTCTTACACGTGCCCTACAATCTCTAACTTTATGACCAAAATGATTACAGAAATAATAATAACCATAAAAGGAACTCTAGAACATGGTCATATGTGCCTACCTTGGAGTAAGAGACTTTATAAATTTGTCCTTGTTATATTTTGGAGGAGTGATTGTTTTTTTTTTGTGACTTGATTCTCTTTCTTCTGGCTGATAGGACTTTTGAGAACATTTGCATAACTTTTTTCTTTTCCTTATTTTCCTTCTTTGGTGGCTCTTTCTGATCTTCTTTATTGGCCATCTGATTTTATTTATATCCAAGACCAGTCTTTATAAATGGTGACCTCTACCCATTTATGATATCATCTAATATATCAGTACTCTTATCAAATTTGAAGCTTCTATTCAACTTAGTGATTATTTTCTCTAGTTCCTTCCTCAAAGAAACAATTTTGAACTCTTGCCTCTCACAATTTTCTTCTTTTATCTTCAATTGTATTCTTGCCTATTCTTCTATCTTTTTCACCTCCTTTAGTTGAATATTTAGGCTAATGATAATCTTTTATGATTCTTCAAGGCTTTGTGACAATTTAGCTCTTGAATCACAATCCTCCTTTTCATATTTCTCAAATTACAACTTTAGTTTCAAATTCTTTTTCTTAAGCACTTTTATTTTATCTCACCTAAAGCACAGATGAGTTCTTATTCAAGATCTAACTCTCCTCCTCCTCCTCCTCCTCCTCCTCCTCCTCCTCCTCCTTCTCCTTCTCCTTCTCCTTCTCCTTTTCCTTATCCTTCTCCTTCTCCTGCTCCTTCTCCTTTTCCTCCTTCTTCTTCTTCTTCTCCTCCTCCTTCTCCTCCTCCTCCTTCTCCTCCTCCTTCTCCTCCTACTCCTTCTTCTCCTGCTCCTTCTTCTCTTTCTTCTCCTTCTCCTTCTCCTCCTCCTCCTCCTTCTCCTTCTCCTTCTCCTTCTCCTTCTCCTTCTCTTTCTCCTTCTCCTTCTCCTTTTCCTTCTCCTACTCCTCCTTCTTCTCCTTCTTCTTCTTCTTCTTCTTCTTCTTCTTCTTCTTCTTCTTCTTCTTCTTCTTCTTCTTCTTCTTCTTCTTCTTCTTCTTCTTCTTCTTCTTCTTAATCACTTTTATTTTATCTCACCTAAAGCACAAATGAGTTCTTATTCAAGATCTACCTCTCCTCCTCCTCCTCCTCCTCCTCCTCCTCCTCCTCCTCCCCCTCCTCCTCTTGTTCCTTCTCCTACTCCTTCTCCTTCTCCTTCTTCTCCTCCTCCTTCTCCTCCTCCTCCTTCTCCTGCTCCTCCTCCTCCTCTTACTCCTCCTCCTACTCCTTCTCCTCTTCCTCCTCCTTCTCCTTCTCCTCCTCCTCCTCCTCCTCCTCCTCCTCCTCCTCCTTCTCCTTCTCCTCCTCCTCCTCCTCCTCCTCCTACTACTACTACTACTACTACTCCTCCTCCTCCTCCTCCTTCTCCTTCTCCTTCTCCTTCTTCTTCTCCTCCTCCTCCTGTTCCTCCTCCTCCTCCTTCTCCTTCTCCTCCTTCTCCTCCTCTTTCTCCTCCTCCTCCTCCTCCTCCTCCTCCTCCTCCTCCTCCTCCTCCTCCTCCTCCTCCTTCTTCTTCTTCTTCTTCTTCTTCTTCTTCTTCTTCTTCTTCTTCTTCTTCTTAGGTGTCCTCCTTCTTCTTCTTCTTCTTAGGTGTCTTCATTTATAAAGGCATCATTTTTTATTTCTATATCCATAAATAGAATTTCTTCTTTGTCGCTATCTGATATGTTTTCATCACTCTCCTTAGCTAAGCTATTATCCTTTTTGGAATAGAGGCTTTTCTTCTGCTTACCAAACTTTTTTATTGTATTCATTTTGTTTGAAGCTTTTCTTGTATTAAGGTTTGATTTAATTCTTATTCCTTTCCTCATTAAGATTTTTATCATCCTTATGTGGACATTTAGAAACAAAATGTCATATTTTACCATAATTGAAACACTTGAAAGGTAGCTTACCTTTGTATTTGTCTGATCCCTTTTTAAGCTTTCTTACAAAAAGGGCCTCTTTTTTATCTTGTTCATCATTGGTGTCATTGCTTGATTCAGTTTATTTATTATTTGATTTCTTTGAAGCTTTAAAATTTGCTTCCTTCTTAGATGGCTTTTCCTTTTAATTTCTCATTTCATACTCTATGATAATCCATTGCAACCCATCCATTGTTAATGTGTCTAAGTCCTTTATTTATTCAATAGCCGAAACTTTTGCATCAAATTTCAAGGGAAGTGATCTTAGCACTTTTTGAATGATCATGGATTCTTCAACCTTTTTTCCAAGTCTTATGATGGTGTTAACAATCAAATACACATGAAGAAGATATATTGTAACATTTTATTCATCTTTCATTTTCAAGCTCTCGAATTGTCTCCTATGAGTTTGGAGTTTTTCTTTCTTTACCTTATCATCTCCTTCATAGATGTTCTTTAGTTTATCCCAATTTTTTTTTATGATTCATAGTAAATTACTGTGACAAACTTTGATTCTGATAGACCACATAAAATTGCATTCATAGCTTTTGCATTATTTTCACTCACCTTCTTTCCCATTGGACCTAATGGAGGAGATGATGGAGCTATATATCTGCTCACAACTGATTGTCAAATATCAAAGCCAAGATCCATTAGGTAAGTGTGCATCCTTATGCTCCAAAAGGAATAATTCATTACATTGAAAAATGGAGCCTTATTTGAGGAAAATCCTTCTTGATCAGACATGCATGCTCTTGAGATCTACCTTATAGTGGTTAGACTATTTTTGAAGGAACCTACTCTGATACTAATTATTGAGCACATGCTTACACTGAGAGGGGGTGAATCATTATAAGTTAATATTTTACTTTTTAAAATTAACAATCATAATAATATCAATCACACAACATCAAAAATTAAGAACACAAGATTTACGTGGAAACCCTTCTAGGAAAAAACCATGAAGAAATGACTGCTTAGATCTATTATCCAAATCTAGCCACAAATAAAATTATTTTTACAAAATGTATTGGTACCAACCTATTAGAGACACCAATCACCATCGATAAAAAATTCATAGGCACCAACTTACTGTAGACACCAATCCCCACTGTTAAACAATTTGTAGGCACAAACATACTGGAGACACCAATCCCCAATGCTAAGCACCAACTTAGAAAGACCCACCAATCTCTTCTTTCTAAGTCACCAACCCCTATTTAAATAATATTTCACCTTATTATTGTTACTTCATCAATGAATGATTTAAAATTCAATCTCTTCTTCTTATCCATAAAAATTAGTTTATGCTTGAATGATAGAAAGAATTAATTCCATATCTTTATCAACTTTATATCCACCTTATATAGCCTTTAAAGACTCTTCACAAATGAGGTATCCCATATAAGAGGCACATTTTCACCAAAATATGTGTTTGTTGACATTTACATTGACATTTCTATTGATATTTATGTTGATAATTTTGTCGACTTTCGTTACAATTCCTTTGACATCAATGATAATGTTATAACACAAAATTCCATTAATTCACATAAGAGTAATGGCTCTCACACCTCACCAAATTCAAAGGAGAAAAGGCCATTAAATAGGTTGAGAAGAGGCATGAAGTCGCATCCATTTGGCAATGTGAACATGGGTCAGTTGCTAAATGAATAGTAAACCCATGTGCTAGAGATAAGTCAACATTGGTTGGTGAATGATAAGGAATCCTTACCAACCCATTTGACCATAATTTATACATGTGGGTGTGTAAATAAATGACCTAATAAATCACCCCAAATAACTAAATATCCACTTAAGCATAGTGAATAATATAAGTGTAGTAAAAATATAAGTAAGGTGAAAAATATACACTAGTACCCCCTTAAAGCATAGCTTAGGTGGGTATTAAAAGTAGGTCCCAAAAACTAGGCCTGATTAGGTACCTAAGTATAAAATAAGCTCTCTAAAAGTGGAGAAAAAGGAGAAAACCCAATGGAAAATAATTCCCCCTCCAAAAGAGAGCCATAGAAGAAATGAAGAGGTTAGAAGACCCCCTGAAGATGATGTTATTGCTGATGTAGAGTGCACCCCAAGAAGATCTCGTAGATGAATGAACTTTCTCTTGGTGAAGGGTTTAGTAAATATATCTATAACTTGATCTAAAAATTGGTAAAAACTCAATGACCTGAGCATGAATAAGCTCTCAAATAAAATGCATGTGAATCTCAATATGTTTGGTCAGATAGTGCTAAATTGGATTCCTGCATATTTATATAGTGCTCCAATTGACACAATAGATGAAGGTGGGTTATCTAATAGGAATTTCAAACTTAGATAGAATCCCTTAAATCCAAATAGCCTCAGTAGTTGCGTTAATATCTCCCTTATACTCTACTTATGTGGATGATATAGCAATAGAATTTTGCTTCTTACTAGACCAATTGATAGGACCAAAACCCAAGGAAAAATTATAACTTGTCAACCCAATCTAAATCTATAAAATGAAGTTAACCTATGTGCCAAATATGTATTAAATATTGAATCTATAATAAACTTGGATTTAGTGTCAATCCTCTTAGTTACTTTTTAGTGAAGGGGGTTCCCACATGAATCTGAAGACAAGTCCCACTGCATATGAAATGTTAGGCCTGGTATGATTTAGATAGATGAGGCTACCAACAAGCTATCGATACCAAGTGACATCGACTAAAGGTGTACAATATTCAACCTCAAGCTTGGCTCCTGATAGAAAGGGAGTCAAAGATGACTTACAATCATCCATGTGAAACCCAACCAAAATATCAAGAGCATACTTGGGTTGCACAACTGAAATCCTTGAATCAGACTGTGAAATATCAACATTAAGGAAGTAGTGCAGAAGACCTAAGTCTATCATGTCAAATTTATCTTATAGAGTTATCTTCACCACTATAATGGATGATGAGGAACTCCTAGTCATCAAAATATCATCAACATAAAAGACCAATGTCAGTAAAGAATCATCCTATTGTAATATGTATACATTTTGATTTGAATGACACCTAGTGAAACCTGAAGTAAGGAGGAAGAAATCCATCTTGGCATACCAAGCTTGAGGGGCTTATTTGAGGCCATAAATAGATTTTTTAAGTCTACAAACTAAGGATGAATCTTGAACAAACCCATGTGGTTACTCCATGTAGATCTCCTCCTCAATGTTTCCATGAATAAAGGCACTCTTCACATCCATCAGGTGCACATCCCATCCATGTGTTGTGGTTATAGCTAGAGTGAGTCACATCAAATTCATCTTTGCAATAGATGCAAAGGTCTCTGAGTAGTCAATACCAGCTACCTATGAAAAACCTTTGGTGACCAATCATGCTTTGTACTTATCTACTGACCCATTTATTGTAAACTTTGTCCAATATATCCACCTACATCGAATCATCTTCCTTCACTTAGGAAGTTAATTCAAATCCCAAGTGTGATTTTTGATCAAAGAATAATATTCATCCTACATAGAACTATCCCATTCAATTATGCTTGAAGCCTCTCAAAATGTTTGTGGATCTAAAATTGAAGAAAATAAGGCATGTGGACCACTCTGATAATTTTCCCGAGTATGTTTATCATATATTGGATCCCTTGCCCAAGTTCTTTCACTCTGAAGTGTCTGCCTGGATTAAAAAGGCCTAGAAGTGGGTGATTCAAGTGATGATTCCTCATCCTCTGAAACATGACTAGAGGTGGATGTATAAGACTCCCCATCATTATCCTCACTGTCAAAATTGGAAGAAGAATAAGAATATCTTGGCTTAGGAACCTACTCTATATGATCCAAATCAAAATAAGAATCATCAATTTTAAGTGAATCCAATGAAAGAGAAGAAGTGTCAAGTATTGAGTCTTTAGCACTCTCTTGAAAGTAAACACTTTTCTCTATGAACAACTCATGTGTGGTCAGATGTAGAAGGTGATGCCCCTTAACACCATCTTGATAACCCACAAAGATACAAGGCTTATATTGAGGTTCCATAGATTTGTGTGTCTTTTTTGGTATACATGTCATAGTTGAAGATATAAAAACCCTAAAGTGTTCAACATTAGGTTTCCTTCCATACCACTACAAAGGGAGTTATGCCTTTCAAAGCTTTATGAGTCACCCTATTTTGAACATAACAAGCACAATTAATGGTTCCAACCCAATACAAAGGTGCCAAGGACCTAGAGTGAATCATATAATTATCCATCTCTTTTAAGGATCTATTATTGCATTATGAAACTTCATTATGTGAAGGACTTGAAGTAACTATCCATTGCAAATCAATCCCCTTTGTGATGAAAAACTACTCAAATCTATTGCTGACATATTCACCTCCATTTTTGATTTGAAGAACCTTGATGGCTTTCTCAGATGGTTTCTCAATAAGTGCCTTGAAGTCTTGAAAATATTCAGACACTTCAGACTTTTGCTTAAGAAAGTAGACCCATGCATATCTTGAGAAATAATCAATAAAAGTGAGAATTTACTAATCCCTTATAAAAGATAGACTAAGAAAAGGCCCAGATACATCACTATGAACTAAATCCAATGCTTGTGAATCCCTCCAAGCTTTACCTTTGTCAAACTTTGATTCAGGATACTTTTTAAGAGAGCAACCCTCACAAAGTCCCTTAGACAATTGTACTCAAGGAAAGCCTATGACCATGTCATTTTTTCAAAGTTGTTCAAGGTAGCAGTAGTTAAGGTGGCCAAACTACTCATGCCATAATTTGCTAACTCCATCTGAATGAATCATCAATGCAGTAGGAGAAGAATTAGGTGTAAAATTTGATAAGGTGTATAACCTGGCTTGGTGATCTACCCTTTCCACTGCTATTATAGAATCATTATGTATCTTCCTAATGATAATTGAATCTGGTAGAAACTCAACCCTATGTCTTTGTTGATTCGAGTGATTTGATATACAGATAGGAGATTTGTTGAAAGAGAAAGAACACGTAGAACATTATTGAATGTTCCTCCTTTTATTTCAACAGACCCTCTCCCTATAAATGGTATAGAAGTGTCATCACCCAAAATGATATAATACATGCTACGAGGCTCTAAGGAAGAAAACTCAACTAGTAAAGAGCCCATGTGGTGAGAAGCACTTTAATCAATGACCCATGAAGATGTTGAAGATGCAACTACTACAAGAGTCTTGTTATTTTCTCTCTTTCCCCTTACCCTTTGCCTTATTAGAATCTTGGGTAAATTAATTTTGCTTGATGGACTCAGGAACACCTATGTTCTTCTCTAGGAGATGAGTTAGGTGATTTATTTTCTTCTTCATGCACTTGTGTTCATCATGACCATTTTTATTACAATAGGCACACTTGACCTTCTCTTTCTTAGGTTTGTCATTGGAAGAGGAGGATTCAATTAATCCAAAACTCAGAAGTTTTGATTGATAGATATTTCAAGAACATGAAAATAACATAGTAACAATTATTTCTCTAAGAATAGATGTTTTATTACTCAAGATTTTAAATACAACCATATGTTTATCTCTGGGAAGAGATGTAATGTCCCCTTCTAGCTAGACATTGTACTTTCAACATGATTAGCCTATAAGTGGCCCTCATAGGCTAATACCACATGGTTAGAGGGTCTTCTTCGTAGTTATCCAAATGGTAGTTGGTTTCTTTGGGGAAGTTTCAACATAGTCTGGAGGTTTTCTAATGGTTTATTAGAATGTTTCTATTTTTAGAAACCTCATGTTACAAGATGATGTTATATTTGTACTTTATGCTATAATTCATTATTTTATATTAAAGTTCAAATATAATATATTAAAAGAGAAAAATAATAATAAAATACTATGATGTTTCTAGAAGCTTCCCAAATGAAGGAAAGAAAAAAAAGTATAAAGGGAGGTGTGGGCTGCCATTATAAATCATCTCGATTTGATGTTGTCTTTATTGTGGAATGCTTGTGGAGCCTAGAGTTTTCTGTAGTTAATCAATTTGTCTTTGGGAAGGATAACTCCCATTGATAGCATAACTAAGGGAGTGAAATATCTCTTGAAGGGTTGCATTTTGGAGGTGATATTTTAGTCATCTCAATTGGAGTAAAATTTGTGACCATTGGCCAATTTTAGAGAAATCGATTTGGTGAATTTGTAGAGGTTGCATAGCTATATTTTGGTGTTGGTTTCAATATAGTTTGGCATCAATTTTCCTTGGTTAAGAGAGTAGATTGCATTGTAGAGAAATCTGATATAAAAATTAGATATTTACAGTCAAGGAAGGATGCCATTAGGAGGGACATTTTTGCTTGTGGGGGTTCCAATTTGAATCGATTCTTTGCTGGCTTGGTGCATCCACTTTCTTGGAACATGGAGATGATATTAGATGCTTGAAATAGCACATATTCATTGCATATTATTTTAAATTTGAGATCAGACTAGAACAGGGGTGGTTGGCTTGGAAAATTTGATTTGGCATGGGAGATCATCCTTTCACTTGGAAGCTGCTTTCTCCTTCATCTATTCTCAAGGGTGCCTCAATCCAACCAAGTTTCATTGCATACAATTCATCCTTTAGTATAGTTTATATTTAAAACTGTAGGTGTGCATCTTTCATACCGGTATACCATATAATTGTAATTCTTGTTTATGTCAAGAGTCTTGGCTAGTCTAGTGGAGCATTGTATCAAATTATCAATACAAATAAGAATCACAAGTTGTTGGTCATCTACAGTTATCTTTTGAGCATTTTAATTGGGATAGTAGGTTGTAGGCCAATTTTTTGACTAAATGTCCATTGGTTGTAGGTGATTAGTTTGCTTTGTGAATTCATCTAATTACATAAAAAAGAACAAAAAAAGAAGTCATTCTTGCCATCTAGAACTTAGCATTGTCATTTTTGCATTATTATATAAACACTTGAAGCTTTAATCCATCATCATTCAAATAAATCATCAAACTGTGACAAAAACCAGCAAGAAGCACTTTGCATACAAAGTGTTTGAAAAAATTAGAAGGCAGCAAATTGAGACAATTAAGGGTGGATTGGGCAAAGATTGTTACAGTGGTATTAAAGCCCTGATCTTGCCATCCTCGAGGGTTAAAATATCACATGAGAGGTCATCATAGGTACTATACCCATAGAAGAGTAGAACAAGAAGGGAATTGGTAAGAAGAAAATCCATTTATAGAGGTACCTTTGGCTGAAATGGGTGATAGAGTAGACGTGGGTCCATACAGAGATGAGAGAAGAGATAATGATAGAAATGGTGATAAAGAAGTGAGACACTCTAAGATATTTATGAGTTGGTCATCAATGAGTAGCTGGGGCCTTATAGCAGTTGGAAAATACTTTGCAATAGTTGAATTTACTTAAAAGATAGCCTCAGGTCCAGGAAGATGATAGGAGTGTAGTTGGGTCTCGAAGAGTAAAAAAGGCATCCTCCTATGCTACAGATAGGCTTCCTTAGCCCACATTCCTGAGAAATGAACCAGCTAAGGAGAATATTAAAGAGGTTGAGAATCCAACCTATGCTGACATATACATGGCTACCCATGATGAATGGCAGCAATTAACACCTGAAGCACAAGAGCTTATGCATTTTGATCAGTTTGTATAGTCAAGGATGGATTACTATAGGTCTCGATAAGAGAGAAGATCTAGGAATCAAAATAAGGAACTCAAGCACGCTACTTATAAGCTTATAATACCTATGTTTGATGGCAATGACAAGACTATGACATAGTCATGGATTCATAAGTTGGATACCTTCTTGGCTCTGTGACCCATGAAAGAAGAGGAAGCTATCAAATATGCCACTTTTCATCTAGAGGGAGTAGCACATGAATGGTGGTATCATGGACTAGTTACATTGCAACACAGTCAGATCACATCTTACCAGGAGTTTCTGGATAGACTAATTGAACATTTTGATAGGAAGGATCTAGAATCATACATCAGCGATTTGGCCTAGCTCAAGCAAGTTGGTAATTTAGAAAGCTATATTGGATACTACCAAAAACTATCAATAATGGTGCCCAACATCTCAGAGAGATGATTGGTGGTGCTATTCATTGAGGGGTTATTGGAGCCTATGTGAGGATGGATTAAAGCATTTGATCCTCCCACACTTTAGGAGGCAATGAAGAATATTAGGAGCATGGAACTTGTAACCCCAAAAATCAAGTACTCATCAAAGGGATCTTCTTCATATCGAGATAATAAATCTTTCCCTAAAAATAAGAACAAACCAAATTTTAAAGGCAAATCATCAACACCTATAAATAGGGATACACTTAATGATTTGTGCAAGAACAAGTTATGTTTCTACTATAAGGGGTCCTAAGATGCAAACCATGATTGTCCCCTAAGACCTAAAGGAAAAGTTAATAGAGTCATGTGGGCATATTATGAGGACTCTGAGTCAGAGAAATTAGATCAGCAATCTGATCTTGAGGATTTAAGTATACAGCATGAGGAAGATAAGCATAAAAGAAAAGGAGAGCATGAACAGGGTAGTGAGGCAACATGATGCACACATCACTAGCATCCAATAGGAGGGATCATTTAGAATGCCTGGAGTTCTAACAGGGCAAAATATTATCACTCTTCTTTGTTAGGTTGTGGAGCTAAAAGCTTCACATGGATGCAGACATGGAGGAGGATGATGTTGTCACAGTCACCGGTGTCGGTCAGGCCAATCGACGTTGACAGGGTACAGACAGGAAGCAACCGATGATGATCAAAAGTTGACTGACATCAGTCACCTCCAGGCAGACAGCGACCGATGTCAATCACCTGTGTAGTTCGAACTGTGAGTTTTATGAACAGTTCGTTAACGAGCCAAGTGTTTACATGAAGAAGGCTAATTATAGTCTTGAGCTGCAGATCTAATTATTATAATTAGGTGTCTAATTATTGTTTGCATGAGATTTATTTAAGATACTCATGGGTTGTATTGTAAAAGTGTGCTAGTTTGAGTTGAGCAAATTTAGCTCCTTCTGTGTGTGAAGTGAGCAAGGGTGTTCCTCCTAGTTCCACAGCAGTGCCAAGTGTGGGTGCTAGTTTTGGAGAATCAGAAGGGTTCTCCATGTATGTAGGATCTTGGTCAGCAGGTGTGCAAGGCCACGTTTAGAGATTTACATGGTAATTAAGATCATTGATCTACAGGTGTATGTGTGTGCATGATCCAAGTTTGTAGGTGTGCAGAACTAGATTGATTTACAGGTGTGTAAGATCAGGGAGGACAGCAACACAACAGAGAGAAAGATCAGGGAAGATCTACTTGGAGTACAGTGTGTACTTAGTTATAGAGCAAAGAGGAAGGCAAGGCAGTTCCTTCCATAAGTAAGATCAGTTGAGTTGCAGGTTATTGTAAGTTCAGGGGAGATCTACTTGAAGTACGATTGTGTACTTGGAGTGTGTGGAGTGCGTGGAGCATTGGTGTACTGGCAATAGTGGATACTGACTGGTTGGAGGTGAACACCAACTCTATATTTGAGTTGTGTGTTGGGACCGTAAGAGAGAGAGCTTTCAGGAAAGAATTACTGTACACTTGAGGTGTGGGAAGCCTCTGAGAGGTGTGAAGAATAAGTGGTATCTTCTTTATTGTATTCTTTTCTGGATGAGTATTAATACAAGTGGGTATTGTCTCTCATATTCTGTGTTGTTTCTGAATTCTAGTTGCTTGTGATTCTGGTTTAATTCTGCATCTTAAGTTGCTTGTATATGGTAAACAATTGTGCTTCTGTATTTCCTAACAAGTGGTATCAGAGCTAAGGTTGCAGGGAGCAGGTTTGTGTTTGATTACAGGTCACTCTCAGGGGTTTCTGATTGAGTGGGAGTAGAGCAATGGCAGAAGAAAGTACAGTAAGAATGGAGGACTTGAATAGCATGAATGGTCACTTACGGTGTTATGGAAAGAAAGAGCAGGTAAAGAAATATTATTGGTTGATAGCAGATCAACATGAAGGAACTGAAGAAGCAGATGTTGTAAGTGTTGTTGCACAGGATGCTCTGGGATGTTTCTTAGATAAATTTGAATCTTGGTTAATAGATTTTGTTGCCTCTTTCCATGCAGCCCGAAGTAGAGGGGTTGGTGAGCCTTGTCATAGTATTGGCAAAGGGGAAGTGTTGCTAAAATTGCAGGCAACCAACACATGGGTGTTGAAGGAGGTCATGCAGGTCCCAGTCTTGAAGATGTGGCTAATTGCTTCAGGAAAGTTGGGTGATGAGAGATGCACAAGAACTCTCACAGCGGATGCACTTGAATTAGCGAGTGGTAAGAAAGTAGGTACTCTTTATCTACTTGCTTGTATTATTGATTCTTCTTCTGTTGCAGAGACGTGGCTTTGTAAGCTTGGTCACATGAGCAAGGAGATGCATCTTCTTAATAGGAAGTCAGATGTCTTTGACAGACTTAAGAACTGGAAAGCCTTGGTGTTTATGGAGGAGATGGCAGATAGAGATCAGTGGAGAAGGCTGAGTAACTTTGAGCAGAGTAGTTTGGACAGGGATTTGATTCAAAGAAAGCTCATGGGTAAAAATTCATCACTCATAGGTGAACACAGGTACCGGCATCGATCAGGAGGAATCGGCGTCGAATAGACAGGTATCGACATCGATCATGTGCAGACCAGAGCCAGTGGTGTCGAGTAGGGTAAGACTGGTGTCAGTTAGAAGAACTAACGTCAGTGACAGTAAGACTGATGTCGGTCAAGAGGACTGACATCGATAGTAGGAAGACATCAATGTCGGTGGGGTTGATAGTCAGGACAGGAGCATAAAACTGACGACAGTCGGATGCAGACTGTGCAGTGACCAAGGTCGGTCACTGTAACATATTTTGGGTGGATAGCAAGCTATCAAGGAGTCTCAAATGCCCATATGGAGGACTGAAAGTGGTAAGTAAGCCTCAAAATTGTTATTCCTGTTCTTTATACTCGTTGCTCACTGTAGAGCAGGAAGGATCCAGGAAACAGTGGGAGCATGGCAGGAATATGACGCAGAACCAAACGAGAGATTTGGTAGGGTTACCAGTCAAAAGAAAGCACTGAAAGATGAATGGATACCTTAGTTAAAGAATAGAGAGAATGGACACATGAGACAGAAGGCCAGGTCATATGGTCTTGAGGAAGTTGCAGGACAGTGGTACAGGGTTTGACAGGTGGATGACAAAGCAGGGCTTTAGTCAGTGTCATTGTAACCATTGTGTTTGTCTTACCAAGTGGATGATGGTCACAACATTATCCTGTTACTGTATGTGGATGGTATGCTAGCTAGAAGGTTCAGACATACAGGGTTTTGTTGAGCTAAGGGTAAGGTTAGTTCAGTGGCATGTCATGAGGAATTTGGAGTAGCAAAATTCTTTGGCATGAGAGACATGGAAGATCACAGTTTGATCTTGTCTCCAGTAGGAGCTGATGTGAATCAGGTGTTAGCGAGGTTTAATACGTAGGATGCAGAACTGGAGCACACCAAGGGCTAGACAGTTCAGTGTCCAGAATCACATGAGGTCTGGTATAGACCTGAGTTTGCCCAAGCAGTGAGTGCTGTCAGAGAGTTTGGAGCCAATTCAGGGAAGTGGGTTCTTAGGTATCTGAGAGGGACCAGCAGTAGGGATTCATGCTATGCAGGGTTAGGACTTCACTACATGGGTTTGTAGGTTCAAATGTGGTAGGTTACTTAGATGGCAGGAGGTGCACCACAGGATTTGTGATGGGTGGTCTTCAAGATTGATCTTGAAGAGGGATACAAGCCAGGAAACAGATTAGATGGGGTACAAGTACAGGTACAATGCAGCTATTTATCTCCAAGTGGGAGATTGTTAGGTTGTGGAGCTAAAAGCTTCACATGGATGTAGACATGGAGGAGGATGTTGTTGTCACAGTCACCGGCATCGGTCAGGCCAACCGATGTTGGTAGGGTATAGACAGGAAGCAACCGATGACGGTCAAAAGTCAGCCGACGTTGGTCACCTCCAGGCAGACAGGGACTGACATCGGTCGCTTATGCGATTTGAACTGAGAGTTTTAAGGATAGTTCATTAAAAAACTGGGTGTTTGCATGAAAAAGTCTAATTATAGTCTTGAGTTGTGGACCTAATTATTGTAATTAGGTGTCTAATTATTGTTTGCATGAGATCTATTTAAGAGACTCATGGGTTGTATTTTAAAAGTGTGCTAGTTTGAGTTGAGCAAAGTTAGCTCCTTCTGTGTGTCAAGTGAGCAAGGATGTTCCTCCTATTTCCACAGCAGTGCCAAGTGTGGGTGTTGGTTTTGGAGAATCAGAAGGGTTCTTCATGTATGTAAGATCTTGGTCGATAGGTGTGCAAGGCCACGTTTGGAGATCTACATGGTAAGTAAGATCATTGATCTGCAGGTGTATGTGTGTGCATGATCCAGGTTTGCAGGTGTGCAGAACCAGATTGATTTACAGGTGTGCAAGATCAGGGAGGACAACAACACAATAGGGAGCAAGATCAGGCAGGATCTACTTGGAGTATAGTGTGTACTCAGTTATAGAGCAAAGAGGAAGGCAAGGTAGTTCCTTCCATAAGTAAGATCAGTTGAGTTGCAGGTTGTTGCAAGTTCAGGGGAGATCTACTTGAAGTATGATTGTGTTCTTGGAGTATGTGGAGCACTTTTGGAGTGCGTGGAGCACTGGTGTAATGGCAGTAGTGGATACTAACTGGTTGGAGGTGAACACCAACTCTGTGTTTGAGTTGTGTGTTGGGACCGTAAGAGAGAGAGCTTTGAGGAAAGAATTACTGTACACTTGAGGTGTGGGAAGCCTCTGAGACGTGTGAAGAAGAAGTGGCATCTTCTTTATTGTATTCTTTTTTGGATGAGTATTAATACAAGTGGGTATTGTCTCTCATATTCTGTGTTGTTTCTGAATTCTAGTTGCTTGTGATTTTGGTTTAATTCTGCATCTTAAGTTGCTTGTATATGGTAATCAATTGTGCTTTTGTATTTCCCAACATTCTTAACACAAGGGAAACTCATAATTTTATTGATGCCTGATGGGTTTAGAGGCATGGAATCAAGACAAAGGAATTTGAGGGAATAAGAGTTAAGGTGGTAGATGGTTATACCCTCAAGTGTGAAAGGAGGATATCAAATTTTCCTATGTTTAAATAACTATGATTTCAAGACCAAAATTTATGTGGTGAATATGGGTGATACAGATATGGTACTTGGCATGAGATGGTTACATGACATAGGGAAATTCACCCTAGATCTTAGAGAGATGGAAATGACATTCCATGTAGATGGAAAAACTCATGTCCTCAAGGCTATTCAAGATTCCAATTTTAGGATGATTTATTTTAGGAGTATGGAGAGACTTACAAGGCATGACATGGTTGAGTGGGTATCTTAGTGTGTTTTGATGCTTACACAGGGTGAGCAACAGAAGCCAATTTACCATCTAGACATTCAGGAGTTAAGAGTTAATCGCACTCAAGTAGTCAATGATATTTCACCAGGAAGACCACCAGACAGAAGGATTGAGAATATCATTGAGTTAGAGGAGGGTGTTAATCCTATGATGGTCACCCCATATAGGCACCCTAAGATGCTGAAGGATGAAATAGAGAAAACTATTAAGGGGTTACTGGCCATGGGACACATTAGACCAATTAAGTCACCTTTTGCATCATCAGTAGTCTTGGTCAAGAAAAAGGATGGTACATTCTAGATGTGTATGGATTATAGGCTCCTAAATAAAAGAACAATCAAGAACCATTACCCCATCCCTAGAATTGATGAGTTGATAGATGAGTTACATGGTGCCTGCTACTTCTCCAAAATTGACTTGAGGTCGAGATATCATCATATTCATGTCAAGGAGCAAGACATAGAGAAGATGGATTTTAGGTGCCATTGTGGACATTTTGAGTTCATGGTTATGCCATTTGGGCTAACTAATGCTCTGATGAAATTTCAGTCTATGATGAATAGGGTCTTCCATTCGTAGTTAAGGAGGTATGTGTTGGTATTCTTTGATGATATCTTGGTATATAGCAGAACATGGGAACATCACATTTCACATCTTGATGTGATTTTGGGTATTCTTAGAGGTGAATACTTGTATGCCAAGGAATCAAAGTGTGACTTGGGAATGATATAATTATTGTATCTTGGGCACATCATTAGTGTTGAGGGGGTACGTATGGACCCAGAGAAGATTAAGGTGATTGTTGAATGGTCTAATCTAGAGAACCTTACTCATCTTAGAGGATTTTTGGGATTTTGTGGTTTCTACCATAGGTTTGTTAATGAATATTAATGGAATGTGGTACCACTCACTGATTTGATGAAGAAAGGGGCATTTTTTGGACTCCTGAGGCATAGGATTGTTTTGAGATGTTCAAACTAATTATGACTTGTTTCCTAGTTTTTGCATTATCAAATTTCTCCAAACCCTTTGAGCTATAGTGTATGCATCAAGTGTGGGGATAGGTGCAATCCTTATGTAGGACAAGCATCCAATTGCTTTTGAGAGTCAAAAGATTCATGGTCTAGAGAGAGGTTATAGCATATCTGACAAGGAGATGTTGGTCATCATGCATGCATTGGCCAAATTCAGGTAGTATTTGGTAGGTAGCACGTTTGTGGTGAAAATAGACCATAACAATTTGAGGCATTTCCTTAGATAGAGAGATCTTAATGATCAGTAGCAAAAATGGGTCAGCAAGCTACAATCATATGATTTTGACATATCCTTTATCAAGGAGACACAGAATGTGGTTGTTGATGCTTTATCTTGATCTCCACACTTGAGTTCTATAACTGGGATAGCAGATGATTAACGACACTTGATAGTGGCAGAGTATGCCTAAATAGTTGGGTTGCAGGTATAATTGAGGGGTTAATACAGGATGCTAGATATACAATTGTAAATGATTTAATCATTTATAAAGGAAGGATTTATTTGACCCCAATATCGTAGATGAACATTATTTTGAGGACCTTTCATGATACACCCATGGTAGGTCATCCCAGGTATTTTAAGACTTACAAGTAGATTTGAGAGAGGTTCACTTGGAAGGGCCTCAAATCAGATGTTCTATGATATGTCAGAGAGTGTCTTGTTTGTCAGCAAAATAAATAGGAAAACACATATCCAATAGGTTTACTTTAGCCACTTCTAATTCTTGATAAGAAGTGGGAATGCTTATCTATGGATTTCATTACTAGATTACCCAGAGCCCAAGGATGGGATTGCATATATGTGGTTGTGGATCATTTGACTAAATATGCTCACTTCCTTTCGATCTCAACTACTTACTTAGCTATGCAGGTGGTAGAATTATTCTTCCATGAGGTATTTAGGTTGCATGGGTTACCTCAAAGCATAGTCAGTGATAGAGAAAACTAGTTTATGAGTCATTTTTGGTAGGAGCTATTTAGGATGTGTGGGATAAAACTCATTCTAAGTACTAGTTACCACATGTAGACTGATGGCCAGATGAAGATTGTAAATAAATGGGTGGAAGGCTACCTTAGAAAATACATAGCAGGGCAGCAGAAGGGTTAGGTTAACTGGTTATATTTATGTGAGTATTGTTACAATACCACTTACCATCTCTCCATTCAGATGACACCATTCATGGCATTGTATGGGTATGATGCACTGAGCTTTTTGGATTTATTATTTGGAGATAGCTGAGAGCCTAGTGCTGGTGATCTATTGCAGGAGAATTAAGACATTATGAGAGCATTACAGGAAAACATACAAAAGGCTTAAAACCAATAAAAGTAGTATGCATATTAGAAGTGAGTTAAATGCTCATTTCATATTAGAAGTGAGTTAAATGCTCATTTGAGGTTGGTGATATGGTGTATTTGATGTTATAGCCACACAAATAGTCTTCTCTTAAGAAAAGTGGAGATGAAAATCTTAAGCCATGATACTATGGGCCATTTATGATTATCAGGAGAGTGGGCAAGGTGGATTATGAGTTGGAATTGCTAGTCGATAGTAGAGTACATAATGTCTTCCATGTGTCACACCTTAAGAAGGCGTTAGGACATCATGTGGTTCCTTTCATGACTTTTCCACCCCTGGATGATGCGGGGAAATTGATACAGGTGCCGGAGGCCATCTTGGATGTTTGAGAGAGGATTTTTCAGAGATGGGTCATCAAGGAATAATTAATTAAATGGAGGGACTTGTCAATTGAGGATGCTACTTGGGAGAGTGAGGAGATTCTACAACATCCAGATTTGAGATTGCTTGGGGACAAGCAATTTTAGGAGGGGTAGACTGTAATTTCCCCTTCTAGCTAAACATTATACTTTCAGCATGATTAGCCTATTAGTGGCCCTCATAGGCTAATATGTCATGATTAGAGGGTTTTCTTCATAGTTACCCAAATGGCAGTTAGTTTCTTTGGAGAAGTTTTGACATATTTTGGAGGTTTTCTAATGGTTGATTAGAATGTTTCTATTTTTATAAACCTCATGTTACAAGATGATGTTATATTTGTACTTTATGTTATAATTCATTATTTTATATTAAAGTGTAAATATAATATATTAAAAGGGAAAAATAATAATAAAATATTATGATGTTTGTAGAAGCTTCACAAATGAAGGAAAGAAAAAAAAAGTATAAAGGAAGGCGTGTGTTGCCATTATAAATCATCCTGATTTGATGTTGTCTTTGTTGTGGTATGTTTGTGGAGCCTAGAGTTTTTTGCAGTGAATCAATTTGTCTTTGGGAAGGATAACTCCCATTGATAGCATAATCAAGGGAGTGAAATATCTCTGGAAGGGTTGCATTTTGGAGGTGATATTTCAGTCATCTCAATTGGAGCAAAATTTATGCCCATTGGCCAATTTTGGAGAAATCGATTTGGTGAATTTGTAGAGGTTGCATAGCTATCTTTTGGTGTTGGTTTCTATATATCTTGGCATCGATTTTTCTTGGTTAAGAGAGCAAATTGCATTGTAGAGAAATCTGATATAAAAATCATATATTTACAGTCAAGGAAGGATGCCATTAGGAGGGACATTTTTGCTTGTGGGGGTTCCAATTTGCATCAATTCTTTGTTTGGCTTGGTGCATCCACTTCCTTGGATCATGGAGATTATATTAGATGCTTGAGATAGTGCATATTCATTGCATATTATTTTAAATTTGAGATCAGACCAAAATAGGGGTGGCTAGCTTGGAAAATTTGATTTGGCTTGGGAGATCATCCTTTCACTTGGAAGTTGCTTACTCCTTCATCTATTCTCAAGGGTGCCTCAATGCAACCAAGTTTCATTCCATACAATTCATCCTTTAGTATAGTTTATATTTACAACTGTAGGTGTGCATCTTTCATACCATCATACCATATAATTGTAATTATTGTTTATGCCAAGAGTCTTGGCTAGTCTAGTGGAGCATTGTATCAAATCATCAATACAAATAAGAATCACAAGTTTCTGGTCATTTATAGTTATATTTTGAGCATTTGAATTGATATAGTAGGTTGCATGCCAACTATTTGACTAAATGTCCATTGGTTGTAGGTGATTAGTTTACTTTGTGAACTCATCTAATTACATAGAAAAGAACAAAAAAGAAGTCATTCTTGCCATCTAGAACTTACCATTGTCATTCTTGCATTGTTCTATAAACACTTGAGATTTAATCCATCTTCATTCAAAAAAATCATCAAATTGTGATAAAAACCAGCAAGAAGCACTTTACATACGAAGTGTTTTAAAAAATTACAAGGCAACAAAATGAGATAATTAAGGGCAGATTGGGCAAGGATTGTTCCAAGAGATGTCTAATTTCTATTCCAAGTTACATCTTCATTTATACACATATTTAAGGTAGGTGGAGGATGTGGAAGATCACCAATCTTGAGGGAGATTTAAGTGGTTTAACTTCCATGATTTATAACAATACAGAATTCAAAGAATTACTATATTTAGATTGCACTACTAAAATTAAAATTTAGGGAACTTTCATTGGGTTTTTAGGGATCAAAACCCACCAATCAAATATCATGTCATCTCACTACATTATCCTCATTCTTAACTTTCCAACAGTTCAAACGGGGAGCCAATCAGAGTTATGGTGCAAAAGTTATGCCTCCCAAAAGTTCTATCATCAATTGGGGTAGAACTGTCTCCCGAATTGTCGCCTAAATTATTTCCTTGATCATTCCTCCCTCCTTGAGAATTAATGGTCCCCATTACGTCAATATTCCTCATCAAGTGTGGCAGTTGTATCTTAATTTGATTTTCTGTGAGCCACTCACCTTAGTGGCTAAGTTGGCCCCTTTTGACCACCCGATAAAGCAAAATAGAGTGTCCTCTTATTGTCTTCATCCAGGTATCCATAATTTAATCCTCCTCCACTCGATCAAAACTCTACAGATCAAGCTCATCAATGTCCAGTTGTTTTGGTATGATTGAAGTGTCTAATAGAGGTAGATGATATGGTTTGAGGAGTTCAATGTTGAATATTGGATGCAGACCAAGGTAGGCTGGTAGGTTCAACTCAAAAGCATTTTCTCTAACTTTTTTGGTGATGGTATAGGGACCATATCATAGAGGCCAAATTTTTCTGTGGGCATGCAAGTCATTCCTTTTGAAGCTGCAACTAAACCTTGTCACCCACAGTAAAATGGTGTGCAATCCTATGTTTGTCATGTTGTTTCTTATACTTCTGATTCATCTTCTCCAAGATGTCATGAACCTATTGCTAGATGTGTTTCATTTGTTCAATGAACTTTAATGCTTTTATTGCATCAGATCTCCCATGAGGTGTGTATTCCATGGTGGAGAATGGAATGACTATATCAATTGGTGCCATGGGTTGGAACCCGAAGCATACTTGGAATGGACTATACTTGGTCAAGTTATGTAGGGTTTGATTGTATCCATGTTGTATGAAAATAAGCCCCTCATCCCATGTGTGTGGATGTTTGGAGTGATACATTTGAATCATGTGAACAATCAGGCAGTTCACCACCTCTATCTGACCATCAGTCTATGGATGGAAGGTTGTGGACTTCATCAGCTAGGTATCCATCATCTTTCATAGAGTGCACTAAAAGATGCTTAGGAACCTGTTATCTCTATCTGAGACAATAGACTTGGGGAGACCAAAATGGAGCCATACATGACTAAAATATAGTTGAGCAATTTATTTAGTGGATATATTTTTCTTACAAGCAATCATGATAGCCATTTTTTAAAAATGATCAACTACAACAAAAATATAGTCCTTGCCATGTTTTGAAATGGGTAAACCTGAGAGAAAATCCATTGAGACAGATTCTCAAGGCCTGGTTGGTTTTGGTAATGGCGTGTATAATCCTTGTTGCTTATTTTTTGGCTTGGCTATCTCACATGGGGTGCAATATTTGAGGTACCTTTCCACATCCTTCTACATATGGGGCCATTGGAAGTGTTTTTGAAGAACTGTCAATGTCTTCTCTACATCAAAGTGTCCAGCTATCTTACTGAAATGTGCTTCCCATATCATCTTTTGTTGCTTTGTAGCTGGAACACAGATGTGCCTCATGTGATAAAGGACATTATCTTTTAAATATAAATCAAAAACATGTTTACCTTCTTTAAGCACCTAATATGTATCAGCAAAGGTAGGATTTGCTTCATATAGAGCACCCCAAGTGGCAGTCTCATATCTGCACAGGTCAAGAAGTATTGTGAGTGCAGTAATTGGTGGTTAGCTTAGACAATTTGTGGTTGTATTTGAGCTCCCCTTTTGTGTTTGATTATCAAATGAAATTTTTGTAGATATGTGGGCCACTTTTGGTGCCTCTCATTCCATAGTTTTATCTACATCTGGATGAATTTTAATGGTCTATGGTTAGTGTGGATGACCATCTCTTTTCCTAAGATGTAGTGTTTCCATTATTTGTTAGCTTACACAATGGCATAGAGCTCTTTATCATATGTCAGGTATTTCCTGACTATATCAGTGAAATTTTCACTATGATATGCAATAGGATGGCCATGTTGCATGATGACAACTCCCATGGCATATTCAAATGCATTTGTCATCAACTCAAAAGGTTGATGCAAATCTAGCAAGGCAAGAACAGGGACTGAGCAAAGTCTATGTTTCAAATTCTTAAATGCCCTTTGTTGTATTTCACCCCACTGAAATGTATCTTAAGCTCCTCCTTCAGTCACTTGGTTTAGTGGCCAAGCAACATGTGAGAATCCAAGAATAAACCTATGATAGAAATTTTCAAGACCCAAAAAGCTGTGAAGTTCTGTGAGGGTCCCTAGTGTAGGCCATTCTTGAATAACCTAGATCTTCTGTAGATCGACATGGACCCCTTCCTCATTCACAATGTACCCCAAGTACTAAATTTTTTTCATCCTAAATGTGCATTTGTCAAGATTTGCATCCAACTTGTGCTCTTGAAGAGTTTGAAGTACCTTACGAACATGTTACAAATGTTCCTCCCATGTTTTGATGCAGATGAGTATATCATCTAGATAGATAACCATGAATGAGTTAGTGAAGGGTCATATGATGTCATCCATCATCTTCATGAAGGTTACAGGTGTGTTAGTCAATCCAAAAGGCATAACCAACCATTCGAAGAGCCCCTCCTTAGATTTGAATGTAGTCTTCCAGACATGAGTGGGATCGATGAGAATTTGGTGATAGCCAGATTTCAGATCAATTTTGGTGAAGAAATTTGCAACATGGAGTTGGTCCAGTATGTCATCAATCTTGGGGAGGGGGTGGTGATTCTTCATAGTAATTTTATTTAGAGCTCGATAGTCAATACAAAGCCTCCGTGTTCCATCTTTCTTTGGTGCTAGGACAAAAGGGCTATCATAGGGTGAAGAGCTTGGCCTAATCTGACCCTTTTGAATCAATTCTTGAATCTACCTTTTTATCTCATCATTCTCTAAAATTGATCTATGATACACAGGACTGTTAGGCAAAGGTGATCCTGGGATCAAATTGATAGAATGTTTTACTTGGCCGTGAAGTGGAACTCCCATGGGTGACTTAAATAAGTCATCATATTCTCTCATGATTTGTCCCATCTGCTTTTATTGTTATGTTGAATGTGTAGTCAGGATTACAACATCAACCTTCTTGGATTTATGTGGTTTGACCACCATGAGAATGAATCAATTTGTCTTGTCCACCAATCTCTTACATTACTTGGCACTAATCAGGGAGATAGATGTGGGAGGTGGTATCTATGGTACCTTATAGCACTGCATTTCAAGAGTGAGGGTGATTCTTTGAGTTCATGATTCATAGATGCCATATCGATCATATATGAATGGTTGACCAAGGATTATATCACAAACATCTAGATTGACCACATCACACAAGACTTCATCTTGGAAAGGTTTTATTTCATATGAAAGAAGGCACTGATGGGTGACACAGGGATCTCTCCCTGGGCTCAATCATTAACTATTGTATGGCTTTGGGTGAGGCTTCATAGATAGATTTAGACTTTTCACAACTTTAGCAGAGATTAATTTTTTTTACTCCCACTATCAAGAATGAAATGCAGAGGCTTATATTTTACCCATAATTTACAGTGAAACAACCTTTTCTTCTCATCTAGCCTTTCTTCATGGGTCTTTGATGAAGCAATGATGGTATTAGGGTCATCATCTACAATCTCTTCTTTGTCCTCTTCAATTTTAGGGTGTGTATGAGATAGAGCAGTAGATGTCAAGTATTTTGACTTAGAAAGCAGTGACTTGATGGCTTGACATTCTTCTTTGGAGTGAGTTCCAATTTTGTGGTAATGACATCATTTTTCAGTCTTCCCCTTCTGGGATTTTTTATCTTGAAACTCTTTTTGCTTCCAATTTTGGCCTCGTGTTTGACCTTCCTTGTCACTTTTTCATTTTGAAGGCTAACTCTTTATATTCTTTCTTCCATGCTTCTGCTCAATCTTCACTGTGAACTTGTATGCCTCATCAAGAGTTTCCAAATTAAAGAGTTCCATTTCCCCCCGTATGTACCATTTTAGTCCACCACGATATTTGAGTCTTATGTTTCTCACTTTTTTGGATGCCCAATCTCATAGATAGAGAATGAAAAATGTCAATGTAATCTTGAATATATTGGTCCTTACCTTGGTGAAGTTATTGCCACTGTATGTACAGATCATCATATGCTACAATGGGATAGTATTATTCTTTTACCGCTTCTATGAAATCATCCCAGGTAGATTCCACCTAAAGGCCAATGTCATCTGTACTGAAACTCATTTTGTACACATCCCACCAATTTTTCATGGGCAATGATGCTTTCAAAAGAGCAAAAGTGATCTTTTCTCTATCGGTGAATTTAGTTATAAAAAAGTATGAAGATAATTGATCCAACCAATTTTATACTACATTAGCATTCATTTTACCTTCAAATATAGGGATATAAAAATTCACCTGAACCTTAAAGGGTGTTGGGGCACTAAAAGGATGTTCCATAGATGAGGAGCCAGGAAGTGCAGATGAGGAGCAAAATTTTCCCATCAAGATTTATTAGATAATTTGGGCAAATTATTGTATCATCTATGCTTATTGCCATTTGAGGGATTCATTCACCATTTCCTTGAAGGGATCTGTCTCAGTGTCATCCACCATTTGAGGTCATTTAGAGCAAATAGGTGGATAGTTTGGAAGCTCTATTGTTTTCCACCCAAGCTTCTTGTAGCCTGACCTCGTCCTCAGGATCATACACTCTAAAGATAAACCGGTTTGATATCACTAATCCAAAACTTAAAAGTTTTGATTGATAGATATTTCAAGAACATGAAAATAACACAATAACAATGATTTCTCTGAGAAGAGATGTTTTATTACTCAAGATTGTAAATACAACCATATGCTTATCTCTGGGAAGAGATGTCTAATTTTCATTTTGGGTTACATCTTCATTTATACATATTTTGAAGGTAGGAGGAGGATGTGGAAGGTCACCAATATTGATGGATATTAAGTGGTTTGACTTCCACGATTTACAAAAATATAAAATTTAAGGAATTACTATTTTTAAAAACTTGTTATTTTTAGACTGCACTGCTAAAATTGAAATTTAGGGCACTTCCATTAGGTTTTTGGGGGTCAAAACCCACCGATAAAATCTCAAACCATCTCACCATGTTATCCTCATTCTTATATTTTCAATGGTTCAAACGGGGACTCAATCGGAGCTATGGTGCAAAAGTTATGGATCTTGAAATTTTCATCATCAATTGGGGTAGAATCATCACCCAAATTATCACCTGAATTGTTGCCTAGATCATCAATGTTGGTTTTCGCAAAGATTGATTCTTTATATTTCTCTTGATCTTTATTCTTTTTCTTTTTCTCTTTGTTTGAATTATTTGTTTTTCCATTCCCAACAATTAGGGATTGAAGTTTTGTGGACTTCAATGTGCCCATATGGATTAACTTATCTTTTTCCCTAGTTAAGTCGATAATGAAAGAATATAAAGAGGGCATTTTCCATGTAATTCCCAAAGCACTTTTAGTGGCATGGAAATTAGAGACAAATGCTAAATATTCAGGACCTAGTTTAGGGAGTATAGAAAGAATAAGTTGGTCATCTTCTTTTTTTATCCCACATTCTTTTAGATACAATCTTAAGGACTTGAACTTAGTGAATAAATCTTGAAGGGTGTCAAAGTTTCTAGGATTTAGACTAATGAGTTCATTCTCAAGCTCATGACCTCTCATCACATTTTTCTCCCCAAATAGTTTTCCTAGAATGGTCCATACATTATGTGGTGATTTGTCAGGGTCTGAATGGAATAGGAGATCGAGTGCTACAAAAAGACACAATAGCCCATAGGCTTCATCACTACGGTTATACCACTTAATTATCTCTACATTTGTGCTAAGTTTAGTTTCATCACCCATGGTTATCCTATACAAACCCTTACTCCTTAGAATGATTGTCATCTTAATTTTCTATTCGTGATAGTTAAAGGGAGTTAGTGGGTTGATTGAACTTGAATCCATTAGTACAAAAATGAGTTGTAGTAGTGCAAGTTTGTAGTTGTAGAAATGAAAGTGCAAGTAGAAATGAAGTGATAGAAAAAGTACACATCCTTGAACTATCAACATAAAATTACCCCCCCAAATGTTGTAAATACATGCTCAAAGGACATCAAACATAACTGATAGTACATCTATAGCAATTAGTGCAAGTCAAAAAGACAAGTTTTTGAAAATAGGATGAGAACGTCGGACTCCATCGATAATATGTCCAAAGAAGGTAAGTATAAATAATTAGCAAGAGAGAGAAAATCAATGTTTTAAATGCAAGGAGGTTTGGCCACTTACCAAATCGAGCCTCACCCTCCGATCTTCATCTAGTGCAATATGAAGAGGTTTTTTTTTTTTTAAATCCCATATTTTAACGAGCTCACAATCAAATATTTTTTTATACAAAAACAATTAAAAACATTTACAATTTATTGTGTTTATTAAAAAATAATCAAAAAATAACTCATAAGAGTTAATGACCCCACCCCTTTTTTTATTTCACACTAACATATTCTTTTGACAAAAAATAATTAAAAAGAATTAATCTCAAAATTCTTTCCCACCATTGCTAACAAACCCCACCTTTTAAAGCTTTACCCTTTTTAATTTATTGAAAAAAACTAATAACATAGATGCATGGAAATGTTTTTCTCTTTTTTTAAGAAAAAAGGTATGTTGTTTTTTTAAGGAAATGCCTACACTAACAAAAACCACTTATTAATTATCTAATATCATGAATTTCCAAGTACAGTGGTTTTTTATCCAATGGAGATTTACCATGAGGGAGACAGACCAAAAGGGTGGAGAAGGAGATTAGCAAGTCCAAGGAGGACATGGGATGATAAGCAGGTCTGTGGGGGATGAGGGATGATGTCTAAGTCCATGGATCTCCTTCCTTTCAAGCAACATGATGGCTAAGTAGAGGTGGACTGTAGATGACGTGATCTAATGGTGAGAGGTCATGAAACTTTGTTGGACATGATATCCTTCCTTCCAAGCTCCAATGAGGGTCGTGGAACTTTGTCAAAAAATAGCAAAAATGTCTTGCAAGTTGTGAGAGGCCATGGAGAGTGTACACTAGTTCAAAGTGTCACATGCAGGTTGAGATTCAAACAACACATGCACAGAGGCAAGGAATAGAACTAGAGAGTCAAACTCAGGAAGAGAGAGGCCTCCTTACAATTAAATCAACACCGACTGGGGTTGAGGGTCATAGTATGATGAAGAATTGAGTCTCCTTTGTATTACACACATGATACTTCCACCAAGGATGAATACTCCAACAAAATCTTTTATCCCAAAAAAAACCTCCAATAAATCCCAAGATTTTTGAGATTTTTAAATCTCTCAAAACATTTTTTCAAACCCTCAAAAAAATTGCCTTAAAATACAAGCAAATAAATTCTAGATTTCAAATCAAAGTTTAATAGTAAAGAAAAACTAGAGAAACATTTATTGGGTTGGCTCTGATACCATATCGGAGTTTGATCCCAATCTGAATAATGCAAATGCAATGGTCAAATGATCACATGAGACAAATTTGGTGCACACCACAACAAAGCTAAAGCAAGATGAAATCACAAAGCAAGAATATTGCACAAGACAAGAGATTGGAGTAAAACCCAAACTTCCATTAATTCACACAAGAGTAATAACTCTCACACCTCACCAAATACAAAGGAGAACATACCATTAAATAGGCTGACAAGAGGCATGAATCCACATCCATTTGGCAATGTGAACAAAGGTCAGTTGCCAAATGAATAGTAAACCCATGTGCTAGAGATAAGCCAACATTGGTTGATGAATGACAAGGCATCCTTACCAACCCATTTGACCAAAATTTACACATTTGGGTGTGCAAATAAATGACCTAATAAATCACCCAAAATAACTAAATATCCACCTAAGCATGGTGAAAAATAAAAGTGTAGTAAAAACCTAAGTAAAGTGAAAAAGCTACACTAATAAAGACAAGCAGTATATAAAAGCCTACAAGTCTGCACTAAAAACATGAAGAAAGTATAAATTTATTGCATTAAGTTTGGGTTTCTAATAATAAAAAAGGTTATAAAGTTCCCAATCAAGGATCATCATGATGATAGAAGCCTTTGGTTGATAGGGATAGACTCCAAATAGAACCATTAGGGCTAAGCAAGCCTAACTACGTTTAAACCCTCAATGCATAAAGTATTAATTTTTAGGACATTTGGGAGAAATATGCAAGTTTAGTGACCACTTTCAGACATTGTTAGGGGTTCCACAAACCTCATTGAGGTATCTCTAACCTAAATTAAGCACTGTTACTCCTTTTGCAAATTGAAACTCACTTCTAGACCTCTGAAATGCATGTTCAGCCACTTGAGAGACTCCTAAATTTGCTTAGATGTTTCTTGACAAGATGCATGGTGTAAAATGGTGTTTGGAGGTGTTGGAGGGGTGTTCCTACTTCCAAATTTTTGCATCAAGAGATAATTAGGACTTGTCTTGTATGAACTATTGTTAAGACTAAAACATGTTTAAAAGCCTCCTAAACCCCTTCTAGTGACCCAATGAGAGGAAGGTTGATATAAATGATTTCTAATGGATTGATTTGGCCCCAAAAAAACTTCTATGAAATCTTTAGGTTTCACGAACACCTTCTTGAGCAGTTGTTATCACATGCAAGGTACAAAATTGTACAAAATAGACCAAGAAAGCCCATCTGTAGGCCTATTTGTGAATGATCAAGGACGTGTTGAGCACTAAATCAATGAGAGAGGATTTGTAAGACTAGACATATATCTCATCATCTCTTACAAGCCTCCATAAGTCTCCTAAATCAATTCTTTTACCTTCCAAATTAATAGTTTGGTCCTAGAAGACTAAATGCACCATTTTGCTAACCAAGAAGCTCTATTATAGGCCTATGAAGTACACTTGGAGAGTTTTCTTATAACATATGAGTTGCCTCAAAAATATTCAGACATGACCAAACCATTTTCATGCTTTGGAACCTAAAAATTTCATGAAAAACACTTCAAATGCCTCTCAAGCCTATACAAGTACCTAGACTAGGGTTTTGACCATTTCTTGGTCCACCCATCTGTGCAAGGTCTCATGAGATAAAAATTGATATGGAGCATGGTCTTAAGCTGGGTAAATTGAATCAAGCACTTCCTAGAAGTTTCACATGTGTGGGAGTGATTTTTGTGCTAAAACTCAATTTTTAATCATGAAAGCCTAATTGAGGAGAGAGAGAGTAGCAGAAAACATATACTTCTACTTGGTTTTTGGCTCTAAAAACTTGTATAGAGTTGTAAGGGGATACTAGTTCCTCAAAAATATATTTATTTTTCCAAGATCATTTGTACATTATTCTACATAAGGAGTTTGCTCTTTTTCAGGGTTACAAGGATTTGAGGCCAAGTGAGAGCTTTTGTTGCAAAATGAGGTTTTGGTGAGAGTTTGATGACTCCAAATGAGTTGTTTCAGGTTTGATTTGATATGAAGAGGCCATTAATGGAGAATAATTATAGTAATGAAATCAAACTCAAGACTTGACACTTGCAATAAAGATAGGTGTAGTAGAGCCAAGTGGGCTTCAAGACACCTAAGGAGTTGTAATCATCATTGTAGCATTAGTTATGAAGAGTCCTAAACTAATGAAAGGTGTTAAGAATAGGGGAAGAAGGTGACTAAACATGATTTAATGACTAAAGTGTGTCATTTTTCCATTTCCAATCTAAGAGAGGAGTAGTTTTAAAGAACAAGGTAAAGTGTCAAATAAAGTTGTAAACTCCTACGGCATGTGGCAAAGGAAGACATCTTTAGGAGATCAACACTTGTCCTTGAGGATATATTGATATAATTTCTAACTCATTGTTTGTAACTCTCTTTTTAACACTTGTCACTCCCTCTCTCCTCTTCTCTCTCACTTTTCTATAAAGTCAGCCTTGATAGGTTATGTATGTATCCTCCACTTGGGTATGGTGAAGCCATGCCCATTTTCAAGACTTTTATCAATGATAAACTTTTGTTTTAACTTCTCCTTTGACTTGTTTCAATTTGTGTACATGATTAGTATATCTTGTCAAGTGATTAGCTTTGCTTTCTTGGCATGTTTGTCTTTTTATTGCATTCATATTTAGTTTGAAACTTCTTTGCAGGTCTTGTGAAGTGTCCAAGTGAAGTTCAAAAGGTTTAGTGAGTTGTCTATTCATTAGTGTCACTATCTGACCTCTTGACTAGTCCTCATAACCCAAGCATTCTTTCACAACCTTCATGTGAAATGGTCATGTAGAGAGATAGAATAGGAGTAGTATTTATTTCAAGTTAGTCTCATGGTTGAAGTTTATATGCAGTTGGTTGGTAGTGGTCAAACTATTTTGGTGCATCAGCTCCATTAGAGTGGGTTTCCCTCTCTTTTCTTATCAATTATTTTGTGAGCCTAAGTGATACATCAAAGGATCTAGCCCTTTAACCTAGAGATTCAATCCAACATTAGGCCACCCACAGCCTAGGATTATCTCCATTTTATTACAAATTTAAAAGGCTTGAATTACCTTCTAAGAGTGCAAATTTGATTGATAATAGTTCTGCACAAATTTGGAGACCATGCCCACTGCATATGAAATATCAAATTTAGTGTGCATAAGGTAGATGAGACTGCCAACAAGTTGTCAATATGAGGTAGCATCAACCAAAGGAGATGAACAATTAGCCTCAAGATTTACACTAGATAGAAAAATATTTAGAGTTGGCTTATAATCATCTAGGTTAAACTATGCAAGCAAATCAAGAGCATACTTGGATTATGCAATAGTGATCTAGAGTCTTACTGAGAAATTTCAATCCTGAGGAAGTAATGCAACAAGCCCAAGTCAATCATTGAGAACCTATCAGACAAAGTAGTTTTCACTGCTATGATGGTGGATGGAGAACTCCCTATGATCAATTGGTCATCCACGTAGATAACCAAAAACAATAGTGAATTATCCTTCCATAAAATGTAGACATTTGTATGAGAATGGCATCTAGTGAACCCAATCAAAAGAATAAAAGAGTCCATCTTGGCATACCATGCTCGAAGAGATTGTTTGAGGCCATATCAAGATTTTTGAAGTTTTAAAACTAAGGAGAAATCTTCCACAAATCCTTGTGGTTGCTACATGTATATTTCCTCTTTGAGGTCACTATGAAAAAAGACACTCTTCACATCCATCCAATAAACATCCCAATAATATGTTGCAGCAATAGTGAGAGTGAATTGAATTAAGTTCATTTTGTCAACTGGGGTGAATGTCTTAGTATAGTCAATGCCAAGTACCTAAAAAACCCCTTTGCTACCAAACTTATTTTGAACTTGTCTACGAACCTATTGTTAGGATGTGAAGTCACTATTCACAATAACTATTCATAGTCACTATTCATGGTGAGGTGACATGTTGGTGATGTGACTAATTAATAATGTGTCTTGTGAGTGGTGTGGCATGGTCCATGGAGGATATTCCAAGTTGTAAATATGATGAGACTTTTAGCACGTGGGATACCTTTGGCACATGTGGGAGACCAAGGCACATATGGGATACCTTTGGCATATGTGGGATACCAAGGCACATGTATGAGACCAAGGTGCATATGCGAAACCTTTAAAACATGTGGAAGACCTTTGTCACATGTGGAAGACCATTGACACATGTGGGAGACCATTAGCACATGTGGGAAACTAAGGCACATGTAGGAGACATTTATCACATGTGGGAGACCTTTGACATATGTGAGATATCTTTGACACATGTGGGAGGCATTCACACATGCAGGAGACCAAGTTACATGTGGAAGACCTTAGCACATGGGGAGACAATTGTTCCTATTGTTCAACAGGTCTCACACCCAAGTGTGGTGCATTTTTTAGGCCACTATTCATTATCTCTCTCTTCTCTTTGTAAATGATATTAATAAGCATGAATATCTCTTTGTAATTCATTGTGTTAGAGGATCCATGCAAGCTTGTGCTTGCATGCTTAGAGGTTGGATCTTGAAGGCATCATTATGCTTGGTTCATAACCTGAATGCTTCAAGTGGAAGTATTGAGTGCTTATTTGTTAGCATTGGTGGAGTTGTTGGAGGAGTTGTAGAAAAGAGTTTTGTCAATATGAAGTCTAGAAGCTACCATTTTGCCCATGATTTTTCCTTGCATATTGCAAGGTTTCTACATAATCTCTTATGTAATGTGTCCTCTTTCTTGTTTATGTTTTTGTAGCTTATTTTTCCGCATTTAATTACTTTCAATGTAGGATCTTTATTCCTAACATCTAGTATCAGAACTTATTGATCCTAACTGTGGTATTAGAGCTTTTGATCCTAATAGTTATTAGAGCCATGGTAAAAAAACTCCATATGTGAGTGTTTTTTGTTGTTGGCTGGTTTGTGTAAGTTGAAGCTATTGTGACAGGAGGAGAGACCAAGTTGGAGATTAAAGAATAAGAAAAAAAATTATAGAAGGTATCTCTCTGTAGAGTAAAGTGGAGGATCTCTTGGTGAATATCTTGTTCGCTTCATGTTACTAAGGAGAACCCCAGAAGAGAGTTGTGAAGAAGCTGAAAAAGCTTTGCAAAACAAGTTAGCATCCTACATAGTATTCATGTTTAAGATGAAGTAATTGTACAACTTGAGGAGCAAGTTGGTCTCCTTTGAAGGAGGTTGAAGACAAGGCATGACCTTGTTGTAGTTATTAGCAACAAATAGAAGGGGTGTTGATGTGGTATCCTACTGACCACATGTTGTTATCCAAGATGCTGAAGAATAAAAATACATGCAAAGGAAGGAGGTATAGAGAAACTTGAAGTCATACATGTTTTGAAGTAATTGAGGATGAGGAAGATGAAGATGCAGATGAACAAGTGAGACTGAGTGTTCCTAGAAGCATAAGGTCATATGTTTGTACATGTGGTAGAGCAGTGATGCATTTTGAATGTATTTTTTAGGCTCAAAAACCTGGTAGGTGCATTGGTGCACCAAGAACTGCAATGACTTCCTTGGAGTTGTGATTGGTTCACTTGTGTCATGGTTGGCACGATTGATAGATTAAGGATATATGCATAAGAATAACTAAAACCTGGTGTTCCTGAAAGGAGAAGGTCGATGTTGACTATATAACTCAGAGTGTTGGAGTGTTGTGTGTATAGTTGTGGCATTGGTCAAGTAAACTGGTGCATGGAGTAACACTGGAGGCACATGATTTGGTGTTTTGTAAACATTCGGTAGAGCAGGATGCATTTTGGATGCAGGCTCAAAAACTTGGTATCTGCAATGATGCACCGAGTAGCATGACAACTTCCCAAAAGTTGTGATTGGTCTAATGAATTTGTGTCATGTTGATAGCTTCAAAGGCTATGTGGAGAAGTTTGGTTTTGAATTCTGTGAGATCTTCTCTCCTCGTTACTATCAATAGTGCTACATGCACTTGTTGTTCAATGAGTTGGAGCAACATGATTCTTACATGGTGATCTCTCTTAGAGAGAGAAATATAAATGATGAGGCAAAGGTGTTGTTGGTTTGAATGTTGAAAAAATCATTGTACGGGTTTATACAAGTGTCACACATATAGTATGGGATATTTATCACCTTCATCGAAAGCCAAAATGTTTTTTGACATGTTGAATTCAAGCCCCAACATGATGATTGTTGTGATGGCTCAAGTGACATGGATGTGATGAAGGTGGTATGAGGAGCAATCCAAGGATGGATATGCACAAGGATGGGAGAGTAAATAAGTACCCAACTTATTTCATTGTTGATTTGTCTTCCTAAGAGCATCCTATAATAGAGGAGAAGATATGTTGTGTCGTGTATTAGATTCATCACGAGTAAGAAGTCTCGTGATGCCATGGTGAGCACTAGACCATATATTTCCAAGTAGTGGGAGTTGTGAATAGTTAATGGCAGAATCTTGATAAGAGGATTGGTCTATGTTGGAGAAGTGAAGAATCACTTCAGGTGTTGCAATCTGCTATGGAAAAGTAGATGTTGACAAAGTTGATCAAGATAGATAAGTTTTAATAGTGCAACAAAACTTCTACAGGATTTATGTCAGGACAATAGAGGGCATAAATGAGCAATTATATGATGGAATAAGCAGGTGTGGCAAACCCTATATATATTGACTTCAAGTGGGAGTATGTTAGGATGTTCAGTCACTATTTATGAATCATTATTCATAGTCACTTTTCATGGCCACTATTCATGGTGAGGTGGCATGCTGGTGATGTAGCTAGTTAGTGATGTGGCTTGTGGGTGATGTGGCATGGACCATGGAGGATCTTCCAAGTTGTAAAGATGATGAGATGTTTGGCACATTTAAGATACCTTTGGCACACGTGGGAGACCAAGGCACATGTGGGAGACCAAGGTGCATGTGGGAGACCTTTGGCACATGTGGGAGATCTTTAGCACATGTGGAAGACTTTTGGCACATGTGGGATACCATGGCACATGAGGGAGACATTTGGCACATGTGGGATACCTTTGGCACATGTGGGAGACCAAGGCACATGAGGAGACAATTTTTCCTATGGTTCAATGTGCTCCCACCCAAGTGTAGTGCAATTTTTAGGCTAGTATTCATTATCTCTCTCTTCTCTTTGTAAATGATATTAATAAGCATGAAGCTCTCTTTGTAATTCATTCTGTTAGAGGATCCATGCAAGCTTGTGCTTGCATGTTTGGAAGTTGGATCCTAAAAGCATTGTTAAGTTTGGTTCACAACCTGAATGCTTCAGATGGAAGTATTGAGTGTTTATTTGTGAGCACTGATGGAGTTGTTGGAAGAGCTGTTGTAGAAGAGAGTTGTTATGTTAATATGAAGTCTGGAAGCTGTCATTTTGTCTGTGGTTTTTCCTTACACATTACAGGGTTTCTATGTAGTCTCTTGTGTAATATGTCCTCTTTCTTGTCACTTATTTTGTAGCTTGTTTTTTCGCATTAATTTACTTACATTGTAGGAGCTTTATTCCTAACATTTGGTATCAGAGATTTGGTTGTGAAGTTTTGATTTCTAACACCATCTATTGTAAAAAACATTTGGTAGATCCACCTACATCAAACAAGTTTTCTTCCTTTAGGAAGTGGGACTAAATCCCAAGTGTTGTTCCTCTACAAGGAACTATACTCCTCTTCCATAGCTATATCCCACTCAGGAGTTCTTGATGCCTCATGAAATGATTGTGGATGATAAGCAAATGCAATGAAAGTATGTGGTTCACCTATTGTTTTACTCCACTATATATACCTTGGGTGACCAATTTCAATGGCCCAAATTTGAGCCATTTTATGAATGAATCACTAGGGAGCAAACCAAGCTAATGACTCTTGATGCTTTTCCTAATTTTATTCACACATTTTTGCTAGCTTCTCTAAATTTAAACCCAAATCGAAGCCAAAGACTATCCCATCCACTAAAATATTAAGATAACCCTCTCATGCCTCTCAATCTTCTAAGTCTTCTAGACCTACTGAGTCTACTAATGCCTCTAAACCCTCTAAACTTAGACAGTTGTATAAATTGAATAATACTTATGGTCCATGTAACTTTTATGGTGGGACTAATCATTTTCATTCTAGATATTTCAAGAAGATGGAAGCCTTCGAAGTCATTGTCAAGCAACACAAGATTTATATTCTTGCTCCTTCTTCAACACCTTCAACAAGCAAAGGGAAAGCACTCGCAATTAGGGCATTAACTGCATCACAAGACAATTGGATTATGGACTCTAGCGCTTCTCATCACCTTACACATTTTTGGGATCTTTTTCTTTCTTAGATTGTAGCACTTCCCAAATCAAAGTTGATGACTCTTCTAGAGTTGATGTGTTGGGCTCCGGTGACATTCAAATGCAGAATGGATGTATCAATAATGTTTTGTATGTTCCCAAAAATTCCACAATTTTTTTGTGTATCAAATTTTTTAACTCAAGGACTGGGAAGATCATGGAGTTTACTCCACAACATGTAATCTGAAAATTGTCAAATCCATAAGATGTAGTTGTTATAGGTGCTTTAGATCATGGTTCACGTCTATATACCTTTAAGATATTTGAACCTTCTATTGGATATTCTTTATCATGTTGATCCACTCAGTAAATTGTGCCATGAACGTCTTTGGCATCTTAATTACAGATACCTATAGTATATGAGTACACAAAATTTGGTGATTGGTTTACCCAAGGTCTCCTACATTGATGGAGTTTATCTTGGATATATAAATGGAAAAAACCACTAGGATTATTTTCCAAAGGATAAGACATATCTTGGATTTATACAATGATCTCATGATCTTTCCTACTTGCTTTTTCTCTGGAGCCAAATATGTCCTCACATTCATCGATGACATTATCCTAAAAAAACTTGGGTATATTTTCTCAATAACAAGAGTGAAGTACTTGAAAACTTTGAAACATTTCAGGATTTTGTAGAGAAGAAATCGTCTCTTCCACCCAAACAAATACACACACACAATAGAGGAGAGTATGTCACTAATGTATTTGGGGACTTTTTCACAACATGACATATTTCATCAATTCACAATGCCCTATGTTCCTCAATAGAATGGTGGTGTAGAGCGGAAGAATCTCACTTTGAAAGAGATGGAATACTATATGATTCACTTTAGAGATATGACTCCTCAATACTAGGCAGAAGATATAAATTTTGTCAATTATATCTAGAATTGCATTCCCCACAAGGAAGTACGGAACAAAACTCCTGGAAAATCTTTGTTTGTGATCAAGCTCAATGTATAGGGTTTTCATGTATTTGGGAGTACTACATGTGTGTTTATTCCTGATAGCAAATGCAAAGCTATGGAGAAGAAGATTATACCACTTATATTTGTTGTCTATTGTGATGATACCAAAGCCTATTGGCTACTTCACCCGATCACCCATTATATGTTTTTCTAACATGGTGTCAAATTTGATGAGAGTAGCGTTCCAATGAATTCCTCATCACCTTCTTCTCCTTATGACATTTCTCCTTATTCTACTTCAGAGGACTTTCTTATGGATAGTGATGATGATAATAATACCGAAATGGGCTAAGTCTACTCTCGATAAAGTTGGTTCTTCAATGGGTAATCCTTTTGTTCCTCAGCGTACTCAATGACATCCAACATTTCCCTGTTGAGTCATGCCATTTCAGATGATCTAGTATTACTTTTTGAAGCATCAAGGAAACCAGAGTGGGATGTTGTTATGCAAGAGGAGTACTCTTTCATGAAGAATCACACTTGGGATCTAGTACCACTTTCTAATGAAAGGAAGCTCATACGGTTTAAATGGGTCTACAAGACCAAATATGTGTCAGATGGTTCAATAGAAAAATACAAAGCACGCCTGGTCATAACAGGGTTTTCACAAGTTGAAGAAGTAGAATACTTTGACACCTCTGCTCCCAATGCTAAGATGGATTCAGTTTGGCTTGTATTTTCCCTTCCCTTGGCACATTATTGGTTAGTTTACCAGATGCACGTGAAGAGTGCCTTCTTGCACGATGATCTACACAAGGAGATCTACATAGAGCAGCCTCCAGGTTTTGTGCAGGACTCTTCGCTAGTATGCAAACTCCATTGTTCTCTTTATAGACTCAAGCAAGCTCTGTGTGCATGGTACGAGAAGATGGACTATTTTTAGCTACTTGCGGTTTCTCTCATTTTCACTCTGACCCAAATGTATATATCTAAAGGCATGGGGATCACATTCTGATACTTGTTTTATATGTATATGATCTTATTTTGATAGCCATTTTTGACCTCATAATTGAGGATATTAAGCTTAAGTTGATGAGGCAATTTGATATGACAGAGTTAGGACTTTTGCACTACTTTGTTCGAATACAGATTCATTAGTCCCCTGATGGGATTTATCTTGGACAACAGAAGTATGACACAAATGTGCTTCATTATTTTGATATGGTTAATTGTAAGCCAAACCCTACTCCATTTTAGTAAAGTTTTGTATTGGCTGCTAATTGTAAGACCCCTACAATTGATCCTACTTTGCATCATCAACTTATAGGTAGTCTCTTATACTTGACTCACACTCACCCTGACATCACCTTTGATTTCACCTTGTCTCTCAATTCCCACAAGAACCCCATGAGAATCATTGGAAAGCAATTAAGTGTATTTTGCACTACTTTCAAGACAATACTCACTTTAGGAATCAGTACACACCATAGAGCACTTCACATATTATGGTTAACACTGACTCAAATTGGGAAGGAGATGTGTATACTTGAAAATATAAATCCAGTTTTGTCTACACTCTTGGTTTAGGTCTAGTTGCATGGAGATATAAAAAGTAGACAACCATTGCCTTGTCATCTATTGAGGACAAATATCAGGAGTTGTCAAAGCCAGTGAAGAAGCCCTTTAGCCTCGACAATTTTTTGATGAATTCATTTTTCCACAGCACAATCCTACTACTCTTTGGTGTGATAACCAAAGTGCAATTGTTATTTCTCACAATCATGTTGAACACCAGTGCACAAAACACATTGAAATACATATGCACTTCATTCAATAGCTTATTCAGGATGTAGTCATTTATTTGGAGTTTGTGCCTACAACTGAATAGGTTGTCGATATCTTCATGAAACGCTTGATTGCACCTCATTATCTTTGGTTGCGAGCTTTGCTTGGGATGAAGGAAGTTGTCCTTGGGGGGACTTAGGGTAAAGTCCTTCCCTCTGCTCTCATCTTTCTTCTATTTGTACATGGATGCCTAACATGGCCTAGTATTCTTTTGTTCCTCCCTAAGTATTCGTTGATGGGATGGTATTAGAGTGTTAGACTTTAGTCTCTAAGTAGGAAGTATTTATTAATTAGTAATTAATATTGTGTGCACAATATAAATAAGTGCATTAATTACTACTATAACACTTGTCACAAGCTAAACTTAGAATGTTCTAAGAGATTATGATTACATCGTTGGCTAGATTTTGTCGATCTTCGTGTCCATTGATTGCTCTTTTACAAGATTGACATGCACTTGATGGTAACTTGACTTTAAGTTGATCTTGATGAAGCATTGTGCACATCAAAGTTGGTCAAAAAGGTCATCAATACATAGCAATGGGTATCGATTCTTCAACATTATCATGTTGAGTGCACAATAGTTTATGCACAAGCATCATGTGCCATCTTTCTTTGGTGCAAGGAGTATTTGACCACCACAAGTGGAAGAACTTGGCTTGATTTTTCTTGATCAATGAGCTCTTGAATCTAATGTCAAACTTCATCATTCTCACAAATGGATCTTTTGTATAGTGGGTTGTTTGGAAGAGCATATCTAAGAGCCCAATAAATATTAGGCTTTAACATGTATTGTGTTGGAAGACCTTTCGATTCTTTGAAGATGTCTCTATAATACTGTAGTAACTTTTTAAGTTGTTGCTATGACGATTTCCTAAAATGGTGTGTTTTCAATGCTCATTTTTTCAATTGTGCAAGTGCTTCTAGAATAGCCATGTGTAACATGAACTACTATGTGTGATATAAGCTTGTGGCATTATCTGGCAGAGACTACAGTGAGTTTGGTATTCAAAGGTGAATCCAAGAAATTGAAGACAAACTTTCACATGACTAGTTCATATTTGTGACTTGGCTTGATATGTAGCATCACAATCATACACATATGGTCTTCCAAGCAAAGATGTCATGGACCTCTAGTGGCACAACACCATAAGTGACTATGTCCTCCATAAGCTTGACAACATACTTGGAAGTGCATTGTTGCCAAATGTGGATATCCTTCCCTTGTTAGATCCATCCGAGAGACTATGGTCGAGTAGGTGTTTCAATGGTGAGGCCTAGAGACTATACTACATCATGCAATAATATTCTTATCGTCCCACTACCGACAATGACAAGGAATTGTTGACCATTGATTAGGAACCTTGTGTGGAAATCACGTTTTCACCCCTCAAAGGTGTCTATGACAATGGCATTGGTGTTTAGACAAGTTGCATCTAGATTAGTATTTTCGGCTTGTGTGGCCCTAAGGTAGATTACACAAACAATGTTTGTTGTGTGCAACATTCAAATAAATTGTGTGAGCTTGTGTGGTGTTGATGACACCATTTGTCAAAATAGTTCATTTTTCTTTTGTCTGAAGCTTAAGACATTGGAGTCTTATGATATTGTGTAGTTTTATGAGGTTTTTTGCCCTTATGCAACATTTTTTGGCACTCTACATGAGTTTTTGATGGCACACCAGGGACCAAATGGCTCTTTGGTGGGACATTGGATGAAGAGGAAAACTTATGCATCTTTGCCTTAGCTTCAATCTTGGTAGTGTTGCAATATGATATCCCCAATGTGTTAGAAGTCGAGCTCCATCTTTGAACGGATACAAGGTGACAATTCGATGATATTCTTAAGACCTTATGTTGATCTGTTGTGTCATCATGTAGACACACATTGTAGTCACAGAGCTCAATGTAATCTTCAACCAATTGCTTCTTATGTTGCGCAATTGTTGGAACTTGATATATTCATCCTCTTAGTGCTTGTGGGGTTAATACTCCTAGACCATAGCACTAACAAATGGATTCCAAGTCTTAATGGGCTCTAAGTCTTTCTTGTGGTGTGCATTGAAGGCTTCTCACAAGTGAGACATGCAAATGAGTCATGTAGAGGAGTGAAAAAGTAATGATTGGCCCCGACTCTTGGTGACGTTCCCACACCTTGCAAGTGGGACCCTTTAGAGTCACAAGGATACTTGAAGCCACAATAAAGAGGCACACAAAATTGCACAAGCCACAACTAAGAGGTTACTTCTAGTGTTGAGCCCAATCATAAAACTTGTGTTACCATGTCAATAGCTAAACTAAAGCATTGCTCCGCTATTAATAATATATCTACAAAATCTATATCACTTTAAATACTTTTAATAGTATTTAAGTTGTTATTCCTAAATGCTCTGATATTGACCTCATAAAACTATGTAGAACTATTTACTATCATTACTCGTATTTCTAAAACAGACCTATTAAACTTCAATAAATATTGAATAGCACTTTAAAGCCAATCTTACAAAAACAAAATAGAGTATTGAATAGCACTTTAAAAGCCACTCTAACCAAAGGAAAAAATATATATATAGTATATAAGTTTTGTTCATTAAATCTCAAGTACAATATTTAAATTTTATTGCAAATTATACTCTAAATACAAAGCTCCAAACAACAACATGCAAAGAGCACAAATCTTCTTTGAAGCCTACACTTAACCAAAAATATAACAAACATACAAAGTTATCCAATTTAAGTTGCATAAACAAAATTTTATTAATAATTAGAATAAATAAACATGTATGACACCCAGATTACACAAATGATGGTCCTTCAAAATTCTCTACTCTGCAAAAAAAAGGAGAACATCCATCATCCAAAACATGGAAGTGAATGTATCAATATTTGTTAAAATTGAGATTAATATTTCTCGCTGCCATGATTTTCTACTTTAATTCAATTCAGATCAATAATATTCTTCCCTGTCCCATGATTTTCTGATTATAGGCACACCATCTTTTCTCCAACAGAAACGGCCTTCACATATAGCAGCTACAACCTCCACATAAAGAGAATGCTCCTGTGAAAAAATCACAATATTAATGCTAAAATGCAAGAGGCTCAAAATAATCAAAACTTTAGAAATGAAACCAAAATAATCAAAATTTTAGAAAAGAATCCATTGCAAAAACATGCATGAAAAATATTGGCTTTTATACTTTTTGCTGATAACATAGCAAAAACTCGTGTAAATCAGTTGTAAATTTTCGAAGGGCTTATTGCAAGGGATTTGGGAAAGAGGTAGTTGGGAAGGATTGGCAAAAAGTTGGCTTCTATTCTGAAAAGGACCTCGATTTTAGAAAAAAATAAACACTAAAAAGCAATATACTTTGATTTCAACGTGCATTAAATCAGTTGGAAAATTTCCAAGGGCTTACCACAAGGATTTGGCAAAGAGGTGTTTGGCAAGGATTGGAAAAATGTTGTCTTTTGTTATGAAAAGGACCTCGATTTTAGACAAAAATAAAAACTAAAAAGCAATCTACATTGGTTTCAGCCAGCATTAGCACATACCATTACATTTTTGTCTTAGATGCTTTAGGATTACAAAAACTTTTAGGAGCATCTCACATATCTATTTGGATGACCAACTAGGTGGCAGGTCTGAATCAAGGGGAGGATTACAACTGGGGTGAGTTGTTCAACAAAACACAACTTTCTAACCTTGAAGTATAAGGGGTTCTATATGACTCAGCACACCATAGGACTCTTTCTCGATATGGTGCATTCTCAAGCTGCCCTTGGTGAAAATCATGAGGCCTGATGTAGATTATGGCCCATCTTCGCCCATAGTTTTCAGATGGAGAGACATGCATCTCCACTTGACCAAAGAAGACAAGCAAGCAGGTATGGGCTCAAAAGGAAACAATTAGTAGTAGAACATACAATGACATCAGAAGAAGAGAATAACATGGATGAAGGGGACAACAGTGATGTTGAGGAGAGCATTAGAACCACACCTAAATCTCTATAGTCATAAGCACGAATGACAAACCCTAAGTATAGCTTGAGGAATCTCTCCTCAAGCACATAAACCTCTTGCAAGTAATCCTTCTACACCTTGCCTAGTTCTATTGCACCATGCATCATAGTGTTCACATCGTTATCCATGTGTGTGTCTATTCCCTTGGATTCAAGAGTAGTCACCCATACGGTAGGAGTCCAGGAATTGGTGAATGAGTAAACCTAGATGACCACAAGCTTAATCAACAATGAGGAGCATCGGGTTGATAAAATTTTGCAAATGCCCTATTTTTTCATATGATAATTTAAAGTTTATCCTGAACATATGGTGCCTCTGTACAACAGAGATGCTCACTAGTCCTCCATCAAGTACATTGATAATGAGGTGATTGTCACATACAGACCTGAGGATTTCACAAGCATTTGGTGCACGCTGTACCCTCTCATGGGCTGCCTATAAGCCTACTAGTAAGAAAACACTTTCTCAGGCACACAAGGACCATGCCTTGCAATAGTTTTACAGGCCCAAACTTACCCTTGAGGAGTTAACTATAATTTTGGGCAAGAAGTCAGTGGGCCATTAAAAAGTAATTGCCTAACCACTGAGGAATGGAAGTGCATTCTTGATTTCATCAGATGTCAAGTGACGGCCACCAAGGCATTTGGCATATCTATTTGGATGACTGACCAGATGGAAAGTTTGAGTTGAGGGGAGGTGTACAACTAGGGAGAGTAGTTGCCCAAAAGAATACATGACTCTCTCCTTGAAGCATGAGGAGTTCTACAAGACGAAACAAGCTATAGGACTCTTTCTTGATACCCGTGTCACTTCCCTCAATTAATTGTGGTCACTCTTGAGGTAGGAGATGAGGAGATGAGGACTTAGTTGATGAATAAACCAAATGACCACGAGCTTAATGCAACATTAATGCATGCCAAGGTGGATACAAATTTGCCTTCATCATATGATGTCTAGCTACAACAAAGACATTCACTAGTCCTTAATTAGGTACATGGATAAGGACGTAATAAACACACATGGGCTTGAGGATTTAACAAGTGTTGAGTGTACCCTCTAATGGGCTGCCTACAATAAAGCCTACGATTAATCAACATGTCACTCAATCATAGAAGGACAATGTCCTAAAGGAATTTTGAAGGCTGAACCTTATATTTGAGGAGTTAGCAAGCATTCAAGCGAGAGGGAATAGGGGCATTGAAAAGAGTTTCTAGCCACTAAGGAATGGAAGTGCATTTTTTATTGCATCAAATTTTGGCAAGTGGGGGCCACTAAGGCATTTGAGATATTTATTTAGATGCCCAACTAGAAAGCAAGGAGGTGTACAATTGGGGTGAGTTGTTGTCCAGCGAAATAAACAACTTTCTTAACTTTAAGCTCAAGAAGTTCTACATGACTTGAAGTGCTATAGGACTCTTTCTCGATGCAGTGCAATCTCATATTGTGTTTGGCAAAGATATGAGGCCTAAGAAAAATTATGACGCATATGGCCATCTATTTTTTGATGGAGACACATGAAAGTAGGTCTAGTTACAAATGGAAGAAAGCAACAATAGACAACACAATGACATTAGATGAATAACAAAGCATGGATGAAGAATGGGACAACAATAATGAATATGATGATGATTAGGAGAGTGTGACAAACATGCCTCAACCTCTACACTCCGTGGTATATATAACAAACCCTAGGTATAACTTGAGGAATCTCCCTCAAGCACAAAACCCTCCTACCAGTAATCCTTTTGAACTTGTGCCTGGTTGAAATGTATCAAACATCATAGGGTCCTCCATATCTTTACCCATGCTTGTGTATGTTCCCTTGGAGTCAACAGTGTATCACCCTTGAGTAGGAAAGGGCCTCAATGTGATTGCACAATTAAGTGATTTTGGATCCCCTACAAATGATGACTTCCCAAATACTTTGTAGTCTCTCCCTAATATAGATTCATCAAGGCAATTTCCTAGAGATCTTGAGTCTATTAGATTACCAACTGCTTGAGCGTTGACTCAGCAATCGACAATACCTATGCAAGGGCATGAGGAAGTCAGAGTACCACTACATAAGCAGCTTCTGGGAAGAGGAGATACAGAGGGATGATCAAGAGGCATGCCCAAGTTGTGGACATACATAAGAAAAAGGGAATCCAAGCTACGAATATTGATGCTCAAGATGACTCATCAAATGCCTATAAATTAGGCATAATTTTAGTGGCTATTTATAGCCAATTGGCTATAAGTAGGTTTTTTCCATTTTGAAAATAGTTAATTGTGTGAAAACATATAATGGTTGAATAGCCCAAATTTTATGCAATTTCCTATATTTGTGTTTCTAATCACCCTATAAATCATACTCGAACCTATTATGGGACATAGTTTCGCCATAATTACTACGCATGTGTGGTTTTAATTTTCCAAAAAATTATAGGAGACGTATTAGTTATTTGGAATCGCCAATGGCAGTGGTATGTGTATATATGTATATATGTGTGTGTGTATATATGTATGTATGTATGTATGTATGAATGTAAGACTTTTGAATTGTTTTTCCTTGACATGTATCACGTTGGAAATTTTGAATTGCAGAGTCAGAAGTTGTGAAGAAGCATTGTGTGTGGGTTTGATAGGGTTGGACATCAAGGTGGTTATCAAAATCAAGGAGGTTATAATCAACCTCAAAAAGTCATGTTTAACTGAAACTGAGGTGGAATTTTACCAAAAATAAGATAGAGGGAATGCTAAGAACCAAGAGGGAAGTTATAATCAGAGAGGATTCAAACAAGCTAGAGGATCTAATCAAGGTGGAGTAATATCAAGACACAGAATAAGAGGTAGTGTAAGAAAGGGTTGTGGTCCCAAGATTTGCTTCAATTGTGGCAAAGGCCAACATGAGAAGGATTTTACCAATTATCTTAGTTTTAAATTTTATTCACAAACCGTTTAGGACTTAAACTCTTCAAAATGGCAATTGCAGCCTCCAAAAAGAAATCTATAATAACCAGAGTGGTGTCTAATTTGAGATAAATTAGACCACTATATCGCTTTGATAATAGGATACAACAATAGAGAGTGGATATTTATGGAGAGGCCATTTAAGTTTTTGTCATTTTCACACAAGCGAAGGCTTAATGGCCTTTGAAGTTTTCCAAATGCCCTTCACAACAAAATTACCTACCACTTTGATAGGCACTTGTAATGAGAAGGGTTTTAAAACTAAGTCTTTTCCAAGAGTCCATTGACTATGCAAGTTGCCAGCAGATACGCAGTCTTTGAGTACACCTTCTAGGCTTCCTAGCCTTCAATGAATCTTAAAATCAATGAAGCCCACATCCCCAGCTTTTTGGTATGACAAAGAGGTCCCAAGTCTCTCCGTGAAAACCGTATTTTCCCTCAAAATTCGCCCAAAGAAAATCATGTAGTAGTTTTTCTAATAACATACATATATATCTTGCATATTGTACTCCTTCTAGAGCAATCTAAAGAATGGAGTCAAAGCAATCTAAGCTCTCAATATCAGCAAGGTTTGGTTGTGAAAAAAAACAGAATCCAAGAAGCCAATGCCTAAATTGGGAGTATCATTAAAAGGCGAATGGCATCAATGATGATAAAACCTGATTGGAATACTTTCATGTGACATTACAAGATCATGCCATCAAATGTCATGATCACCTTAAGGCTAAGGAGAAGAATACCAGGCCAAAAGCCAAAGGGCCATTCAACAAATAATTTAAAAATTCGCACGTGGATGCCAAAGCATTGAATGAATTGAGAAGTACAAAACAAAGGAAAGATGGATCAATAAAATATTATGTTAGAAGGATGTTATGTCTGGCGTAGCATTTAGCACATCCTTTGGGAGAGGATCTAAAATAGCCGTATATTGTCAATGGTCTGCGAAAAGGTATTTATAAAAAGCTTGGGGATTGTGCCAACCTCAAAAGTACCATGATACAGATCAGAGAATGTCAGATGAGAATAACAAGAATATTTACAAAAGACAAATAATGAAGAAGAAGAAGACTAGTCCAAAGTAGAATAGATATTAGAACTGCTATTTAAGAAAGAAATAAATATGGTGTATAAAGTGTCATTTGAAAGGGCACAAGCAGGATCAATGGCAAGTAAAATATAAGAGATATATGGTATATAAAGTGTCATTCGAAAGGGCACAAGCACAATCAATGGCAAGTAAAATATAAGAAAGATATATGGTGTATAACATGTCATTTGAAAAGGCACAAGCAAGATCAATGGCAAGTAAAATATTGTAAGACTTGTAAAGCAAAGATGCATGACATTACAGAATGTCCATTTAATATGAAAATCACATAAAAGGACAAACATTGTACGATGGCACAGCAGTCACCATCAAGTGGAAGATACTGGCAGAACAAGACAAATCAAAAATCAAAAAGCAATGGTAGTAATGGTAGTCACGGTCCAAGGACACGACTGTTGAGGAACAAAAAAAGCAGAGCTGTTATACAGTGCAAGAAATGCAATAAGAAGTGGCACTTTGCAAAAGAATGTCCAAATGCCCCAGCTCGGATTACAATGTTAAGTATTCAATGTGGCCCAAGCGACCACAATGATGATTATTTCCCTAAGATGAAATCAGCAAACAAGGCAGAAATAGAGGGCCGTGAACAAGACAAATACTTATTGTAAGTTACAAAGGAATCAAAAAAGAAAGTATTGAATATGTTAGTAGAATAATAGAGAATGAAGATTGCAACCAGAACCAGGTTGCTCAAGATATTAAAAATCAATCAAATGAAATCAGGTAGGTTCAAGATGCCTCACCATCACAAGTAGCACAAGAAACGAGACTGTGTAGATCAAGAATAAAGAGAGGATAAGATTGGAAAGAATCAAGAAACAGCCATGTTACAGCAGTTAGTCTTGTGTTTGTGGCCCAAGTGACCACAAGGATGATGATTTCCCTAAGATGAAATCAGTAAACATGGCAGAAATAGAGGGATGCGAACAATAAAAGTACTTATTGGAAGTCACAAAGGAATCCAAAAAAAAGTAGTGAATATGTTAGTAGAACAACAAAATGAAGATTTGAAACCAGGTTGCTCAAGATATTAAAAATCAATCAAATGAAATCGGATAGGTTCATGACGCCACACCATCACAAGTAGTACAACTACGTTGCAGCAGTTACTATTGTGTTTGATGACTTACTGTGAAACTTCAGGGCCAAAATATTAACGAACTAAGACATGAAGAATAAAGCGGTAACCAGAAGCAGCTATTGAGTTATGAATAAAAGTATATGAAATTATTCAGTATATGACACAAAGATTAGTGGCAAAGCAACAAGAACCATGCTTTGAGAGATGCACTAACCCAGGCTGAAGTGTATTATACCTCGATGATGATGATGATGATATGTGCACTAGTGCAACACAGTGTTAAGTTTAGCATTTCTAATAGTCAATAGGCTTCCTTGGACTTTTAGGACTGCCCATGACCAACTAGAAAGTAGAAACGGTCAATTTCATCGTGGAAAAGGAGCACAATCTTATTAAGGAGTCATGCATTCCTTTCATTCCAAACCAAATGTAAGAGATACTTATCTAGCATGGCAACCAAGAAATTAACATAAATTTTGTATACCAAAAGCTACACTGCATCCAGGACCTCATTTTGAGCAGATTGGCAGACAAATCTCATGTCTTAAATTTTCCAATTTCTTAGGTACCATATTTGAAGGGATTCATAGAGGGTACCCGGACAATACACAACTAGTTAGAGTATATATCATCAAAGATCAAGACCTTCGTCTAATATGTATAAAGGATTCTATATGTCCTTGCACAATCAGACTTTATTCTATGATGTGATTAACAGGCAAGCATGAAGCTTCCAAGCGATGTTCCATTGCTTTTCTTAAAGTGCAAGTCTAGAGTTTACAAATGGGAGCACGCAAAAGTACTCCCATCTCCAACATACAAACCCACGGCAGCAAATAAAGCAATTATGATTATCAATGAAGATTGATACAATCCTTTTCCCTAGAACACAAAATCATGCACCAGGTCTCAGAATAGTCAACATATTATCCCCTGAACCAGGGTCACAATAGAGCAAGTGTATATCCAAGTCGAGGTCAGGACTCAAGAGGAGTGAAAGTCATGAGGACTAGCACAAACAGGCAACCCCACTTCCATCAACAAAGGAAAAAGCATTCACATGCTACTGGATTTGAAGCGGCATCCTCTCCTGAGGAAGAAGAGAAACATAACTATGATGATTAGAGTAGAGGTCACTAGGATAAACACCCTGAAACAAATCCTTTTGCCATTTATTTCCAAGAAAAAAACTAGAAAAATGGCATCCTCTTCCAGCTGGAAATTTGGCAACTTCATCTTTCATCTTGAACATTTGCCTGCCTCCTACGGCCTTGGGATTCATGATCTATCAACCACATGACAGAAATTATTTTTTTTATCTTCTCTGATTGTAGCCCAAAGAGGGAAGGATCCAAGGATTTTAAATTATATTTGATATCTTGATTAAGGTCTATGATTTACCAGGCGGATTTTGGCCTGTAGCGTTTCAATAATGGTGCAGTACTTATATGTAAAGGATGCTATTCCCTGTTACAGTGTTACTCAAGGAAGCTCAAGGGACGGGTCCCCATTAGAAACCCCCACTAAGTCAATAAAAAAGAAATGCAAACCATGTCGACTTGGGGTGTTCCATCATGTATCCTTACCTCAATAATATAATCTTTTAATATTACTGACATAATGAAAGTTTTGTTTTTACAATAATAGGAATGGGACTTTATTGTACCTCTTCGCATAGAGAGAAAATAGCTAAACAAATTACTCATCAACCAAGAATGCAAAAATAGAGTGACAGAACAAAAGAAGATGCTTCACTGCAATATGGTTATATAATTATATCGTTTCCCAACAAAAGAACTGACAGAAAATAGTGAACTAGAGCTTTCTTCCCACCTCTTGCAAGACCCTTGCAGCCAAATCCTCTGCTGTATCATTTGCTAGAACAGGAACAACTCGTTGGGCAAGGATTTTACCAGTATCATACTTTTCATCAACAAAGTGGATTGTGGCACCCGAAAATCTGAGAAAGGAAAATAACTTGACAATATTAGTTTGAGCATGCAAAATAATAAGGTAAGAGAAGATGTAAAAACAAACCATATGACATGAAATTTATAATGAGAACGAAAAAGTTGTTTTAGAAATCTTAATGAGGTGTCTAAATCCTTCAGACAATGGGGTGTCCAAATTAAAGGAAACAATATAAGCATAGAAACGTAAATATTTGAGAAACAATGCCATAAAATCTATAGCTATGTCTATTGTTCTCGTTGACTGTACATTATGCCAACTTCACATACATTGAAAATATGCAGACTCCAGCCAATGTATCTTTGACAGCAAGCAAGGATTTACATGATCTGATAACAATGGCATAACAACTAATGACGACCAATACATCTGCTCAGTACATTTATGCATTTTCCACAATCTGAAGACATCAATTGTCAAGCTTTTAGAAATGAGAAGTTATGCACATGACAAATAAATGAGAACTTATCCTACTGTGCAAAGGCTGATAACCCATCATAAATCTAATCGCATCCCTCAAAAAAGCAAGCCCATTAAAGTAATTTGATGTCATCAATCTCCAAGATTTCTTGAACATACTCGCCATCCTCGGGAGGTGGTGATGGGTTGCGACAACGGTGCATAACCATTTTGCATCTGAAAAGCACTAGATTATCAGAGAAGTCTAATTCTTTTGACTCAAAAGAGGGTTATGACAACTGAGAAGCAATAGCTTGGCTTTGAGAAGTTGAAAACTTGCAAATATTGTCGCCGCTTGTGGGGTGCGAGAAATGAGTGACACCTCCTAAGCCGTGATGGGAACCGATTGTTTGTCTGTCATAGTAAAACTACCAGTAGGTTTGTACATGGTAACTATTGTTTCCCTACTCCATAAGCCTATTGGTTATTAGCCTTTTTGTTGGTGACTGTAGTCCATTTATCTACGGAAATAGCAGCATTTTTATTCACCTCAAGAGAGGTTTTGGGCTGTGTAGCCAGACACAAATTAGCCATGGGAGGGCATTCACGAATCTTGTGGCCTGTGACTATATTACACTGAAGGCGTCTATTAGGCATATTTATATACAAGACATGTGATGTGCGCTTATCTCCATTATGTATATCTATCATTTCCTTAAGATCCTGCAAAAGCTCGACCTCAACACACATTTCTGCAGCCTAGCCGCATAGAATTTGTTTTGCTCATGGAAAATAAAGTGACCTAAGGCCTTTATTAACTGATCTACGAACCTACACAAGGGAAAAGGTAGACCTTGAATCTCTACTCAAACTAGGATTCTAAGTTTTGCTTATTCATATACAACGAAATCCCTAGACCAGTAGGAAAAACTACCAAGGTGTTGCGGATAAACCATCAGCCATGGGTAAAAAATGGCTTTACAATGCTCAAAATTGAAAAAAAAATAAAAATATAAAACCCTTTGGGAAGGTTTTGTACACCTTCAAGCTTAATACCATGGGATTTCCAGTTATTATGGACCCAGCTCTTAAACATGGCCTTCAGGGGGATTCAGCCAAAAAAATAAGCAACCAAAGAAAAATCTCAAACAAGTGACGTGCTTTATCAAATTCAGGACATTCTCAAATAACATTTGGCAAAGAGTTGACTGAGAGGGATATGTTATCTCATGTTAGACTTCTGCTATGTATTTTATAACTCACTTTGGTGCCATCGTTTAGTGCTCTGCCGGAAAAATCTGCATTGAATGATAAAAGTGCCGATGATTCGGTCATAATATAGGCAGATTCGCTACCTAAGGGGCAGTTTAGTGGTAGGTTCAATGCAATTAATACAATGGGACTATGGTATCCTGCCCGTAATGGAAATATGATGACCAGCTAAGGAAAAGAGCATGGAAAACTAAAAACTCTAGCACAACAATTTTCCAAGGATTTCATTCTCTATCTATCATATCTCCAATTTTCATTGTCATCAAATATGGGGATTCTTACAACCTTAACCTTGGCGAAATATATGAGTACATTCATAGCATGCTAGGCCACATAAAAACCAATATTTGGGTGAGGAACCTTACCCTAGAGATCTACCATCAGCATGTTCAGCACATCATTAAGCGAAGGCAGGAGAATTTGAACCATCCTTTAGACATAGCCGCATATGCACTTAATCCTAAATATGTAGAGAGGCCTCGTAGATTTGTTTCCTTGGATGACAAGGAGGTGAAAAAAATGCTTCTTTAAGGCCCTAGGAAAAATGTATACTCTAGAGTAAGCTTCACAAGTCAAAGTTCAGGGGCTCAAGTTTACTAAACTTGATGGCTACAGGTCTTCAGCTAGGAGAGACAAGCTCACATTGGCACAAAACAAGCTAGTGAGTTGGTGGCGATAGTATGGGCCTCCAGGATTGTTGCAAACACTTTCCATTTTCCTCCTTTCCCAGGTTTCTAGTTACTCTGCTACTGAGAGGAATTGATCAACATATGGTTGGACCCACTCTCTTAGGAGGAACAAACTTACTTGCAGATAAGATTGTTGTTGTACACAATCCCTTTCATCTCATTGATAGACATTTGAGTACAAGTAGAGCCCAACAGTGGGTTGCAAATTCTAAGGAGTTGAGACAGGTTTATGAGGTCTAAGATGTGCAACAGGGAATGGTTGGGATCACCTTGCACAATGAAGATGACCCCAACAGTTCCAGCAATGACGAACAGTTCAAAAGTATTCCCTCAGACAATGACTCTGATTATCGAGTTGCATGCTATGTTTTTTTGGTTTTGGGCATTAGAATGTCGATGTATCAATTATCATGTACTATTCTCAGCTCTAAGTTTGACTTAGCATGTTGATGTATCATGGACTCTTCTCACTATCTCAACTCTCAACCGAGTAAGCATGTGGAAGTATCTGCACCATTCACGATTTCAAATTATCATATTATCACTTAGATGGATTATCGGATTATGGTTTTATTTAGTAATTTATTGCTTAAACTGTCAGCTTATCTTATAACTTGTTTAAGTTGTGTTTTTTAATTTATTTAAATAATTTTATATATTAATCCAATAGTCATCCCCCTGTCATCCCCAAAATCCGAGAATTTTTTTTCCACCTTGGAAACCCCGTCTCTAAGCCTCATGCAACTATGACAATATAAAATATTTGGTGCAGAATAGTCTTGTTTAAAATATGCAAGCTTGGGAGCTTCGATGATGATTATATATAATTATAACTATTTTCATATTCTCATAGGAATTTTGGCATGTAACAATACCAAGCATTTTTTTGTCAAGACTCTTCAGCTCCAGCCATTCATACCAAGGTCTACCTTGATTAGGACATTTGAGGTATCCCTACCTGAATTTTGAGTGCCTTCTCCCAAGGTTCTTTTGAAATCTTTTAGAAAACTTTCATTATCGATAGACATAACCTATCTACTAATCTTGCAAGGAGGGTGTTGTCACCACAGACAGACAAACAGAGAGAAAGAGAACAAAGACCCTTCAAAGGAAAAACACCATCATTTCTCCATTAGTTTGAGTGGGAAACATCACATAATCAATGTGATTTGTTTGCTCATTGGAAAGAAGATATCAGTTATATTGCACCTTAGTTCTTCATAGAATCGTCTATTTATAAGATAGTCTCCCTTCTAGTTTGTTAAGACATGTCAGTCTGGTTTTTGTGTGCATTCTTAGAATGTTCACGGTACCATTGTGCAATGAATTTGGGGGGGCACCATGCAAAGGCATGCCAGTGTGACTGTGCATAGTCTCTTTGTATCCAATTAGCCAAATGTTGGTCCTCTTACATCTAAAGATCAGATTTGGAAGATCGTTCCTCACTTCAAACAGAAAACAATCCATCCAAGAATCCTCCTTTACTACAATATTTCACTCTGAAATTTAACAAGATGGCCTGAACTGTGCTGGACAAATGCAGGTTCCATATGCAAACTTCCTAGAAATCTGTTACAAGTTCAATCCCACCCATGAATTTGATCCATAGCAGTCTGTAGTTTTCCGTTTAGCTTTCCTGCGGATTTTCTGCAACCCATTTTTTACATGGTTGTCTTCTTCCCAAGACTGACAAAATTAATATTATTGAAATTCATTTAATTGTGCGGTCCTAATAGGCTTGTAAAGCTAAAATCTAACCAACATCATAAACTTTACTTTGGCATCCTAATTTGGACAATATCTTCCTGAAAGTAAATAATACATCTATGGTAAATACGACCTTGGATTATAATTTCTTTCTACTCTTCAAGCAAGCAAAATGTAAACTGCACAACGTGAAAATGGGCAAAACCTACAAGATACATCATCATAGTCGATGTTTAAATCATTATTTCTCTTACCCATGCAATATGTCAATTTGGTAAAGTTGTTGCACACCTCCTTAAGGTTATCTATGATATCTCAATGTTGTTTAAGATGATTGCACCATAAAATGCTCAATTACAACCTGCCCAAGAAAATTACTAGTTCCAACAACTCCACCCCTATTCACCAGAATGGTTTGTTAATTTGAATGTGGAAATTACAATCTCTACTAGTCAAGTGAGACAACCATGGTTAACTAGTGATTTCCTTAACTATTTACTGCAAAATAATCATTGATTGAGTTTTTAGTTGCTGGAATACAAAATCATAAAAAAGCTCATTAAATAATGCCTTGTGGCACTATAACACATTCATCCAAAAAAATTGAACAAACCATGCCACAAATTTTAAAAAGGAATACAAAAATCAGCTCCTGCCTATCATATAGCGAGCCAATACTTCCACAAAACATAGAAAAATAGGACAACGCAGAAACAAAACAATTAAGATTGACCAAATTTATAAATAAAATGGCATGACCTTGCTCCAGAAGCAATAACAGCATTATGCACTTTCATCCCATAATAACCTTTGCCTCCAAAAGCAGGAAGAAGTGATGGATGGATGTTCAAAATTGATCTTGAAAATGCCTGAACAAGTTCAACTGGTATCAGTTTCAGGTAACCTGCCAAGAGGAGGAAGTTGATCTCAAAATGCCTACAAAGAAGGTATACAAGTTAGCATTCAGAAAGCTTTGAAATTAAAATACATTGCATAAGTATCACTAAAAGAGAAGAGATTCCAAATGCAACTTGACTGTAAGGACATAAAGAGCCAATACTTGCAGATAAGACCGCAAAATCGTCTACAAGTACGTGCTAAGTAGTAATTGCGACTCAGCCAAACTAATGGAAGTTAAAATCAAGCAAGGTAAACAAGTACTAATATGTTTCAAATACAAGGGACTTGGATATGCAATAAATTCAAAAAACGAAGATCGAGAAAAAAAAAAGGGGGGGAAGGGTAAAGAATATGTTATGCATATCTTCTCATGCAGTTTCTCACTGAACAAATGGCATACTATATCCACCCGAAATTGCTAGAGTGCCAAATTTGCATTTGTTGATGGCTTATGGTCCTCCCATTATTAAAATGTGTACCGTCTCCTCATCCATCATCGTCCAGCTACTCGACATACTTTGTTTACATTCAGTGCCTCTTTAAGCTTGATTTGACCTCTTTTCAACGTCCCTAGCTTCTCCTGCTCTTTTTTGTGCTTTGCCTTGTTTTGAACCTGTTTTTGCCTTCGAAAACAGAAAAAAACGAATCATGGTTGTTGCGCAACTGTTATGAAGGTTACATTTGTATCGTGACGGTTTCACAATGTCTTAAGTGGCAGTTTTGCCATTTTTCAAATTTGAGGGAAAACCAAGGGTCAGAATTAATTCATGAAGAGTCTCCCTTCACTTTGGCACTTCGCTTTCCATTCCAGGTCCTTACAATTCCACCCAAACAAGCTCAATTGCATCTCCTTGGCCTATTTATACACACGTTTTTTATGTTTTGAGGGATTGGAAAATTGTAATAGCAACTCATTCATTGTTTCTCTTACAATACACAACCTTAATATTATTCTTTTTGTGCATTTAGGTTAGTTTTTGCAGTTTTAGGTATTAGTTTGGGGTGTGGATTTCTTGGCCTTATGAGTCTATAGAGATGGATATGTGACATAACTCTCTTGACAGTCACGTTTTGTGGATGCCAAGCTTCACCTCTTTTTCATCCAACCTTGCCTTGTCATCACAAGTTTGGCAGGTCGGTGTTTCTTTTGTTAGTTTCAGTTTAGAGCCTAGATTTAGATTAGATTAGCATAGATTAATTAATTTGGTTTATTTTGTTTTCATTATAGCTCATAGTCGTAGTTGCACATTGCATGTTTCACTCGGACCTTGCAGGGTTTGGGCATAACTATCTCATATCTTCAGCCTCATACTTGTATACAATCCCAACATTCCTGTTTGCATTACATATATAGCTCATTTAGTCTTATTTCAGTTTGGCTTGGCCACTTGATTAAGCAATTTTCTTGGGTCAAACAAGATTGTGAGAGGTTAAGGCATCACTCGTTCATTGTGATTGTTTTATACTCCTTAAAACTTACAAATTAGACCCTTTTGTGTCCATTAAGGTGTTTACACCTGCTGTCCCATCTTATTTTCATTTGTTAGTGCTTACATATAAAATATTTGACAAAATCCCTCTTGTTTATTCTCATTCTATTGTGACATCTTTTGTACAAGAGTGTTGTTTTGTTCTTCTTTTATCATCTTGACTCCTTTGTGGTGCTATTGTTGCATTCTTCCCTTGTTTAGACCATTGCTACATACGTGTTTGTTTGTTTCCTTCATTTGTATCTTGTTGTTTTGCTTGCAATATCATCTTTCCTTGGTGTCATTCGTCGATCTATTCAGTTAAGTGTTTTACTTCACATCTGATCTTGTCCACCCATTACTCAATTGATTGCATCATTAATTGTGCATTATCCTTCGTGTTTACTGCAATTGTGCAACTTTGATAACTGGCAGTTTTGCAACATTTGTGCTCTCATTCTGTTTGCTTTCATCACCCGATTTTCATTGTTTCAAACCTCTTTCAGCCTTCTTACATTGTATTTACATCGTTGTTCATCTTTCTTGCATATCGAAGTAACTTTCATTACATTTTTGTTTTCCTGTTGTTTTGAATGTTTTCAACATATTTATTGGTTGTTTTGATCTTATTTCAGTCCTCTTAAGCATCTTCGCATTCAATTTCATCTTGTCTTTAAATATGACATCTGTCTTGAGATCATTTGAAACATTCTAGTCAAAAGAATTGTTGTTTTGTTACTTCCTTGAGGAAATTTGAAGCTTTCTAATCGAAGGAATGGCACGTCTAGGACACAATAGGCATCATCACTCCTCAAGTAAGGGCGTCTAATAAAAATGCAATCATGCTAGTCTGCAATCTTCTCCTAAGGGCACTTGTGCATTCCATGTAGCTTGCACACCTAAGCCACATCTCACGGCACCCACACACCCACATCTTTCCACGTTTGTGCTCGCCATTGGGCATACCACAGGGCACTCAGTCTCTAGGTAGCTTCTTCAACATACCACGGACACATGGAAGCTCCACGTTGGTGCACACCATGTTTGGTGGCACTTCTAGAGCTCACACCATGTCACAGCACATGTCAGCATACCACATGCCAAAAAGACCAACAACTAACCCTTGCAGAAGGTGAACCATTTTGTAACCGTCTCTTTTGTAATTGCTTTCTTGTAATAATATATTGTATGAATTTGACCCTAAGGGAACATGTTAGTATGCTTTGAGGATCAAGATCAAATGGTCATTTGTTTTCACATTGTTGTCAAGGAAAATCAATTAGGAAGTGTTTCCCCCTTTCTGATCACAAGAATCTCCATTTTCAGCCTTGCTGCACATTGTACACATATGCACCATACCCTATTCTTTATCATTGAATAGATGTAGCATCATTCTGCTAAAGTTTCACATTCAAATATGTAATGGTTAACAATTGGACTTATTTCTATTGTATGTTCTACAACCCATAGTTTGCAAACCAAGCTATAAGGTTGCCCTCTGAGCCGCCATCTTGGGGCCCGTAGTTCGGATTATAACTCAAAATGCAAACTTTTTGAGCCAATTAGAAAAACTGCACTAAACAAGATTGCTAACAAATTATGTTGTAGAATTACAGAAGAAAAGCTTAAAGGTGAAATACCCATCCAAGGAAAACATATTGAATCTATTTATAAAGCGACTAAAGCAAACCATTCAAGATGAGGTTCATCTCTTTAAACCTCAAGAGGCTAATAATCTATCATTGTAGTTCAAGAAGTGGAAGCAAAATTCAAGGCCATAAAAATATCTAATGCAAGAAGTGGAACATTCAAGGATCGCAACAATTATTTTCAGCATCAAGGTCAACCAGATCACATCTATCATTGTCAACAACAGGGCAGCATTGAGCGTAACCATCAGCCTATTAGCATGCTGACCCTACAAGACTTACCCTACAACAAATAAAACAAAGGAGAGCAAAGGGGTCATGTTTTAATTGCAACAACAAAGAGCACAAATTGTAGATAAGATAAGATAAATATATTACTGTCCAACTAATGACCACAAAAGTAGGTCAAAGGGACTGCAGATTACAGAAATGTGTCAGGAAAAAGTGGGAAACCAAAAAGGTCTCCAAAAAAAAAGAAAAAAAATGCTGAAAGAAATACTATAAAACAAGGAAAGAGTGACCACGCTCAGAGCCAAACCACCAAAGCACCCAACCACACTCACATCCAAAGAAAGGAGCAGAAGAAATGAGCAATCTCCAAGAATCTGTAAACATCAGGAGCACAAGGACGATCCCTAAAAAAGAACTAGGAGGAAACCCATCAAGAGTTTGATCCAACTCTCCTAGCATCCAAGGCCGACGAGAAGAAGCTCCGAATAGAATTCTGACCCGAATAAGGGGAGGTATGATGCCTAGACTGTCCTCCAATCCTCTGCCTAGAAGGAAAAGTCCTATGTGAAGATTTGGTAGACCTAGTCTGCCTCCTAAAGTCGGGTCTGAAGTGAATATGCTGATGAAAACTCAAGGAACTATGAATAGTGTCTCTAGGCCTCACTAATCTGGAATGTGGGGTTGTACTAATGTCAATATGTCGCATAGTACCTCTCCTCAAAGGTAGCACCGTGAAAAAGAAAGTAATCCGTTGAGTGGAGATTGGTCTAGTGGGTCTCTAAATAAAATGATCGTGAAGCTTAAGAGCTTCCTGTATATATAAAGCCAAACATCTTTGTTCCTCATATCTGAAGAAGTCAGAAAGAGTTTGTGTCCTAAATAGGCAATAAAACCTACCTCTAATCTCATATTAAATGGGACAACAAAAGATGAAATGCTCCTCGGACTCCGTCTCATGGATGCTGCATAACTAACAAATCCTATCTGCTCAATCTATTTGGTGATCTGTCTCAATCTTAAGCATGTGAGACCCCACTCGAAATTGTCTTAATGGGATGCGAAGAGAGTGCATCCAATGGCGGAATGTATACTGTCGACGAATGATAAGCCTATCACTCAGCCCCAAGAAGTGCTCTGCATAAAATGCCATCTTAGGGCGTAACCCCCCAAGAGGGTTTGCCCAAGTAGTATGGATAAACTGTCTATAAATATCATCCCTAATAATCCAGTTCAACTCTTGTCCAATGGGTAGAAGATAAGTTGGTGCGTCCAAGGAGTACTTAAATGGAGGAAGTCGGTCCATCCTGATTCCCATAGACTCCAATAGATCAAAAACTCCTATATACCAACAACATCCACGGCTCCAAGGAGCTGAGAGAGCAAGATTCTCTGAAGAACAGTATGCTAAGTATGGTATCTGTCACATCCACTCGCAGAATCAAAAAAACCTCCGTATGTGATGTATGAAAGTGATCAAATCAAATATAGTCTCTAGTCGGAAGGGTCAGGCTCCAAACTCTGCAAGAATAATGTGTTGGGGAACTGTCTACTTACATCTAATCATGCGACGAAGGAGAAGTGTTTGGACCCTCTCAACAACAGCACAATCACCTTCATGTAGAGAGGGCCCCCAAACTACAGATCTATAGAGGATTGTGGGTTTGATAAGTGTATCCATGAGTGACATCTTGGAAGAGATATCCTAAAATTGATGCCGAAAACATTAGCGTTCAAGGAGAGCTAAAGAACCATAACCTTTGTTTATTCTAGGTTGGAGTCCCTGCCTCAAGCTGAAACCAAAAAAATTGCACTCCTAAATAAGTATAGGAAGTGGTAATCTCAACCTCCTTTCCTTTGTAAAAGAAATGGAGGTGGGAGGTCTTCAAGCCATTAAATACCATGACCTTGGTTTTCCCCAAATTAACGATCAGTTGCCAGAGATCAAAAAAGAGAGCCAAAGCATCCAACTGTCGTTGTAAGCCCTCACGAGAAGAGGCTAGGAGAACCACATCGTCTGCAAACAAGAGGATAGAAATCAAAACTTGGTGTAGAAGACACCCATCACTAGCCTGAATATGTTCATGAAGAAAGGTCTCTAACTCATCAATGTATATCCCAAATAAGGTTGGGGACAAAGGGCATCCCTACTTGACCTCAATGGTACTACTAATAAAGTTTGAAATCCTATGAACCGTGCAGAGACGACCAAGAACATTCTTGTATAATCTCATAATGGCTTCCAAGAAGGTTTCAGAAATGCCAATATTCCTAAGTCTCTAGAAAAGTGCCTCTCGAAACAGAATCAAACGCTTTCCTAAAGTCTACAAAAAAGCAATAGACTTTGGACAAGCAATGACGTGCCTCCTTAATGATGGCCCAGAGTGTGAAAATATGATCAATGGTTTGATGGGTTGGTCTAAACCCTGCCTGTCCTCTAGCTTTGAGGTGTCTCTGCTCTAGCTCTTTTGAAAGTTGCAAATGTAATACAGTAGCATACAATTTTGAGAATGTGTGTCCAACCATGATTGTCCTGTAATTATTAGGATCTGAACAAGAACCTGATTTGTGTATCGGGTGAATAATGTGATGTGACCAAGAGGGTGGGAAACCCGAACAAACCATGTGGTTGAAAAGATCAACCAAATAGCTTCCAAAAGCTCTAAAACCATGTTTGAAGTACTCGGCCTGGAAACCTTCTTCATCAGCTACCTTGCTACTATTCATCACCTTCACGGCCTCTCTAACATTCTTGTCTGTGAAAAAGTTTAAAAAATGGTGAAGCAACATGGTTTTCCATTTGGCTAGGAATATCATAAAGGGTGGAGGTATGGGAAAACATGGATGTGAGATTAAACTCAATGGAGAGGAGAGAATGTCGTGGGAGGATGGTACGCCAAAAGAGTTTGGGGGAGTGAATGGAGGAAGCTCGTAAGATCCATATCCTTTGAGAAATAAAAAGGCATTTCTTACGTTGGAGAAAGTAATGATAGGATGATTTTAAGGCTGGGTAAGAGGGGTGGGAATGGAGGAAGGCATACCAAAGCTGACGGTGGAGAGTCCTGCAGTCATCATCATACCACTTATTCATGGGGCAAGATCTTTTAAAATGATGGCAAGTAGACGTAGATCTGGTGTGGTTAGGAAAAGATTTGAGGGCAGCTTCCCAAATAATGGAGGAAAGACATGTGTACTTGGAATTAACACAACCAAGTGAGAAAAACTGGGGTTCTGGAGGTAGAAGTTGACGGATATGAGAAAGGAAAATGTCAGTCCCCATCCTCAAACTAGAAAATGGTACGTCGTATACTGAAAGAGGGGGTTGTAACAAGAGGGGAGAAATCAGCCCAGATGGAGAAAGAGAGAAGAGCATGGTCCGCAAGGGTAATGGGGAAAATGGAAAAGTGGCAGATGAAGGGCAAAAGGTTGTGATTGGATAAGACATAATCCACCACACTCTTACCTCCCCCATGAGGTGTACATGTGAAAGAGTGTGAATTTGGAAAGTATGGCAGCCCATTAAGAATCAACAAATCATGAGATTCCCCCAACTGTAAGAGGTGTCTTTTGTATGTTGTGTAAGGACCTGAAGCATCATCTGACCTCCTATGCAACCCCACTAACTCTGAATCAATCTCTTGTGTGCAGAATGTATCAACAGAACGATCATGGAGAGGTATTTGAAAGTCTCTAGTATGGGCATTGAAGTCACCAAGAAGGATAACTTCTCCAACAGCTAAGAATTGAGAAATCTCAGTATACAAATCTATAAAAGGGTCCCCGTCAGGACCACTATGAATGGCATATGATGAAGACACTGGAGAAAAGTAACAAACTGCAATGTATATATCTCTGGAAAGTGGGGCAGCCCCATTAATCCGGACCCACATGAATCTAGCAAATTCATTAGACACCTCCACTGAAATTCTGCTCTGGAGTGAGTCTCTAAATAAAAAAGCCACCCCACCAAAACTCCTAGTCTCCTAACGACACGCTGAAAACCAATGGTATCCTGTAATGTCTGGGAGAGGCCGTACTAGGCTCTCATGAGTCTCTGTAATAAAAAGAATGTTTGACAACCCAAGAGCATCAAACATTAGGCTTGGAGAAGACCATAAAGTGTCGTTGCAGCTCCAAGAAGCAATGGACACGTCATCACCACCCACCAAGACCCAAGGTCGTCATCATGCTGACGGTCCAGGGCATGACCACCCCGATAGGGGGAATCACAAATGACAACGCTACAATCTCTGATAACAACCCACTTGTTCTCCTTCCTGACATCTACCCCTTGAATACGAGCTTTTCGAAGCTCTTTGACTTGGAGTCATGTGAGATCAACGTCTAAATAATTTTTTTGTGGAAGGGAAAAGAGCTTCTTTTTTGCTTTAAGAGCTTGCAGACGCTCTTCAGCAGTTTGGAATTGTATGACAAGGGTGTTGTCTAACAATGTCCAAGCTTTTTTAAGGGAGATATCTTTCAAGTCCAAGGATTCATGCAAGAATGCATGCCCTGCCTGTAGGGGATCCACTGATTTAGGGAGGCCACGAACACGAAGGTTGAGTGCCTTGGTTTGACGTGTCTTTTCTTCAATTTTTGCTTGGACAGCCATTTCCACAACCGGAGGTGCTTTCTTCCCCTTAACCACTTGAACCCATGAATTTTGTTCCTCAACCTGTTTTTGGATAGTTTGTTGTTGTGCAGTGGTTTCTTTTTTGAGGTGTTCATGCTGAAAAATTATCTCAGATTATTTGTTTCGAATCTCTGAAACCACTTCAGTAAGTTGTAGGCATGGTGAGTCCGCAAGGGTGGCTTGGGTTTGTTCGAGTTTAGTGATTCTAGTTTGCAAATCAGCAATAATATCATCTTTCTCTTGCAATTGTCTCTGAACAACAATAAAATATCGTGGAGTTCTAAGCCCAAGGCTTCAATTCGCAAATGCTAGCATATTTAAATTTTGGGGTCGACACCTTGTGATGGCAGGGGGTTTTAAACTCCTGCATTATAGGGAGCTCCATTTTGGTCACTGTATGATCTGGTGGGTGTGGCTCAGAGCTGTATGTTCAGTGTTGGGTTGTATACTCCTTGAAGAATCTATTATTGGTGTTCACCTTTTGTTCTAACTGCATCAAATTCCTCACTGTTGTGCAAAGTTTTGTTTCGTTGCCTGGAAATGTAAATGCACTGCTTAGAAATGTAAATGTAAGTATTCATCTTATTGTTTTGCGTGCCCTAATAGTCATGGTTTTGACTGCCTTTCAGCCCTTGCCTCACAACTTCAGCTAGGTCATTTCAGAGTGTAAACTCAGTAAAATCGTGTTTCAATCTGGTTCTTCACTTTCCGTGCCCCTTTGTTCTGTCTTGATGTCTGCAGGACCTCACAAGACTACAAGTTAAGTCTTTTTCCTAGACTGTGGTCTGCTCACGTCTATGTACCCTAGATCAATTGATCAAATCGATGGGATTTATAGATGTAACCCAACGAGATCCTCTTGCGTGTCTATGCCTTCTTGCTTGAGATCCTCGATTCAAAAAGGCCATCCAGAAAAATTGCTCATGATTTCCTCTCGATTCAGATCCTCTCGCGATTCTTCTCCATGGTTTCCTCTCAACATAGATCCTCTTGCGTAATACCTTTGAAGATGGTATTAATCGATGCAGCAACCTCCTCTCAAAGACTTGAGATTTTCGACACAGGAGAGAACTACCCACTTCCACCTTTGTTGTTTGCAATTTTGACGTGAATGCAACTCACACCAATCGACGAGATTTGCAGAGGCTAGGTTAACGACTCAGCTACTCTCGCGTCCTGGTGCCCTCACGTCGTCTGCTTGCGTCATGCCCTCAACTCGCATCATCCATAGCTCGCACCCCTTAGCTGGAGTGATCGCCCGAGCTAAGCTCTGCGTCTCCTGCTGTGTATCTGACGTAGGTGGGAACACGAACAAATCCTAGGGGTGTCTCTTGTTGCTTGCTAGTTTTGGACAAATGGTTTGAAACAATTTTAAACTTAATATGACTCAAAAACTATTGTGATTAAGATGCTATTTCACATAGAATATGCACAAGAGGAGGAAGAGCCAATTGATGAGGAAGATATTGTGCATTATACAACTCCAAAATCCAAAGCTATGATATCTTGTCATACATTAGCAGGAATTAGCACATCTTAAACATTTAAGGGTTGTTGGGGTCACTAAAACGTAGAAGATAATGATTTTAATCGACTTGTACAGCACTCATTTTTATCGATTTGAGATTCGCAAATTGGCTCAGTTCCTTCAAGTACCCAACTCCCAAAATTCATGTGATGATTGCCAACAATGGCACCATAAATTGTGTAGGAAAATATGCAAAAATTGAGCTATCCATGGAAAGTTACCAACTCAAAAGTCCTATGTTGGCAATTCCTATTAGGGGTGCGGTGATATTGTTGGGAGTTTCGTGGCTAAAGACACTAGGACGCTATTGTAATGAGTTTATGGTACCTTTCTATCTGCTTCAAGTTAGATGGCACTGAGCAAGAGAATAAGGATATCCAAGGACAACCCTCACAAGCGATCAGCTCTTGCCACATGAAAACATTTTTGAAGGGAGCCAAGGGAGTCATAGCTCATTGTTATTCTCTACAGGGCCAACCGCTTTAATTAGATCGACCACAAGAGTTTAAGGCCATCATTAATAAGCATGCCAAGATGTTTCGGGAAGCGTCTGAAGGTCTACAATCAGTGAGGGAGAATGATCATGCTATTAATGAATTAATTTCATTCCAAGGAGTTAACCACCCAGTATTAGGCCTTATTATTACCCATATGTCCAAAATAGTGAAATTGGGCATATAGTACAAGGAATGCTTGAGGTGGGTATCATTCTATCTAGTCAACGTGCTCTTTTTGGTGGCACATGTCTAGATTATTGAGAGCTCAACAAGATCACCGCTAAAGTTAAGTTTCACGTTCCTATTATTGATAATTTTTTTGATAAAATGCAGAGTTACGTTGTTTACTAAGTTGAACCTTCAATCTAGCTACCATCAAATTAGAGTCGGAGATGAGGATGTGCTTAAAACTCCCTTTCATACCCGTAAAGGGCACTATGAGTTTTTGGTTATGCCCTTGAAAGTTTCAACTATCTAATATTTCATCTACCTTCCAAAGTTTGATGAATCAAGTATTTAGTCCTTTCTTTGCAAATTTGTGTTGGTCTTTTTGATGATTCATTTGATAATTAAGCTATGTTACTGGATATGCCCCCTTGGTCTGATACGGATACGATACATATTGGATACGGATAGGGGCTTGATACGCAAGGGATACGGGCATGATACACCCTGTCCCCTGCAGATACGCCTGGATACGTTTTGGAAAGTATCTGGGCATATCCGCATGGGGGCAGGATGTATCCTGCCTGGATCCCCTATGTATCCAGCAGAAAAAACATATTTTGTCTTTTTATTTTTTTCAATTTCAATTAATAAAAAGTCAAACATGGAGTTCAAAAAACAATTAAAAACAAAATAAACTATGAAAACCTCTCCGCAATTTCTATGGTTGGTTGTATTTTCAAAATGTGCGCCTCAATCGATTCTACTGTATCTTCTTTATTAAGGCTGTATCCAACAACTATGAAGGTTGCCAAAGCAAGTCAGCAAGTCTTCCAGCTATCGGATCGTGTTTCAGACTTGGCAAAATAAAGGAAATAAATGTCTATAACATGACCAAGATGACAGAGAGGTTGAAATCAATAATGTTTTTGCTTAATCTTTGTCCCAAAAATATGGTTCTCCAGGACTCTTTTTGTGCAGTACATGCAGCAAGATCATTTGCACGGGAATAATACGAAAGCTCAACTCATGAATAAGCTCAAAGAAGAGAACAGGCCATAGTCTTAAGTTGATTTAACACCAGGTCATCTCATTGTAATCTTCACCAAGCTGGCTCAAGTCGTGAATAAGCTCAAAGAAGAGAACATGCCATAGTCTTAAGTTGATTTAACCCCAGGTCATCTCATTGTAATCTTCACCCAACTGCAGATATTGCATTTTATGTGATATTATGAGTCAAATACTAAACAGAAATAAGTTACCTATTTGACTCATAATTAGTATTTGACTCACAAGTTACATTGTAACATTTGCACTATGTACTTGTTATAAGACTAGTCTAAGTTCGACCATTGAATATTATGATATTTGGCATTGATTTGTTAGTATGTTTTGTGGTTATTTGGCTTATATTGTTTCCTCTATGCATATTATGTGGTTAATTTTGCTTATATGGCTATATTTTTAATATTTTTAATTTTTTATATATATTTTTGTACAGTCGTATCCAAAAACGTATCCAGGCTCCAAAAAAATCCCCGTATCCATATCGGCTACTTAATTAAGCAATTCAAGCTCTTCCGTGATTGAACATTATTTAGATTAGTTATTTTAGAGCAAATTTTAACCATGTGGATTATTTAATACTCAAGCCATCCTTTGAAGACCTATTTTCTGTAAGTAGCCATTATATCTATGACCTTTCACTCATAAATTGGTAATGATCACAAATTAAGAAGACTGACAAAGCACAAAAGCAACTCCTAGTGCTGTTAGTACAAGAGAGAAGGAAGATGTTAACATATGAGATTGGGGACTTTCACCCTACTGCTTGTTCTAGATTGGCAAAGGTTTTAGTGCATGTAATACTTTATAATCCAGCATTGTCTCACAATTATTAACGATGTGGGGTAATAACACTTGTTCTTTTCAAGTAACTGGAGCTTCAGCAGTTGAATATTATTTAGACCTTTTTACTCCAGTAGGACTTTTAACCATGTGGAATATTTAATATTCGAGCCATCCTTCAATGACCTATTTTCCATGAGTAGCCATTACTGCAATGACCTTTCACTCATGTACATTGGTAATAATCACCTCTAAGCAAGGGTGACCGACAAAGCACACAATCACCTCTAAGCAATGTTCTAGATTGGCAAAGCTTTTAGTGCATGCATTGTTTTCCTTTCTGCTGATTTTGATTTTTCTGTTAAACTTGCTTCATACATAAAACACAACAAACCTTGGAGGGAAAAAAGCTAGAAGAAAACTGCACCTCAGAGTGGTTATAAGATCCATTGAAGATAATCCAGAAGGTTCAGCCATGCTTTTCGGAAAGATAATAACTGGAATATTGTTTTCCCTTGCATACTCAATGGCTCGACAACCTACACCACTAAGAGGTAAAAATTACTACAGGATGCAAAAGCAAGCATCAAAGAAGAAAAAAAATGTAAAACCTTATAATCTTGAGTAATGGTAAAATTTAAACATGTATCTTCAGCAGCCAAAATTAAGGTTACTACAATTATCTTGTACATGCACTATTATAATAATAATAATAAAGAAGAAGAAGCAGCTAAAAATATGACATTTTCCCATTTTCCCCAATATCCCCATGAAACGACAATCATACAAAATAATGCCCATGAACAAATAATACTCCAAAGGCACAATCACATACACGCGCCCTAAATGAATTTCAAAAAAAGATATTGCTACAGACTCGGGAACAATTTGATACAGGCATACCCTCATTACTATAAACAACTAGAAATTATAAGACAATACAGCTTCAAATGAAAAATGGGTCAATTGCATTGATAAAAATAGAACATTTCAAAAACATTCAGCTCAAGGCTCACTACAAGCATGAAACTGGGGAGAGCGGCAAAAGAAAATATTACAAAGGTTGCTAATCATCACTACAAGAACAAACCAAAACCATCCAGCTCAAGGTTCATTACAAGCATGTAACTAGAGAGAGCAGTGAAAGAGAATATTACAAAGAGTGTCAATCATAAATGCAAGAACTCAAAGTGCCACGGGAGAGAGACAAAGAGAGTTTTTTTAAATTGGGGCATCCAAAAACAAGGAACATCTATAAGCTCTTAAGCAGATAACTTCAACAACATACCATCTATACTGCACATTGCAAACTAGCATTCATATAATCATAAAATCTGTTATCAAAAAGCATAGTGATTATTTCTAAGTCATCCTGGCACATAATGTCTTGAACTGAAAATGTTAAAAACTTTAAATCTGAACTTACCAGGCAGATCAGAAACTCAAACATTACACACAATCAATGAACTTGTCAGCTTTCTTTCTCCTAGAGACTAGAGCATTTATCTTCCAATATATTGTTTCAATGAGATTAAAAGCCATATGAATGTCTCTCTCTGAGGAAACAAAGGGATCTTCTCTGCCTTTCTTTATATGGAAAGCAAATGTTGTGATCGCTCTTCCTTAAAACATTTGTCATTTCAAATTTCATATAAACCATCAAAAAGAGTAAAAGTAGAAGATAAGGAACTCAACTTATCAAATTCTTCTCTCAATAAATGGTGACAATAGTAGGGCCTAAAAACCTGTGAACATTAGGTTACCACAATAACATATGGTACATTTCCCAAAACCATCATAACAAATAGAGAGAAAATGCACAACTAAATTATAGGTTCACCAGTAACTATAAGAATGAGATCCAAGTTGTATATCGAGTGCCGACTCCTCCCAATAGGCCTATCTATGAAAACCCCAATCCCCACCCCCTGTCTATATAGATGTGGGATACGAAGAGAGAATAGTCCAATAATAATCTTCTTGGCTGTGGTGGATAAGCCGATCAGCCATTTGGGGCTGCATTATAAATAAAAGATAAAGTTAAAGTGGTGACATCATGGTGACAATGTTTGAACTGGGACCTTTTTTGACATAGAACATGACCCCGCTCCCAATGGTCAATTAAATGCCTCTTGAGACAGCCAGAATGAGAAAATGCACAACTAAATTATAGGTTCACCAGTACCTATAAGAATGAGATCCAAGTTGTACTTAGAGAGAATAGTCTAATAATAATCTTCTTGGCTGTGGTGAATGAGCCAATCAGCCATTTGGGGTTGCATTATAAATAAAAGATAAAGTTAAGGTGGTGAGAATGTTTGAACTCGGACCTTTTTTAACATAGAGTATCACCCCGCTCCCAACGGTCAATTAAATGCCCCTTGAGACAGCCAGAGTGTTAATAGTGACAGAACACTCAATGGTATAATGAGGGCTTTTTGACATGGCATAAGAATCTTTCCCACACCAAATATAGACACAAAGCACAACCCAGTTAGAGGTTCACTAGCAACAGTACCCATAACAATGAGATGAAAATTGTACGAGGACAAAATAGTCAAATACAAATGTTTGTTTTGAGAAAAAAATTGATATAGAACAAGACCTTTACCAATAGTTGACAAAATGTCTCTTGAGACTCCCAACCTGCCTACTTTAATGATGTGGCAAGGGTGTTACATGAGGTGAGCACATAGTGGTGACATGGCACACGAGGTAGCAGAATGAGGTATCAATGTTTGTTGGCATGGCATAGGAATCTTTACCGTCAAAAATAAAAACAAAATGCACAACCCAATTATAGGTTAGCCAATACCTATAAGAAAGATATCCAAGATTAAGAAGACAAAATAATCTAATAATTATTGTAGTCTATCTTGTTATCACTCAATATTGTCCTTAGTGTATTAATAAATTACATGGTTTGGTAGACGACTTTGCTATGTTGATACACTGTCAGCTTTGTTAGTATATGTATTAAATAAATAACAGTTGGGGTTAACGGTTGTGTCTTTATTGACATTCGTTCATTTTTCAAAAAGCAAGTTGAATGTCAGGGTAGGAGTGTTGATCTAACAAGTACTCCTTGTACCAAGCATTGTATTTTGCACTACCTATGTAATAAAGATATTGTTCTAGCCTATTCTATCGGGTTATGTTCATGATATATGTATTTATAATTCTGCAGATAGTATCCTTGTGCCCCCCAGTTCAAATTAGGATCCTGGCATGCAGACTCATCTAGATGGATAAAGAAAATTATCCTGTATATAGATACATATAGATATATATGTATATATAGATGGGAAATCATAGATCCATGCATGTAGATTTATGGGTATTCTACATGCTGGGAAAAGCATGTTCCATTATTTGAATCTTTACCGTAGAAATAAAAACAAAATGCACAACCCAATTATAGGTTAGCCAATACCTATAAGAAAGATATCCAAGATTAAGAAGACAAAATAATCTAATAATTATTGTAGTCTATCTTGTTATCACTCAATATTGTCCTTAGTGTATTATTAAATTACATAGTTCGGTAGACGACTTTGTTATGTTGCTACATTGTCAGCTTTGTTAGTATATGTATTAAATAAATAACAGTTGAGGTCAACGGTTGTGTCTTTATTGACATTCGTTCATTTTTTCAAAAAGCAAGTTGAATGTCAGGTTAGGAGTGTTGATCTAACAGGTACTCCTTGTACCAAGCATTGTATTTTGCACTACCTATGTAATAAAGATATTGTTCTAGCCTATTCACTTGGGTTATGTCCATGATATGTATTTATAATTCTGCAAATGGTATCCTTGTGCCCCCCAGTTCAAATTAGGATCCTGGCATGCAGACTCATCTAGATGGATAAAGAAAATTATCATGTATATAGATACATATAGATATATATGTATATATAGATGGGAAATCATAGATCCATGCATGTAGATTTATGGGTATCTACATGCTGGGAAAAGCATGTTCCATTATTTTACTCTTTTCATTTATATGTGCCTTCCATGTTCTAATCAAATATCAATACTATGGATCATATCTCATTTCAAGCACTCAAAATTATGAGAAGATTTGACAATCACACTAAATAGATTCTTTGGTAGTGAAGCTTTTTGTAGTATACATATTTAGCACTGTTACCTATGCAAAGTCGGATCGAGATGAATTCAAGTAGACGCAGAAGTCGAACAACAATAACCATTAACAACAAGCGGAAGTAGGCATGCTGAGTGATGGGATTGGAAGACCACCAAGGTCTTATTTGGGTTGCTTGTCATACCAGTGGTATTATATGGTTGTGAGGTGTGGGCTAGTGGAACAACAAGCTTGAAATGAAGGCAAATTGAAAAGATTCAAAAGCGTCTAATCACAAACAATTTCAAAATAAAAGGCATGGTCCCATATGAAATTATTCTTGCCAAAAAAAGGTACTTTCCCTTTAAAGGCAACTGCTATGACTAGGCTATTATGTTATTTGAAAAAAACAAAAAGCATGAAGATCAATAGATGGTCAACGGCAACAAAAGAAAAAGAGTTGCATAGGACGAAGAACACTTGGATGAAGCAGAACCACAAGTGGATGAATAGGTGGTATATCAACCTAACCGAATGTCCAAATTGTAACAAAGACATCAAGAATCACGTGAACGAAAAGTTCAAAATGGTAATGTGGAGGAAAAGGATAAGCAAGAAAAGACAACACTTTATTTCATTGTTCAACCTGACTTACGAGCATAGTGAAAAAGCATATATAGGGTCCGAGATCAGTTGAAGCGAAAAGATCCTCAATGCTCAATTAAGAATTGGTTCTCATAGGGTTCAGTGCGAGAAAGGGAGATGTATGAATCCTAAGAAGCAATGGACGAGAGGGATTGGGTTCTTTGCACCACAGGGGCGGTCGAAACAAAGGAGCACTTCATCCTTGAATGTCCTCAGCACATGGACATACGAACCAAATATGTGAAAAATTTAAGAGTTGACTACATGGTAGATATATTTGAGGAAAAAGAATAAAAATATTGGGGAAGATGTTAATCCGGTTCAACAAAGACAGAGCAATGTTCTAAGAGATGTCGTGTCTCGAGAATCATTAAATACTTGGAGAAATTGGTGGTCCCATAGACCGTTCTGTCTCGTGGACGTAATTAAAACAATTTCATTTCAAAGGCCTCCATGGCAAGGATTGAAGTTTTAATTTTGAAAATAGTAGCGGACGGAGATATTTTATTTGGTATAAAAAAATCTTCCAACATAATAACAAATGTTTTAATAGCAAAATTCAAATGTTCAAGACATCTCCAAATTTCGAAGGAGATGAAATTAAATGTTTTGGTTGTTGCTTGCAATGTCATCCAACGAGGTATGTATCACTAGACACATTTAACACAGAGGGTTAGATTATGCTTATTTATATTGTTGCAATCAGTGACTTAAGGGTAGAAATACCAATATTTATGTAACTTGATACATTGTCATATGGAAGGGGCAATCGGGCATGTTTTTGTGGCATAAGAGGTCTCATCCAAATTGAATAGTTCAAAAATTGCAAGTAAAATCTTCGGCTAAAAAAATGGAAAGCGACTATTTAGGGAGAAGTAGTAGTGGGGGCCTGCTGCATTTCAATACCCACAAACATTATTTTTTCTCAAGAGGTGGCAACCTGCAAACTACAAAAAAACTCTTATTTTTCCTCTCTTAAGAAAAGCAATGAATCGCATGGGACAATGTTACTGCAAAAAAATCCTATTTTTACTCTGCAGCATCTACTGAGATAATTTAGTTTGCCCCCTCCAAGGGACCACAGTCTAGGAGGATCCAAATAAGAAAAGTGTTCAGATGTATTAATCCAATGTTAATGACAACGCATCTATTTGAAAAACTTTCAGATGTATTAATCTGATATGCTTATTTTATATTTGTTATATATTTATATTTATTGAAAGGTATTACATTGATTGACAATTCTATTATTTTTTTATGAATTTTCTGTTGATTTGTGCATGGTAATATTACTGCAAGTTAAATAAAATCTAGATAAACCAAAAAAAAAAACTCCAAACTTCAGCATATGACCAAGATCTTGTGATTTTTTGATCGCCTTTTGTAAGTAAGAAAACGCTATGTTATAATGATCAAAAAAACATGAAAAAGGTCAACTATCTTATGAACACATGCATGGACATTATGTTCCACCCCTGCCCCCAATTACCATCATCGATTACCCATCTTAACTTAAGTAGGATAAAGTTGTTTCCTAGTGAACTCTTGTTCTTTTTTAAATGATTTGGATTACAAATTCCTCCTCTTTAAAAGTTCCCACACGGACTCCACTCTTAAGGTCTCTATATAGTCAATTTGAATTTTATTATAGGGGGGAGATTCTATGATGAAATGTTTGTATTTTGGCGAACATAGGAAATATGCATTTCATCTCTGCAAATAATTGCCTCTGCAATGACCAATCAAAAAGTGATATTTACACTTTACCTAAGTTTGGGCTACAGTCTTTGGTAAAATAACTGTTTCATTTATAAAAAACTATTTTTTCGTCGATTCTATTAGTTGAAAAATATTTATCTAACCAAAGGAATTTTAAAAAACTATTAAATTTGGACTGTATTCTTTGGGAAAATAACATTTTTATATGTGAAAAAAATTTATTTCTCATGAATTTGTGCTTAAAATCTGTTGTCATTCACATTTGCATAGATTTGTGTTTAACATTTTTCATCCTTTGCATTCAATATGTTGGCCGCACCATCTTTGTGCATGTTCATTTTTATGGACAAAAAGGTTACATATTAATTAAAACAAAGCTTGCTTTCAATGGCAATTTACTTGCATTCTCTAGCACTTTACTTGGATTCAATATTGTTGTGTGTACGTACCATGTACCCATTTATTAATTTTATGCAGTGGATAATTCTATGCAATGTAGTATTTTTCTTAAACATTTGATTGATTCCACTGCTTTAGAGGATACAAATATAGACACCTAAATTTGACACGACCCTTTTTCCAAGTGTCTTATGTTGAACATGTTTGTCGTTGATGTCAAATTTGCTGTTTGAAAAGAGAATTGGAATGAAAGAAGAGCTGCTGATTATTCATCAGATTGTCATTGTATTCAATGCAAAATTCAATTGAGGTGTCTACCTGCGTGCTTGAGCTACTTGGTTGCTTGCTTGTTTACCTCCTATGTCAGCATTTGGAATGTCTTATGTCCAGTCAGCAAGTGTTTTGAATTATTTTTTATTATTGGCTTTTTGGAGAATATCTTTTTAAATATTTGTGGGGCCCCTTTTTTTTCCATTGAAGTTTGTTTTTTTTTTTAAAGAGTTTGAATATTATATGCTGGCAACAATAATGGCTTTAACTCATTTCAAGAAGGGTCATGGGCGGCTAAAGTTTTTGTCTCCTTCACTGCTGCCTTCGTGGCATATCCTCTTTCCTTTTTTTTTTTGGAAATACTTTGTGGCTTTCAAATATGGTTGGGCCACTCAAGATTTTTCTCATTATTACCACTTCGACGTGAAGTTTAAAAATTCTTTCCGAGGGTGGGGTGGCCAGCACAAAAATAAGGGAGGATAATCGTTTTCTTAAAAGGCCTTCGTTTTTCTACTGATATTTTTTTTTTCTTTTGTGATAATCGTGATAGAGTTTTTTTTTTTGTGGTTAAGGTGCTCGATTGTGTGGAGAACGTGTCTATGACCCTCGCACAAATTTTCTTATCCTTCACGCAAGATTTTTTGTTCACTGCGTGCCCTTTGAATTTGATAAGGAGTAATGTAGTTGAAGTCAACTCAAGCGAAGGGCTCAATATCGACTTCGGGTGTTTTAGTTCTGATTCCCGATTGCAGTTTTTTTTTAAGGATTTTTATTGTTGCACTGCTGGATCTTGTGTGAAATGGCAGCGAAGATTTCTATATCTTTGTGATCATCATTACATCTAATATCATTGGATTTCAGGTTTTAAGTGTAAGTTGTAAGTTCTGGAGAAATATTTAGGATAGATTGATGCAACTGCTGTGAGAAAATATGTCTTTTTCTTTGATGGAGGGCTGTCGGTGTTCCATTCCCTGCTTAGATCAGAAAATATGTTTTCTCAATATATACTTGGGCTTCAATGAACAGAGCAAAAGAAGGTAAGCAATTTAAGAGAATTTGTTGGCAGTAAACGGTCTAATATTAGTGCTCAGAAATCTGATTCATTTGTGTTGAAGGCATATGTTGGAAATCATTCTGGAGTAGGTGCTTCAAGCATTTGGAGTTGGTGCTCTTACTGGAGTAGGCGCTTCAAGCATTTGGAGTTGGTGCTCTTACTAGAGTAGGTGCTTCAGGGATTTGGAATTGGTGCTCTCAGTGAGTTGGTGCTCACTTTGTAACCTGGGTTGGTGCCCATTGTTGAAAAAAAAGCAATATTTTGCCGTGGTTTTTTCCCAAAAGGGTTTTCCACGTAATCCTGGTGTTCATCTTGTCTATGGTGCTTCACATTGTTGTTAATGCTCTGATTTCTGTTTTATGCTGTTAAAAAATTTTGAAATACTGATTCACCCCCCCCCTCTCAGTATTTCCTATGTGTTCTTCAATTGGTATCAGAGCGAGGTTATTCGGATTGTCAGCTTGATCGCTTGAGGATTGGTCCTGATTGCACACATGGGTTCAAATGAAGGTCATTCTACAACTAGAGCTCCCTTGTTCGATGGCTCTAACTATGCATTCTGGAGTGTTCGAATGTGTGCTTATTTGATATCACTTGGTTTTGATGTTTGGAGAAGTGTTTCAACTGGTTATACAATGCCTTCAACTCCTCCTACCGATGATGATGGAAAGAGAGCTTTTGAGAATAACGCAAAAGCAATGAATGCCGTCTTTTGTGGTCTATTGGAAACTGAATTTGTGAAAGTAATGCATTGTGATACAGCCCAGAAAATTTGGGAAAAACTTCAAAAAACATATGAAGGAAATGATAAGGTGAAGAAAGCAAAGCTTCAGACTCATAGGAGACGGTTTGAGAGCCTAGAGATGCAAGAAGATGAGAATATTGCTGCATACCTTCTTCGTGTAGACGAAATTGTCAACACTATAAAAGGTCTAGGTGAGAAGGTTGAAAAGGCTACAATTGTTCAGAAAAATTTGAGATCTCTTCCTTCGCGTTTTGATGCAACGGTTTCAGCAATAGAAGAAATGAAGGAGCTTGACAAGCTGACTGTTGATGAGTTTCATGGCATTTTAACAGCTTATGAGATGAGGACAACTTCTGGTTCTTCAACCAAAAGGGAGGCAGCTTCCAAAGATTCAAAGGAAAAGATAAGGAGGTAGTGTCTAGTGGAAATTCTGGAGAAAATTTTGATTCCGAGGAAGCACATTTCATAAGGAGTTTGAAGAAAGGTTCAGGGAAATATAAAGGCAAGTTGCCTTTCAAATGCTTCAGTTGTGGCAAAGTAGGACACTTTGCATCAAAATGTCCATATGCAAAGAATGAGGACAGCAGCTACGAAAAGAAGCCTAGGATCAATAAAAAGATATACAAGGGAAAAGAAAAGAAGTTCCAAAAATTTAAAAAGAGTCTCTATTCAAAGGATGAGAGTTGTTCTTCGGATGTTAGTGATGAAGAGATTTTGTTCATGGCTAAAGAAGAAGTTTTCACAGAAGATGAAGTTCAAGAGAATGATATTGAAGAAGGAGAGGTGGACCTTGAAGAGGAACTGATTAGTGCTCTTAATGAAGTCAAGAGACTTAAGAAGAAAGATCAGAATTTAAAATTGCTGCTACAAGAAGAGTGTGATACAAAAATAAAGACAACTAAAGCTCTTGAAAAAGCAGAAAAGTTGATAGTTGATTTGAAGGTTCAGGTTGAAGAGGCAAAGAGAACAGAAGAAGAAATCAGAAATCAACTTAAAGCAAAAGAGGAGAATGTTGAGAGACTTGAATCTGAAGTTGTCTCACTTAGAAACATTGACAAATCTTCAAAACAGCTAGGTGAAGAGATAATAAATCTGAAAAGTTCTGTCTTTGGACAAGATTATAAATGCACATAAGGCTCCTAGTGACAAAGGTGGAGTTGGATTTAAAAAGGGTGACTGTTCCATGACTACAAACGTTGGACAGCAGAAAATCAATGATGATAGCACAAAGAACTCTACTTCAAAAATCAGAAATGATACTTTTCAGATGCATCCTATCTCTAGACAAGCACATATGACCAGGTTCAATACCTCCTTTTATGGTTATTGCTTTTCTTGCAATCATTTTGGACATAAGGCAACCCACTGTAGAGTATTTGCAAGGAATGATTTCAGATTCATAAGTAGGAATTCATTTGCTCCCCTGAAAAATTTCAATATGATATGTTAGGAGTGTCATAACTTTGGTCACACTGCAAAAGCTTGTCAAAGTGGTATGGCAGATTTTTATATGTAGAACAAGAAGATTGAGAAAGTTGACAAATCAAAAGAGGATGCTAAGGATTGGAGGAAGAAGGAGAAAAAGAGTTTAGTTGAGTCTATGATAGTACAAACAGCCTTTCATGCTCAGAATGAGAGAGATAAATGGTATATAGATAGTGGTTGTTCTAGACACATGACCGGAGATAAGAGCAAGTTTCTCACCCTTAAGAATACTAATGGAGGTACGGTAAGATTTGGTGATAATGCATCTGCAATAATCTTAGGTAAAGGCACTCTTGTTTTGGATGATGGTAAGTGTTGTCAACCTGGAGCTGCGCCCTTAATCGAAGACGTGCATGAAATGGCCAATCCTCTATCCGGTTGAAACAATGGGATCTTCTCACAAGGGTGGGTGCCTTAATGGTGAGAAAAATCTCCAAAGAAGGCTGGTTCCTGTAGGATGTATCAATGAGGATCTTTATTTTGCGTTGTGGACTACCATGGAAAAGGGAGAAGGAAACTTGAAAGGAAAAAAATATATAATAACGGTGATACACCAAAAGATTGATCCACTCTACTTGGAACCTTGAACACTGAACAAACAAGGGAAAAGGAAGACCTTCGATTTCAATAGACCACTATACATAAGTGTTTCCTGAGAAAGTTCGATCCAATGACCAAAACATGAGGGAAAACGATGGAGAGAGCTCTGATACAAGACACTTTACAACCACCTAACATCCACTTACAGCTTCAACAAAAGACATAAAGAATATTTAACATGCCTTGCATAATACAGTAAGCTAGCAACTAGGTATGAATCAGAATTTGGCAAGGGAGAAAAATCTACCACATATGCAAATTACTAAATGATTATACACTATGTCAGCACTTGAAATCTAAAAGTACAGTCCTTCTATTGATTGAAGAGGTTACACAACTCACCAATGGCAAAGTCTGGTCTAGCGAAAAAGAATCATTTTTAAACAAGGCTGAAAGCCATTTTATAGAGAATTACAAAAGCCAAAGATTGACGTTGAAAAAAGAAGAGGATAAACTTAGATTAACTCAAGGCTGACTTTGCCTTTCAATAAAATATGTTTTCCCTTTGTCTTTGAATGAAGCTCCTTGCGCTAGAGGAAGTGGACTTGTCTTTGTTTATTGAAACGCCCACCTCTCTTTGCATGAAAATCTACGCCAAATGTCAATTTTAGCTTCTTCGTGAGTTGTTGGAACGTTTGAAAGTATGAGATGATAATATCATGCATGAAATCCAATGCCAATGTCAATTTTAGAACTCTGACTTGATCCGTTGGAAGCCGAGTTGGAACGTTTGAAATGCTGAGTTGATCGTTTGATAAGCTGAGTTGGACATTTGAAACGCTGAGTTGACCGTTTGATACGCTGAGTTGGACGAAGAGATCATTCTCCTTTGCATGGAAAACTCCTAGTAGATGCGGCGTTTAACAATTAGTCAACTCTAAATCTAGAACAGTCAACTCGACGTCCGAATTTGGAACTCCAGTTGAGTTGCTGGAACGTTACAAGCTTGAGACGGACGAAAGTGCTTGCATGGAAAACTCCTTGCTAAGTGGAGATAAATTCAGGTTGAATTTATTTTCTGGGTATTTATTTTATGTTTCTGTTTGTGTGCATGCGTTGTTCTTGGGTTTATTCCCACGGACTTATCTTTGGTCCAGGATTTTTCTTCGGATATTTTGTTAGTCCACTTTCCCGCATACAGTTTGTCGGATATCTCCTTCGTCTTTTCTGTTTGCAACTTTTCCGAAGCTTTGGATTTCCTTCGAGATTTATGCTTTTGGTCTATCTCCTTCGGATCTTTTGTTCTTGGCTGCATTTGCCTCAGGTTTATTTTCTCGGCCCTGTCTTTGGACTTTCCTTTTATGCCTTTCCGTGGATTTCCTTCAGGGAAATTTTCCGCTTGAATTGACCCTTGTTATTTCCCACAGGTTTCTGGCCATGCACTTTTCCGTGGCAACTTTTCCGAAGGAATCCTTTGGACTTATGGCTCCTCACCTTTCCTTCGGCCTTTATTTCTTCTCTGCCTCGAGCTTATCTCCCTGTGTGGTCTTCTGAAGGAATTATTCGGACAAAATGTCCGAAGGAATTCCTTCAGATTTTTGTCCTGACACTGTCACTTTCCCGCAGACTTGTCTTTTTTGAATTTTTTTCACGGACTTTCTTGCTTTGCAGGCTTTATTTCCCTCGGCTTTTTTCCGAATTAATCATTCAGGCAAATTCCTTCGGACTTTTGTCCAAAGAATATCTTTCCTTTGTTATTTCCTTTGCTTGTTTCGGACTTTTTTCTGTCGATTTTTTTGTCTTTTGAACTCTCTGAATTTCTTCAGACTTTTTGTTTGAAGGAATTCCTTCGGACAAAAAGTTCGAAGGTATTCGCTTTGTCTTCTTTGGCCACTGACAGAGAATGGTCTTTGGAAAAATTTCAAATGTCTTGACACCGACCAAGTGCCCTCCGCAAGGGCTTCTGTCCATCTGTGCCCTTTTTGGAAAAATTGTAGGGCACCCGAGCTTTTTGTAGGGCACCCAAGTTTTTTGCAAATGACTCTCCTGAATTTGACGTGTACCTTCCCGAAGGGTAGGTGCCCTTTGGGATTTTTGAAAATGACCCTTCCGAATGGTACCTTGCCCTTCGGGTTTCTTGTTTTGTCCTTTTCTGCCTTCCAAAGACACCCCTTGCAATTCCACGAACTTATAACAAGGCTCATTCCTTCAGATTTCCTGAGTGTCCCTTCCAAATTTTGCAACGGTCTTTTGAACTTTTCCGAAGCTATGTGACAACAAGCCTTCTTTGATAAACCATTACTTCGGACAAAAGTCCAAAGGAATTCCTGTTGTAGCAAAGGACCTCACGAAAAAAAAAATGTATTCTTTCCCAATGTATTCTTTCTTCCTTGGATGGAGATGTGAATTTTCCGAATGGCAAGAGACAATCTGTCCTGTGGAAGAATTGTCAACAGTAAGACAAAAGTTGAGAATGTTTTAGTTGTAGAAGGTCTGAAACATAATTTATTAAGTGTGAGTCGAATGTGTGATCAAGGACACACTTTAGTCTTCAATTCAGAATGTTGTGAGATTAGCAAAGATGGTAAACATATTGTTGATGCAAGTAGGGCTGCTAACTTATACATTCTTGATGATGTCAAAAGTGAAAGAAAGATATTGTTTGAGCCAAGAAGATGAAGGTTGGCTGTGGCATAGGAGGATGGGACATCTAAACTTTGATAGTCTTATTCAAATCAGCAAGAAAGAAGCAGGTATAGATATGCCTAAACTCATTAAACCTTCAGATGTTGTGTGTAGGGAATGTCAAATGGGAAAGCAAACGAGGAAGAGTTTTAAATCAAAGGAGTATTCTAGTACCAAGCCCCTTAAGTTGACTCACACTGATTTGTGTGGACCAACCAAAACTAGAACTATGCAAGGTAAGTACTTTATGCTTTTAATTGATGATTTTTCAAGAATGGCATGGGTTGCCTTTTTGAAGAAGAAATCTGAAGCACTTGAGAAGTTTAAGGCCTTCAAGGCCTTAGTGGAGAACGAGAAGGGTCTGAAAATTAAATGCTAACGTTCAAACGATGGAGGAGAGTTTACATCTAATGAGTTTGTGAATTTCTGTGAGAAACATGGGATTAAAAGGCAATTCTCAGCTGCTAGAACACCACAACAAAATGGTGTAATGGAAAGAAAGAACAGATCAGTCCAAGAAATGGCTCATAGCATGTTGAATGAATCTAAGGTGAGTGATTCTTTTTGGAAAGAGGCTGTCCATACTGCTGTTTACATTCAGAATAGAGGGCTGATTAGAGCTAAGCATAGCAAAACTTCTTATGAATTGTGGAAGGGTAAGCCAGCTTCACTCAAGTGTTTCAGAATTTTCGGTAGTCCTTGTTTCATTAGAAGAGATGAAGATAATCTAGGGAAGTTTGATCCTAGGGCTGATGAAGGAATTTTCTTAGGTTACTCTTCTAAAAGCAAAGCATATAGATGTTTTAATAAGAGATTACAAAAGATTGTTGAAAGTGCTAATGTGAAGGTTCATGAAGACACTAACAGTCAATACAAGTTGCAAGATGATGAAGATAGTTGCCAAGAGGGTAAAGAGGATAGTGTTATTCAAAAACCACCTTCAAATGTTCAACATGGGATAGCAGAGACAAGTTCAGAAATTTCTTCTACAAATGATGCACATGGAACAGCAGATGTAACTTCAGAAAATGCATCTACATTTGATCAAGATAAGACTTTTTCAAACCCTTTATTGAAGACTAATTCAAAGTTTGTTCAAAGAAATCATCCTATTAATTAGATTTTGCAAGAAGGTAGGCCAAGAACTACTAGAAGGGTTGTTAATTACACTGAAGATGAAGATGTTTCTTTGTTGTCCAAGATTGAGCGTAAGAGTTTTGAGGAAGCAACTGAAGACAAACATTGGGTGGCGGCCACGAAAGAAGAGCTTGATCAGATTGAGAAAAGTGGAACATGGGAACGTGTCCCAAGGCCAAAGGACAAGAACATGATTGGTACAAAGTGGGTGTTCAGAAATAAATCAAATGAAGATGGTCAAGTGGTGAAGAACAAAGCAAGATTGGTCTGCAAAGGCTATGCATAGGTTGAAGGTATTGATTTTGAAAAAACCTTTTCTCCTGTTGCACGTTTAGAAGCAAGTAGAATGTTTCTGGCGTTTGCTTCATTTAGAAGTTTCAAAAAATTTCAAATGGATGTCAAATCTGCTTTTCTAAATGGTATTCTGAATAAAGAAGTCTATGTAGAACAGCCAGACAGGTTTGTTATATCAAAAAATCAGAACTATGTTTGTAAGCTGAAGAAGGCACTCTATGGTCTCAAACAAGCACCATGTGCTTGGTATGCTAGATTGGATAGTTACTTGCAGCAGCAGGGCTTCAGAAGAGGAATAGCGGACAGCAATCTGTATGTAAAAGAAGAAGGTAGTCATATGCTGATTATTGTAGTTTATGTTGATGATCTGATTTTTGGTGGCAATTGTGAAGAGATGTGTCAAGTTTTTGCTACTAATATGAAAAAAGAGTTTGAAATGTCCATGCTCGGTGAGTTGTCTGTCTTTCTTGGCTTGCAAATTCATCAATCCAGTAGAGGTATTTTCACTTCTCAAAGAAAGTATATTAGAGAAATGTTGAAAAGATTTAAAATGGAGGATTGTAATCCAGTGAGCACTCCAATGGTAACAGGATGTAAGTTAAGTAAAGATGATAAGTCTCCTGATGCTAATCAAACTTTATACAGGTCTATGATTGGAAGTTTATTATATGTCACAGCTACTAGACCTGACATTATGCAAGCAGTTGGTTATGTTGTTAGATTTCAGGCTACTCCAAAAGATACTCATATCTTCAAGTATCTTAAGGGAAATATGGACTATGGGTTATGGTACCCTAAGAGCAACAACTTCACACTTTCCACTTATACAGATGCAGATTGAGGTGGTTTTGTTGATGATAGAAAGAGCACAAGTGGAGGTGTATTCTTTCTAGGAGGCTGTTTTGTTTCATGGTTGAGCAAAAAGCAAGCATCTACCTCATTATCTATAGCTGAAGCGAAATATATTGCCACAGTGTCTTGTTGCACGCAAGTTCTTTGGATGAAGCAAACGCTGAAAGGCATTAAGGTAGAATTTGAGCACCCTATTTCTATCTTTTGTGATAACACGAGTGCAATAAATATCTCTAAAAATCCATTTACGCACTCTAGGACTAAGCATATTCCAATTAAGTATCATTTTCTCAGAGAACAAGTGAGTAATCAGCAAGTTAAGTTGGAATATGTTTCTACAAAAGAGCAGATTGCAGATTTGTTTACTAAGCCATTACCTAAGGAAACTTTTGAATTTTTGAGGGAGACGTTGGGAGTGATCTCACTCCCTTTCTAAGCAACTGTTTTGGCTTAGGGGGAGCTTTCATCGACACATCCTTAAGCCCCGTTTCAGTTATGCAAAATGGTTTCAGTCATTGATGACAAAGGTGGAGTAGTAATTCAGGGCGAGCAGATTGGTTTGTTTCAGAAATTGTTTCCAAGTGCAGGTTTTGTGTTGGTTTCAAGTAGTGTTGCCATCAATGACAAAGGGAGAGATTGTTGAACATGTTTGTCATTGATGTCAATTTGGCTTTTTGAAAAGAGAATTGGAATGAAAAAAGAGTTGATGATTATTCATCAAATTGTCATTGTATTCAATGTAAAATTCAATTGAGGTGTCTGACTACCTGCTTGAGCTACTTGGTTGCTAGGTTCAACTGGTTGCTTGCTTGTTTACCTCCTATGTCAGCATATGGAATGTCTTATGTCCAGTCAGCAAGTGCTTTGAATTATTTTTTATTATTGGCTTTTTGGAGAATATGTTTTTAAATATTTGTGGGGCCCCTTTTTTTTTCCATCGAAGTTTTTTTTTTTTTTTTGAAGAGTTTGAATATTATATGGTGGCAGCGATACTGGCTTTAACTTGTTTCAAGAACAGTCATGGACGGTTAAAGTTTCTAATTGTCTCCTTCACTGCTGCCTTCGTGGCATATCCTCTTTCCTTTTTTTTTGGAAATACTTCGTGGCTTTTAAATATGGTCAGGCCACTTACAATTTTTCTCATTATTACCACTTCTAGCCTTGACGTGAAGTTTAAAAATTCTTTCCAAGAGTGGGGTGGCCAGCACAAAAATAAGGGAGGATAATTGTTTTCTTAAAAGGCCTTCGTTTTTCTGCTGACATAGTTTTTTTTTGGTGATAATCGTGATAGAGTTTTTTTCTGTGGTGAAGGTGCTCGATTGTGTGGAGAACGTGTCTATAACCCTCGCACAAATTTTCTTATCCTTCACGCAAGATTTTTTGTTCACTGCGTGCCCTTTGAATTTGATAAGGAGCGATGTAGTTGAAGTCAACTCAAGCAAAGGGCTCAATATCGACTTCGGGTGTTTTAGTTTTGATTCCTGGTTGCAGTTTTTTTTTAAGGATTTTTATTGTTGCACTGCTGGATCTTGTGTGAAATGGCAGCGAACATTTTTGTATCTTTGTGATCATCATTACATCTAATATCATTGGCTTTCAGGTTTTAAGCATAAGTTGTAAGTTCTTAAGAAATATTTAGGATAGATTGATGTAACTACTGTGAGAAGATATGTCTTTTTCTTTGATGGAGGGCTGTCGGTTTTCCATTCCCTGCTTAGATCAGAAAATATGTTTTCTCACTATATACTCGGGCTTCAATGAACAGAGCAAAAGAAGATAAGTGATTTAAGAGAATTTGTTGGCAGTAAACGTTCTAATATTAGTGCTCAGAAATCTGATTCATTTGTGTTGAAGGCATATGTTGGAAATCATTCTGCAGTAGGTGCTTCAAGCATTTGGAGTTGGCATTTGGAGTTGGTGCTTTTGCTGAAGTAGGTGCTTCAAGCATTTGGAGTTGGTGCTCTTACTAGAGTAGGTGCTTCAAGCATTTGGAGTTGGTGCTCTTACTGGAGTAGGTGCTTCAGCAATTTGGAGTTGGTGCTCTCAGTGAGTTGGTGCTCACTTTGTAACCTGGGTTGGTGCCCATTGTTGAAAATAAAATCAATATTTTGCCGTGGTTTTTTCCTGAAAGGGTTTTCCACGTAATCCTGGTGTTCATCTTGTCTATGGTGCTTCACATTGTTGTTAATGCTCTGATTTCTATTTTATACTGTTAAAGTGTTTAAAGTTTTTGAAATACTGATTCACCCCACCTCTCAGTATTTCTTGTGTGCTCTTCATCTTATTCTCAATTTCCTTTATTTAGAGAACTTGTACATTTTAGCATGTTTCTAAAACTACCGCAGCCCCATGATAGGTTTACACTTAGTCCTTCAAGCCTAAAAGCACATCTAACACTCATCAAAAAGGTATTCATTAACACATATGCCCTATTTCACACTTGTTACCAAGCCATGCCTTGAAAACATAGCTAGAATCATCTCCTACCCATACACTCAATGTGTTTATCCCCTTTAGCTCTTGTGGGCCCTCTGCGCGTTGTCGAGATTCATGCATCGTAATATTATTTTTCTACATTTTTAAAGCCAATTGGCTTGCACAAGTTATCCTAAGTCAACCTATTTATACAATGTCTAGCCAAGCCATTTGAGGGATCTAAAGGAGGCATACGGCATCTCTGAATACCAAGATCCAAGTCATATCTAAGGTCAAGCCTAGACACTGTTGATATGTGAAGTCAACATTTGAATAAGTAGTTGGCAACCAAGCTGGCAGGTTGGACGTTTAACCCGAGCGTGGATATCTAGGTAGTACACAAATTTCGTATGGTTCCGTACTACACATTTTTCGAGGGATGGTACATGCGGTTTGTACTACACGTATTTTGTACTACACAGTTTTGCACTATGTTTTTTTTTTATAAGGAACCCACAAATTGTAAAATAACATTGAGTTGTACTGATTGTACGGATTGATAAGTTTTGGTGTGGAGACTGCCATTATTGTATTACAGAGTAATTCTTGGATAATAAAATATTGAAGACCTTTGCCCGTGGTTTTTTCCTGGTACTTTGCCAGGTTTTCCACGTAATATCTATGTATGTGTCTTAAATCTATTTTCCTTTCTCTGTGATTATTTCTCTCTGCTTGCTTTTATTTTTCTAACAGAGCCAAGCATCACTCAAGTCAAGCTTCTTTGAATCTCGTGCATTTGCAACATTATCATTCTATCTTGGTCTCTCAACATTTCCCTTTGTAGACACTCATATTAAGTACTAGACACTTGGCAATATGTAATTTGACTAAATGTTAATATAAATGACTTATGCGTTGATACATTGCTCTTGTTCACATTCTTCCTTAGCCATTCATCTCTATATGGGCTTGACCTCCCAAGTTGACATTATTGTTATACAAAATTTCCCTAGTCTTTGCCTAAATATACATATCTCTCAGATTGTCTCATGATCTCAAATCATTAATCTTGTTTTCTAGACAAGTTTGTACTGCCTCATATAGATCCGCCACCGTGGACCTATCCACTTAGGTGAGACCTATTTGCACGCCCTTTATCAACTACTTTCCTAAATTCAAAATGTTTATGTGGGTCAGCTTGTACGTTTTGCATGTCAATTCAAAAGAAATTTCTCAATAAGTCAACTATATAAACATATCAATCCTAAGCCTATTGACATCTAACACTTATCTATTTATCACTATAAATCACTCTACACATTAAGAGGTACTTTCCTAAAGTTTCCACATATTGTACCTCTCAAATGAGCAAGCAAGCCTTGTGTTAAGTCTAAATACCAATGCAAGGTCAAATCACAGATTGTCAAATGTTAAAAGCCATACATAGGAGTACCTTACATACTAGTATTACATAGGATTTCACACACTCAATTAAGTGGGAGAGCTACGTTTGGTTTGACTTCCCTCTTTTGAGTATTGGATACATAGATAGCACTTAGCCACAAGGGGTGGTTGAAATCAGCTCAACCCTTCCTTTTCACCTGTTATCCATGTTTTACATTTGGTATATAGTGCACAGTTGGGGTTTAAGGCAAAGAGAATGATAACATAGTTATTCGCACGAGATCAAAGACATTTGCGTACACAAGAGCCCTTAGCAAATGCAGGCACATCAATCAAAACCATCACAAATCAGCACAGACATATAGGACAGTTATGCACCCTAGAAAACAAGGCATTGTGCAGGTGTCTTGAAAACACAGAGTTTTCCAAGCTCATGCAAACTCTCTGTTTCCATATCTGAGCATTCACAAGCCCATCTCAGACTATTGTTGATGATTGTACCATATCACAGACCTACACATACTAGAAACAAGCTACATACTTCAATCATGCTACATACTAGAAATAAGCTAAATAGCAAGTTACTATATTCTATTAGTTACACACATATTTATATGTAATTGAATATCTTATGTTTTCGATAATTTTATTCTCTTAGGGTTGAATTAATCCAAAAATAGATAAAACATATTCATGAACCCATTCCTTTTAATGACCATGGTAAACCATGGGTTCCCTTAAGGTTTCTTTCTTTGTTGCGTTTTAGATATTTGCACTAGGGTTTAATTTTTAGAGCTGATTTCTATTTATTTCCATATTCATAGGTGCAAATTTTTTTTTTTCCACTTTTGCCCTAGGTTTTCATGTTTATTCTCCTATTAGAGTTTCCAATATTAAGATTCTTCCTTGTTTGATTGATATTTGACTCAAAATGATTATATTTTTAAAATGCTTGGAGGTTTATATTAGCCATGTTGTTTAGATCAAAAATTTGATTTTGTTCGCTAAAATTATCTAAGATTTTATAGAATTAGCATTTTACTATTTTTAAAAAACTTGATAAGGTGCAGAAGAGCTTACTGGGCATATTGGTCACGAGGACTGCAATGTCGCCATAAATCTGGTCATTGACAGTGGCTTGATGCAAAGCCTTAAAATTTGAACCACCTCCTGAAACAAATACAGCCAGCTTTTTCCTTCTTTGTGCATTCTCTATTGCAAGAACCCCAGTTTCGCCTTTTGCTGTGGATTTACATATACAAGGAATGTTGTTAGAGTTGGCGGCGCCCAATACTCTGGATGGTGAGGTCGTCGCAACTGGGCTTCGCCATACACATTTTACATTTGCTCTCTGTCAAAAAGTAAATAAAAATTATTGACATCTTTGTAAGTAGTAACATGAATTACCATCATGACAAAACTTCAAAATGTAAGAAAAATACAAACATCCTGGAACTTACATACATTGTAGCGGTTTTGAATAGCGAGGGTTTTGCGAGTGTCATTTTGGAAATGAAGAGCATCTGGTAATGATGGTGGTGTAACAGTGTTGAGATAGTGCGATGTCATACCTCCTGAAGAAAGTAGTGCCATTCAGAAACACCGGGAGTTTAGCTCGGATTAAAGACGCAAAGAAGAGGCAGCACGCAGAATCGGGAACAGGTTTTTGTAGGCCGTGTTTGTGAACAGAGATAAGCAGACAAATGGCATAGATTTGAAGGGTATTTGGACAGCACGAACAAAGTTAAAGCAGATAAACAGCGTAGAAGGTGTGTCTCAGCCTACCTTAAACGGACTTGGACTTCAACCTCATCCACTCAGTGTCTCAGCCAGGAACCCGCACGATAACTCAGAAGCCAAGAACCAGTAACGAGAAAGAGGCACATTGAGGCAGCGCAGAGACGCAGAGCACAGAGATAACACAGTGCAGACCGGCGCCAAGCAAGAATCGGGAACGGGTTTTTGCAGGCGATGTTTGTGAACAGAGATAAGCAGACAATGTCATAGATTTCAAAGCTATTTGGACAGCACGAAGGGAATTAACGCAGACAAACAGCGCCGAAGGAGTGTCTCGCCGTACCTTACACGGACTTGGACTTTAACCTCATCCACTCAGTGTCTCACTCCCGAACCCGCACAGTAACTCAGAAGCCAAGAACCAGGAGACTTGTAGAAGATTTACAGGCACGCAGAGGTTTGCAGGCATTTAAGACACACTGAGGCTGCGCAGAGAGCTATGGCATACAGCTGCAGTTAGGGCAAGGCGATCGTTTTTCTACTCTTCCACTTTCGCTGTGCTTATCGGAGGTTTGAGACCGACTGTAAGTCTCTGTATTTGAATTTCTTTTCCGCTTTGCCCTGTGGGCTCTTTTTACTCGACTAGGTCTATGCGAAATATTTTCCGTTTTCTTCCAGGGTTTAAGGAAGAGGGGGAAAACAAACTTGTATTTTCTCCATAAAAGGGGTGGTTGAAATTGAATGGCATTTTATTATGGAATGTATCATATATATGGATATTCGAAATCAACATAAACGTAGTTTGAAAGTGACCAGTCTAAATGAGTTTTTTGAGGAGTTTAGATTTTACAATACAATTGGTTTATTGATCAAGATTGCTTAGTGTTATTAAGATTATTAAAATCTTTCATTTCATTTCATTGGTTAGGGCTTTTTCCCTGACTAACTTTATGTAAAATATTTATCCTCTTTAAAAATCCAAAGAACTCCATACCATCTCTTTTTCGTTGGAAATTAGTACTTATCAGGATTTGTAGACTTATTTAGGCCATAACATTGTTTTATTAAATAGAGATTACTTGTGCATCATATCAACAATCAAATTTGAGTGGTCCTTTTCTTTCACTATTAGGCTTGTTTGGTGGTTGGGCTTTTTTTCTAATTTGGACTATTTGATAGAGAATGGCACAATGGACAAAGTAGAGAGTGGATAGAGTAGAGAGCGGACAGAGCAAAAAACTAAGTTCAATATATCAAATAAAATATTAGGTGTTTCAGGGTTCATAAATAGATTTTTCAGTGAAGCAAAGCAAGTCACAGGCTACAAAACATAATAGTTACCAAAGAAAACATTCCATCAGAGGAGAACGTGCAAAATGTGGATAGCAAGATGCAATTGATGGTCAGAGATTCCCATATCCCACCTTATAGAAACATGGTCCAATCAAAATAAGTATAGCACCCATAGGTGCAGTAGAAAACCAATTGGGTCAAGCATACGTACAAACAAACCATCTTAATAGAATAAACATTGGAACACATGGGGTTAAAGGAGGACAGAGATTTGTATATCCAATGAAGATAGGGATCCTTCATAAGGCCATATTATCATTGCAACCAAGTGCAACACCACAAGAAGTGATTTCACAGCTAACATATGTTAGTGTAAAACAGTATTAGGGATACTGAGACGTCGATAATCTCGAGCAAGGACAACGGCTACAAAAAAACCAAAAAAAATAATAAAAACAAATGTGATACAACCACATAAGCAAATGCATGATGATCCTAAAGAGCAACTATTGATGTTGTATACTTGGGAACAGAAAGCTCAACCAACACCTCAAATGGACCAAGAGAAACGAGTTGAAGATGATAAAAAAAAGTCAATATAGGAAGCAAGGAAACATAACGTTGAGGATAATGGTCATCAAGAAGAGATCCAAGACGGTGAGGAAACTTATAGCCCTACAACAACCCCACTCATATGGTCACCAAAGCTCTATGTGCAAGAGCTAATAGGTCTGAAAAAGAGACTAGAAGGTATATAAATAAGGGATAATATAAAAGATATTAAATTTGAAGAGATATTAAACAACAAGTGAAGGATATAAGAGGAAAACAACGTGCTTAAAATACGAGTGGAAAAACTTCAAAATCTTGTGAATATTGGACAACACGAATGACAAGCCCTCAAATAAACCATTCAAACTCCAATAAGCAACAAGATAGGGGAGATGAAGGCAAATACAACTAAAATAAAAGAAGTCCAAGAAACACTTTATGGCATGGAAGCAAGAGATAATGAGCAAATAAATAAACTAGAAGAAGCTAAAACATGGGGACAGATGGTAAAGGAACTAAGAAGCGAGCACAATAAGTTGATAGAAAGGCAAGTTAAGAATCAAATGATGTAAGAAAGATAATGTCATGATAAACTATCAATTGTCATTATTAAAGGGTTAAAAGATTGTGGAGAACATGATAATGCAAGCAACATGACAAGAGACTTCCTCGCAAACCAACTACAATGGAAAGGCCAAATTAGACAAACAATTAAAATTGGTAAGTCTGAAGGAGGAAGAGATTGGCATATTTGAGTCACATTGATGAACTTTGAGAAAAAAATAAGAATACTTATAAATAAAGGCATGTTGAAAAGATCACACTATTACATGGATGAAGACTTGACTTTCATGCAACTAGAAGAGATAAATAAGGAGTGGGAAAAGGTGAAGGCACCAAGGAATTAAGGGAAATGGGTATACCTAAACAATGGGGAAGCCTTTATTACAGCCCAACAAACCTATAATAAATAGGGAATATAAGCCCATTGGGAACATGTCATAATGGTATGTTGGAATTGCAAAGGCTAGCCTTGGAGAAGAGGACCCAAGTTAGGGCCCATAGCCAATGACAAAGATATAATCATTTTAACTGAAACATGTGAACATGAGGGGTGCACTACACCAGAGTTTGAAGGGTACATGAAGGCAATAACATGGAATAATATAACCCAGAATAACAAAGGGTGTGGAGGCATAATGGTGTTAATAAAGGAATCATGGGGCAAAAACATCAAAATTGAAAAACAAGATAAAATAAACAATATATATGGATCAAAATCATAAAAAAATGACACAAACATTAGCATAGTTACATGTTATTTTCTGCCCAATAATTCCAAATTCTATAAGAAGAGTGATTTAGATCAGGAAGACCAATACTCATCCCTAAAAAAGGACATCTCAACATACAGAAAGATTGGAGAGAATATATTAATAGGAGAATTTAATGCAAGGATGGCCAAAAAGCAAGGCAACATTATAGGAAGTAATGTGGATCTAGACATAAATTCACTTTGGATGGTAGAAGAAGAAAATCAATAATGCTTAAGATGATAGACACAGGGTTATCACGCACTTTGGAGAAGAGCTACCAGGCTTATGTAGTATACATAGCTTGATTTTTTTCAATGACATGAGTAAATGGGAAAAATCAAGGAAGTACATGTGCAAGACACAAAGGGCAAAGTGTAATATATTATGTTATATGCTCACAAAATTCTATATCTATAATTGAAGAGTTTAAACTATAAGATTCTCTTGTAGAACTTAAATATGATCACAGCTCAATTTTTATGAAACTCCATTTACAAAGAGAAAATCAACAATATCAACACATCAAGGTCATACAAAGTAAGCCACCACTCAAAAGGAAACATCCTCTTGATAGAGAAAAATCAGAAAGCCTTTAGAGTGGCACTGGTTAATAAGATGCAGGAAGGAAAAAATAAGGGAGCGCAAAACAATGGTAAAAATTACACAAAGAGTGAAAGGTTACTGAATATTATTAAATATGCGCTAAAAATGTGTAAGATTGACAAAACTAAAAAGAAGGAAAGAAATAATTCTCCAACAAACCCATGGTATGATGAAGAATGAAAGACAACTCAAAAATCACTTAAAGAACCAGCAAGTAAAAAAATAGCAAATAGGGAAGCATCTGAGCAAATGGTAAGGGAAAAAAAGAAAAGTATACTAGAACCTAGAGGACAAAGTTGATTTACTTAGAAAAAAATGAACCAAAAATACTTTGTATGGAACTTCGCAAGGAGAAAAAGTACTATGAGAATAACATAACAATAGGGTAGTGGTTAAAGTACTCAAAAGAATTGTATGAGCATGAAAGTGAACAAGTTACACCTCTCACAATTGGTGTTAGTGAAGAGCTTTTCACGACAAAAGACATCATACAAGGGATTAAAAAGCTAGCAATGGGTAAACCCGTGACATAGACAACTTATAAGCAGCGCATCTAAGATGGGGGGTAGATATCATAATGTCTCAAAATAGAGAAATTTTTAATGAGGTCATAAAAAAAGGTTTTTTGACATAATGGGTAACCATCTTAACCATACCTTTGTTTAAAAGTGGAGATGTAAATAACACCTCAAATTATTGAACCATCATAGTCAATCTACTCCTTACAAAGCTATTTGGGAGTATGATTGAATGTAGAATTAGTAGTTAGACATAGTAGAGATGAAAAAGGGCAAATGGACAAGAAGGTTATAGGGCCAAACACTCTACTATCGACCATTGTGGCACACTTAAACACTTAGTTGAAAAGGTGTGGGATAAAAAGGGGGATGCATATTGTTGCTTCATTGACTTAAAAAAGGCGAGTGACATATTACCATGGAGTAGAATATAAGAGCTAGAGGTCCCAATACACTATTGGACAACAATTCACAAATTATATGAGAAATTCAAGGCAAAAATTAAAACTCAGGAAGGGCTATCTAAATGTTTTGGGAGTGATATAAGCATCAAACAAGGTTGCCCTCTATCATCAACTTTATTTGGGCTTTACATTGATAAACAAGAGGAACGGATAAACAAATTTGGAGGGGAGGGGGTCCACTTGACAACCTATGTGGTGAATCTTTTGCTTTATGTTGATGATATGATCATAATGGTAGAGACAATCCAAGATTTAAAAAACCATCTCCAAGCTCTAAAGTTGTTTTGTAAAGAAGTAGGGATAAAAGTAAACATCAAAAAAACTAAAATTATGTTTTTCTCAATGAAAAAGAAAGAGCAACACCATTATTTCTAGTTTGCAGAAGGGTGTCTCGAAGTGGTGTAAGAATACGTGTATCTTGGCCTCAACTTTCACAACAAGCTCAAATTGGATACTTGAAAGATGAAAAGAATATAAGGTGGTTGGAGAGCTTTCTATGCACTTCAAAAATGATGTAGGAATGTTGAGTTATGGGACTATGAGACCACCAGGGACTTATTTGGCTTACTTGTCATACCAGTGATGTTATATGGTTGTGAGGAGTGGGTTAGTGGAGTAACAAGCTTGAAATGGAGGTAAATTGAAAATATTCAAAAGCATCTAATCACAAACAATTTCAAAATCAAAGACTCAATTATATGTGAAATTATTCTTCCCAAAACAGGTACTTTCTCTTTAGAGGCAACTACTATGACCAGGCTATTATGTTATTTGAAAAAAATAGAAAGCAGGAAGACCAACAAATGGTCAAGGGCAACAAAAAAAAAGAGTTGGGTGGAAGAACACTTTGATGAATCAGAATCACAAGTGGATGAATAGGCGGGATATCAACCTAATTGAATGCCCAAATTATAACATGAACATAAAAAACCACGTAAACAAAAAGTTCAAAATGGTAATGTGGAGGAAAAGGATAACCAAGAAAAGACAACACTATATTTCACTGTTTAACCCAACTTACAAGCATAACGAAAAGGCATATATGGGGGCCAAGAACAGTTGGACAAAAAAGACCCTCATTGCTTAACTAAGAATTGGTACTTATAGGCTTTGATGTGAGACAAGGAGATGGACAGATCTTCAGGAGTAGTGGGATGAGAGGGTTTTTGCTCTTTACACCATAGGGGAGGTGGAACTGGAGGAGCACTTCATCCTTTAATGTCTTCAGTATATGGATAAACGAGCCAAATATGTGGAAAATTTAAGAGTTGACTACATGGTAGATATAGTTGAGGAAAAAAGATAAATTTTTTTGGGATAAATGTTAATCCAATTCAGGAAAAGATGAAGCAATGTTCTAAAAGATGTCTTGTGTCTCGATAATCATTGAATATTTGGAAAATTGGTGGTCCCATAGACCGTTCAGTGTCATGGGTGTAATTAAAACCATTTCATTTCAAAGGCCTCCATGGCAACAATTGAAGTTTTAATTTTGAAAAGAGTAGTGGACCGAAATATTTTATTTGTTATAAAAAAAATTGTCCAACATAATAACAAAGTTTAAATGTTCATCGAGCTTTATAAGACACCTCCAAATTTCGAAGGAGATGAAATTAAATGTTTTGGTTGTTGCTCGCAATGTCATCCAATGAGGTACATATTACTAGACACATTTAACCTAGAGGATTAGGTTACGCTTCTTTATATTATTGTAATCAGTGACTTAAGGGTAAAAATACCAATATATATGTAACTTACTACATGGTCTTATGGAAGGGGCAACTGGGCTTGTTTTTGTGGCATAGGAAGTCTCATCCAAACTGAATAGTTCAAAAATTGTAGGAAGCAAAACCTTCAGCGAAAAAAGTGGAGTAGTGACTATTTAGGGAGAATTAGTAGTGGGGGCCTACTGCATTTCAATACCCACAAACATTATTTTTTCTCAAACAATAAAAAAACTCTTGTTTTTCCTCACGAGATGGCAACTTACAAACTAAAAAAAACTCATATTTTTCCTTTGTTAATAAAATCAAAGAATAACATGGGACCATGTTACCACAAAAAAATATTATTTTTATTCTGCAACCCCTGCTGAGATAATTTAGTTTGCCCCCTCCAAGGGACCAGGGTCTTGAAGGATCTAAATAAAAAAGTTTTCAAATGTAGTAATCCAATGTCAATGACAACGTATCTATTTGAAAAACTTTTAGATGTATTAACCTATATATGTTTGTTTTATATTTGTTATGTATTTATATTTATTGAAAGGTTTTACACTGATTAACAATTCTATTATTTTTTTATGATTTTTTCTATTGATTTGTGCGTAGTAATATTACTACAAGTCAAAAAATAATCAAGATAAACCAAAAAATAAAATAAAAAATCTAAACTTCAGCGTATGCCCAAGATCTTGTGATTTTTTCTAAGTAAGAAAACACTATGCTATAATGATCAAACAAATTTGAAAAAGGTCAACCATTTTATGAACACATGCATGGACATTATGCTCCACCCCCACCCCTAGTTACCATCATCGGTTACCCATCTTAACTTAATTAAGATAAAGTTGTTTCCTTGTGAACTCTTGTTCTTTTCTAAATGATTGGGATTATAAATTCCTCCTCCTTAAAAGTTCCCACATAGATTCCACTCTTAAGGTCTATATATAGCCAATTTGAATTTTATTGTAGGGGGAGATTCTATGATGAAATGTTTGTATTTTTGTGAACATAGGAAAGATGTGTTTCACCTTTCCAAATAATTGTCTCTACAATGGCCAATCAAAATGTGATATTTACAGTTTACCTAAATCTGGGCTATAGCCTTTGGGAAAATAACTATTTCATTTATAAAAAACTATTTTTCGTCGATTCTATTGGTTGAAAAATATTTATTTAACCACATAGAGGAATTTTCAATTGTAAAAAACTAATAAATTTGGAATATATTCTTTGGGAAAATAACATTTTAGATTCAAAAAAATATATTTTTCTTATGAATTTGTGTTTAAAATTTGTTGTCATTCACATTCGCATGGATTTGTGTTTAAAATTTTTCATCCTTTGCATTCAATATGTTGGCCATGCCATCTTTGTGTGTGTTCATTTTTATGGACAGAAAGGTTACAATATTAATTAAAACAAAGCTTGCAATCAATGGCAATTTACTTTCATTCTCTGGCACTTTACTTGAATTCAATATTGTTGTGCATACCATGTACCCATTTATTAATTTTATGCAGTGGATGGTTATATGCAATGTAGTATTTTTCTTAAACATTTGATTGATTTCGTTGTTTTAAAGGATACAGATGTAGACACCTATATTTGACACAAAACCCTTTTTTCAAGTGTCTTATTCCCAATTTACTTTATTTAAAGTAATTGTACATTTTAACCTATTTCTAGGACTATCGCAGCCCCATGATAGGTTTACACTTAGTCCATTGAGCCTAAAAACACATCTAACACCCATAAAAAAGGTATCCATTAACACATATGCACTATTTCACACTTGTTACCAAGTCCTGCCTTGAAAACATAACTATAATCATCTCCTACCCAAACACTCAATGTGTTTGTCCCCTTTAGCTCTTGTGGGCCCTCTACCCGTTTCCAAGATTCATTTGTCATAATATTACTTTTATACATTTTTAAATTTGATTGGCATACACAAGTTATCATAGGTCAACCTATATACACAAAGTCTAACCAAACCATTATAGGGATCGAAAGGAGGCATAAGACATCTCTAAATATCAAGATCCAAATCACCTCTAAGGTCAAGCGTAGATCCAAGCTTCACTCAAGTCAAGCTTCATTAAATCTCAGACATTTTAAATATTGTCATTCTATCTTGGTTTCTCAACATTTCCCTTTGTAGAAACTTATATTAGGTACTAAACACTTGGCAATATGTAATTTGACTAAACCTTGGTATAATTTACTCATGCACTCATACATTGCTCTTTTTCACATTCATCCTTAGCCACTCATCTCTTTATGGATTTGACCTTCCCGAGTTGACATTATTATTATACAAGATTTCCCTAGTCTTTGCCTGAATATATTTATCACTCTCAGATTATCTCCTGATCTCAAATCATTATTCTTATTTTTTGGACAAGTTTGTACTACCTCAGATAGATCTACCACCATGGACCTATCCACTTAGGTCAAACCTATTTGCATGCCTTTTAACAACTATTTTCCTAAATTCATAATGTTTATGTGGGTCAACCTGTATGTTTTGCATGTCGATTCAAAGGAAATTAATCAATAACTCAATTATATAGACATATCAATCCTAAGCCTATTGACATTTAACACTTATCTATTTGTCACTATAAATCACTTTACACATTAAGAGGGTACTTTCCTAAAGTTTCCAAATCTTGAACCCCTCAAATGAGCAAGCCTTGAGCTAAGTCTAAATACCAGTGCAAGGTCAAATCATAGGTTGTCGAATGCTAAAAGGCATATATAGGATTGTATTAGAAGCGAGTATTACATAGGATTTCACACACTCAATTAGGTGGGAGAACTACATTTGGTTTGACTTTCCTCTTTTGAGTATTTGATACGTATGTAGCGCTTAGTTATAGGGGTAGTTGAGGTCAGCTCAACCCTTTCTTTTCACCTATTATCCATGTTTTATATTTGGTATATAGTGCACAAGTGGGGTTTAAAGAAATGAGAATGACAACATAGTTATCCACACAAGATCAAAGACATTTATATACACATGAGCCCTTAGAAAATGCAGGTACATTAGTCAAAACTATCACAAATCAACATAAGCATGTAGGACAGTTATGTACCCAAACAAATAAGGCATTGTGTAGGTGTCATGGAAATTTAGATTTATCCAAATTCACACAAACTCTCTATTTCCATATTTGAGAATTCACAAGCCCATGTTAGATTATTGTTGATGATTGTGCCATATCACATACCTGCACATACCGAAAACAAGCTACATACTTCATTCATCTAGTGTTTTCCATATATATCAAGTTACTATATTCTACTAGTTACACTCATATTTGTATGTGAATTGAATATCTTATGCAATCTAAATTTTATATAATTGTATTCTCTTAGGGTTGCATTAATTCAAAAATAAATAAAACGTTTTGCTAAACCCATTCTTTTTAATGACAAGGTAAACCATAGGTTCCCTTAGGGTTTCTTTCCTTCTTTGTAGAGTTTCAAATTTTTGCACTAGTGCTTAATTTTTAGAGTTGATTTCTATTTGTTTCCATATTCATTCATATTGCAAATCTAATATTTTTCTCTTTAGCCCTAGTTTTTCATGCTTATTGTCCTATCAGGTTTCCTTTATTAGGGTCCTTCCTTGTTTGGTTGATATTTGACTCAAAATGATTATTTTTTAAAAATGCTTAGAGGTTTTTACTAGTCATATTGTTTGGATCAAAAACTTGATTTTGTTTGCTAAAAGTCTCTAAGATTTTATAGAATTAACATTTTACTATTTTTAGAAAAGTTGACCTAGAAGATGAAGGGTTTATTTATTTTCAAAATAATTTTTGGGTTTCGTTTATCTACTAATTTTTATCAAAATACTATTTTTTGAAAAAATCCTCGTATTTTTCTTTGGGTGGTTGATGTTTCATTATAGATGGCTAAAAGGATATTTAAAGTGTGTGTTTTCTAGTTGAAGCAACGATTATTATAATTACATGTTGTTGGCCTGAAATATGCAATATCTTTCGTAATAATTTATTTAAGTGGCTAAATTTTATGTACAATAAAACTAAGGCTAAATTTAATTATGATAAATTATTAAATATTTTTAGTAACACATTTTCTTATGCATGCAAAATAGGAAGTGCCTCTATATATGACTTATTTTATATCTTCTTGAGATTGTGATAGCTACCATCCCTCTATTATAGAGGTTTGTGTTGTCACTATCCCAAAAGGAAGGGTGATGTAACACGTAATACAAAGTAGAGGTCATCAGAATGTTCCTCCTTATCCCCCTCCACCTCCCATGAATCCTTCTAATGGCCTTTATATGCATATTTAATCGAAAGTGCCTAGGGTTTGTATTAGAACAACATAGCTTGATGCCATATTAGAGAAAACAACTCTTATCACTAAAATCATGTTAGGAAAGAGAAATCCTACAAACTTCAGCACAAACATCACCCATATAAAGTAATAAAAAAATATAAAGAGATTCACCAATTAAATGCATGTTAGATTAATTAAACATAATATAAAATGTATATATACAACCATCAATGATTTCAAAAGAATAAGATATCATGAGAGACTACTTCTATAATAACTATGTATATTTGACTCAAGGCTCTATTCCAAATAATGACACACAAATTTCTTAAATAAGAAAAGTAAGAGCTAATTGGGAGATAACTTTATGTGGATGATGTTTATGTTAAAGTTCTTGTTGAGGTTTTTATTGATATTATAACTTTGGCGCTAAAGTCTAGCCCAACGAGCTAGCACGTTGGCCCTTTCATGCAATACTGAGGTCTTGCACGCTCACCTAAAGCATGCAACTTGAGATCGGTTCCCACAAGTTTTGTTGCACAATAATGTTAACTTAGTCATATTCTTCCTTTATTTATGCACTTAAATATATGCTATATAAATACATAGATAAACTACTTTGATTCTAGTACTACTAAGCTCGACATCTATGATTATACAGACTAATGTCATTTCCATTTAGATTTGTCAGTTTAGAAAAAGGGAAGATAGTTTAAATTCCATACTAAGTTCCAATCACTATGCTGGGCTCAACACAACATAACCATTCATCATGAACACAAGAAGTTATATCCTATTCGTAATTCATATATTAACATAAGCATCAAAATAAGCAATAATCCACCCTCACAACATCTGATAATAGGGTATTTATACTTGTTTATCCCTAACCAAGTGTTTATAGTAGTAATGATAGGAGTAATTATCTAATGAACTCTCAACAGAATAAGAGTTATGGTACTCAATCAACTAACTTTTCCTAGGACCCAGGCCCTTGTGTCCCTTATATACTTATGTTATGCTAGATCCTTTCTACCATGTGTTTCTATCTTTACGAGCCGATGTAAAACTTTCGATGAATAAGTTCTAGGTGACCCTTAAGAACCATTCCTTAACTACTCTCACTTCCCATACACTCCCCAAGTCTTTTGTTATCGTTACGAGTCCTATTCTCTTGGGTTCCTTGTGCCTAATTCTCCTTTGACTGGGTCCTCTCATGTTGGTGCTTCCATGCCTTTGTCCTCTCGTGCCCTATAGGTTTTGCACCACAATGCTTATGTGCCTATCAAGTTTTGCACCATTGACTCTTTGTGTTGTGGTCCTTCAATGATGTACTAGTTTTGCACCAAAATAGACAAACACTTAGCTAAAATATGGGGCCAACATCACCCCACACTACTCTTTTAGTCCATCCAGGACTAATTCATGCTAGCAGCCTCTACCAAAAACTTAGGTTCCATCTGGTCGATCTCCTTCATGACATTATCCCAATGTGATAATGCATCAAGTAACTTGGTATTTATTTCTTCTATGACCCCTTTAGACTTCTTCATCTCCTAGGATTGGCTAGATATCTCATTGACCTTCTTGACTAGTTCATCTAGGGATGTGGTGACATCCTTCTGGTCGTATTCAAGTGTTAAGACTTATTTGACAACCTATCCTCAAAGGGCTACAAAACTTACATTCAGTTGTTGATGATGTGTGTTGATTATTTCCTCCATTGTCTCCACATCCTTGAATGCTTTGGCATACTTTGTGTGATCCCTTATTAAGAGTGAAACATCAGCCATCCATTGCCTCTGGGCCTCTTCTACTTGGAGTTGAGCCTCTAAGATCTTATTAGGGTGTGCCAACCATTCAAAAATTCTATCCAAAATGTGGATGACTTCCCTAACTCTCTCTAAGGCATGCTTGCAGACTTTGACTTCCTTAGTGAATTCCTCTACTAGATTCAGTGTTTTATCTTTTAGCATAGGTTGCTCCTTACATCGCTTCAGCAAGAGGTTCACCAAGGTTTCTAATTTGCTTATGGTGTCCCCATTGAGAGGTATGCCATCTGTCAGCATTGGCTCCTATTCTACAATTGTTTTATAGATGTTCAATGTTCTAACTTTTACCTCTGTGGTGTTTTTTATCTGTTGCTTTAGAGTAGCCACTTCCTCAGTGAACACTTGTTTAGTAGCAACTTCCTTATTATACATACCCAATACTTGGGTATGATTCATCTCAACATTATGTGCATCAAAATTTGACAAAATATTCTGGTATGTGACTTCCATGGCCATCTTCAAAAATATTGCACTCGCTTGAAGAGGGGTGATCTTTTGGGGATCCACCCATAGTGGCTTAGGCAACACAGAAACATTAGGTCCCAAAGAGAGGTTATCTTAGGGGAGCTCAAATTTATGTTCCTCATTATACATGTCCAATAAAAAGGACACTTGTTTCCTTGTTTCCAAGGTTGCATCATGAAGAACGAAGTGCAGTCATAGATATAACGTCTTATCAGGGATGTTAAATTGATATTGGTTGTATAGATCAATAGAGGCATCAATGTCATGCTCTTATATGGACCTAACCAATTCCTTTCCTTTATTTGGGTTGTGTTATAAGACCTCAACCTCTACATCGATGCTACCAATGGCCATCTCACTCATTCTTTCTTCCCTACCATCCCCCTCTTCACCATATAGTGGCTCAACATCAAGCAGTGAGTCATCAAAGGTGACCTCCTCCTTCTACATTGGAGAAGGTGTCTTTTCAAAGTTAGAACTCGATGCTTCCATAAGTATTGTAGGGACTTCTTACTCAAGCGCTTATTATGTGGCCTGCTATTATGTAGCTCTTGAAGTAGACACTTTTGGGGGAGATGTTTTAGGGGGTGAGGGCAAAGTTGGAGGAATATATGGAGGAGAGGGTGGAGGTGGAAGGACTTGTAGTGGTGGTAATTGATGTGGAGATAGTTGGGGAGGTGAAGGGCATGATGGAGAAGGATGAGGTGGGGAAGGGAAAGGTGGAGATGGGCATGAGAGAGATGGGTGTGGAGATGAGGGGCCTGGTTGCATGGGCACTATTCTACTGCTTGTGTGGTGCCCGTTGATCACTTGTGTTAGCATCATGCTTAACCCTCTTCTTCTTTTTCAATGGTGGTGCTGATTGGAGCTTTTCCTTAGGGTATCCACCCTTTAGATCCTTTTAGGGGTGCAACATATAGAATAAGTTGTGTACTTGTTCTCCCACCATTATCTACTTAACCTTTATGTATGTTAGGTTTGTCTCCCTCTTCTCCTGCTAGGCCTTCTTACCTGGATAGACAAACATTTTTTTGAGGGTATGAATCTCCAAATCTATCTTTTCAGTTTCCAAGGTAATGGGTTGTATGTCAAAGATCTGATTCATGGAGTCAACAAAGTACTACACTGAGAAGATATATCGTAACTTTAGCCATGTAGAAAGTTCTTTGGAAGGGATCATCCTGATGCATGCAAGGGATAAGTGCTTATTCATTGCAAGCTATGTTTGTTTAGTAGCCAAAGGGGGTAGATCCTTCATGATGCACCATTCATTTCTTGACACCTCTTTCATGCCATCAAACCAGTTGTTGACACAGTGGATTGCACCTATGGATAGGAGGCCGAGCTCCTGCCTTTTCACACGCAATAATGGAAACTCCCCTCTCGCTTGTGGGATCAACGAAGCTAGAGGGGAGAGTCTCTAGGTAAGGGCTAGCTCCCTCTGATGTATCTTTTAGGCCCTGGTTTCTCCTACTGCTAACAAACAAAATGAAAAAAGGGGGGATGAAAAGGGAGAGAGATGCTGAAAACAGAACCTAAGCCTAAAAAGAAAAGGTGATAAACCAAAAAAGGTTGATCTACTCCGCCCGAACATACACTTTCCACCAAGAACCAGATCCCATACACTTCATCTGACATGAGAAAACCTTCTACATCAGTGGGTCAGGGGTCCGTAGAGATACAGGGAGGAAATAACTACTAAAGGCATTCTGAGACACATTGCAGTAGCCTATCCACTTCACCTATACTCCTCTAGGGACACTTCTGACAGACCTGTAAAAGGAAACTCAAAAATGCACCAGACATGCTGAAATCATTCTGCAAAAGCATTAAGAAAATGATTTAACACATAATCAAGGCATAGACACATACTAAAGATGCAAAACTCATAATGGAGGTAAAAATGCTATGTTTCAATTCAAGGTAAAATTCTGGCAGAGCTCTGCCTTACAAGCTCGAGAGATTTTTTGGGCAGAGTTTTGCCTTAAGGCTGAGAGTCGATCCTTTTCTCAAAAGAGAAGTTTACAATATATAGAAGGAAGAAGAGAGCTTGGCGCCTCCTAGGAAAGATTTTGGTGCTCATTTTTGCAAGTGGCCCATGTGCATTCTGAACCTTGGGAAGAGGAAGCCACTGTTACTGATGTCATTCTTCAGAAAAGGCCTGCTAGAACCATGATGTACAATCACCAAAATTGACTATGGCATTCAAGCATTAATGCAAGAACATGGCCACACCTCTTTTGTGTAAATGGAATGCAGTTTGTCCCCTCTTAAATGCTAACTTGGAGAAAAAATAGGCCACGCTGCTTGTCTGACAATAACTTGCCTTCCCTCTGCCACTTGGACGCTTTGTCCTTTCTGCTCTTTGTCTTCTTCCTTCTCTTTCAGCCCTTAGGGGCGATCTTTTGGTAGGTCACTACATTCCTTGGGCTCTTTCCATGGTTGGCACTTAGGCAGTTCAAAAACAAATGGCTACTTCACAATATTAAAATTGGCGTTCGTGCAACCGTCATCACTTTAAAACAATGACTAATCTACCTTCTCAAAATTAATGGTTTTTGGGACGTCACCGTCCTTGGCAAATTCCTTTGACTTTTTGCTTTGCCCTTTTTTGTGGACTCCCTTCTTAGCACCTTCCCAAAGGGAAGGTGACCCTTCGGCCTTTGGAAAGTGCCCCTTCATTTTGGTCGAGAGTCCCCCGCAAGGGCACCTGCCCTTCAGGGGCCTTCAGCCCTTTCGCGGGTTCCTCCTAGTTTCCATAGAATTTTTTGTCCGCAAACAGTTTGCTTCGGGCTTTTTTCTCGCAGACAAATTGGCCGCTTTGAATTGATTCAAGCTTTTGCTTTAAACTACTTTGGGCTTTTACTTTGAATCGGTGGCCCTTCCTCGAATTCCTTCAGGCTTTTTGTCTGAAGGAATTCCTTTAGACAAAAAGTCTGAAAGAATTCGGCCTCAAACACAAATCCAAACTTACCCTTCGATTGCCTTTCCTTTGAAGTGCTTGCCCTCTGCAAGGGCTTTTAGACTTAGAAATTGCCCTCCACAAGGGCTTTTGAACCCAGCATTTCCCTTCAGCTTTGGGACACACCCTTGAACCAAGCCGTTGAACCAAGCCATTGAACCAACCCATTGAACTGAAATTGGTTCAACAGTTCAATCGGTTCAACAGTTTAACACCGTGCGTTGAGCCGATTGAACCAAGCTTTTGAACTTGCCGATGAACCAAAACGCATTGAACCAAAATGTTGAATCGATGCATTGAACTAACGCGTTGAACCAATCCATTGAACCGGTTCAATGGTTTAACACTGCATGCTGACGAACTGATGCCACTGAACTGACTGAATGAACCAAATGATTGAACTCACCGATTGAACCAAGGCATTGAACTTAAAACATTGAACCCGTTGAATGAACTAAAGCCCTTTGAACCAAGTGATGAACCAACATTGAACCTAAAGCTCAATGAACTAAAGTGGTTGAACCAAGTGTCGATTGAACCAATGAAGCATTGAACTTAGTGGTTGAACCAAGGTCGATGAACTTATGCAACCTGAAATTGACCGGCTCTGAATAGCAAGAGAAGAAGGGGACTGATTTTTTGCCTGTTGGGCAAAATGGTCAAAAAATTGGTGACTCCCAAGGGAAGCATGCCTGCTATGCTTAAATACCAATTGCCTTGTCCATTGGGCACAGAGTCAGAATGCAGCTTTGAAGAAAGTTAGCAATAGCCCCAAAGATCCAAGAATCAAACATGAAGCTTTTTACCACACACACAAAGGAAAACACACACAAGGCTAAAAACACTACCTATGCAAACTGCACTTAGGGAAAGCAAGAAAAGAAACTGAAAGCAAACTACTATATATAGCTAACTAGGAATGTTTGCCTCCCTCCTGGATCAAAGGGAAAACTTCTTAAGTCCCCTTCCTGGCAAGAAGACTTATGGTGCCAGACAAGTGGCTAAATGAAAAGGAGATTTGGTGACCTGCTCCTCTTGCCTATCACCTGGATTGGCTTTCATATGAGTGGATCAGATTCAAACATGCTCCCAACATATATGTACTCTGCTTGTCCTTGGAAGCTTGTTGAATGCTGGTCCCTCATACTAGGGCTCTTCACCAAGAAATTAGTGGCTATTGGCTTATCACCGTTAGCCCTTTGATGTGCATAATTCACTTTCAGCGCATCATGGTCTGACTTGTTTCCTTCTGCCTCATTGAAGACTCTATCAGACTCATCCTCTGCTTCCTCTTGACTTTCTTGAAGAAGGGTGACAGTTGTGATGTCTAAAATGGAATCACAAAATGATTGCTCATCCCACAGAACATCACCTCTCTGTTCAAAACTCTCTTCTTCAAGGTTTTCCTCAAGGAAGACTAGCCTCTCTTTTTCCTCCTCAAAGATCAGGATCTCTAGATGTTCAAAGATATTTTCTTGATCCTCCTCCAACTCAGGACCCTCGGCGTAGTTGTCCTCCTCATCGAAGCAACAAGGAATTTCATCAAACAAAGGGGGAGAGAGCTCACCATGCTTATGTTCCTCCTCGTATTGCTGGAACATCTGCATGTATGTGTGACCTAAGTCTTCTCCATTGCTGATGATGCCTTCAGAAGGAGCATCAATGATGATTTATTCTTCGTTGTCACTCATGATAGCCTCTTGGGAAATTATAGATTGGATCTTCTATTCCTCACTCACCTCCTACAGAATAGGCTCCTCCTTGAGAATGGATGAAGTGAAAAAATCATGTGGTAGAGGAGGCAATCTTTGAGCTAGAATCAAATGATTCTCCTCCTTCCACTTGGTCAGCACTTCATCTATATCAGGTATGGCTTGATAAATCTCTTGGAAGTGTGTATATGGGGTGTGTTCAGACATGAAATGTGTCGTTGAGTCTGAACCGTCCATCACACACTGGCTGAGGAATCTCTCTTTAGATTCCAACTCTGCAATTCCCCTAGCTAGATCCTCTTGGAAGAACCTTTCTTAAAGGTCACCAACATCATCATGAGCAGGAGCAGCCTCATCTTCTTTAAGGTTTTGAGAAAAACCTTGCTTTTCCTCCTTCCTGCCCCATGATTCTACTGTTTTCCCCTAGTTTAGGATCTCAAAATTGGAATTTTGCTCTTGTGAACAGGCAGCAACTTTGTTTTCTCTAGGGTCCTGGGGCTCCTCCACAAGGTCTGGAAGTTCGAACTCTCTTTCACGAAGTAGACTCATCCTAGCCTCTAAATATTCAATTTGTTTGGCTAGCTTATCTTGAAAGAGTCTTTCTTGGAGGTCACCAACATCATCTTCTTCAAGGCTCTGAACTGGTTCTTGGCATTCCTTCCTCCAACTTGGAATCTACACATCATGTTGAAAGACTTGGGGAGGTTGAGGAATGCTAGGAAGAGACTGTTGATGCACCGAAAGAGTCTCTAGAAGAGGGATGTGTTGGCTCATGGTATTTTCCCCAATGGAAGATTCACAATATAAGGAATCAATAAGATTGACATCCATGGGGGGTTGCTCTAATGCTCTTTGATGTTGGAAAGCCAAGCGCACAGGATTGAGAGCAGATGCATCAGATGAGCTGGAGTGAGCAAGTGCTATCTGATAGAAAGGATTTAGTGCACAAGAGGGGGATTTATTCAGAATAGGAGGGGGCACACAAGGTTGACTGCCTTGAATAAATGGATTTCTCCATTTCACTACCTCATCCTCCATGGATTGCAAGGCCTGAGCTTGCCTAAACAAAAACTCCTCTCTATACATTAGCTCCTGCTGATATCTGTACCACTCCTCTAGTCTGTCAATCTCCAAGGCCACTTCCCTTATCATTGCAGGGCAACTAGGAGAGCTGCTTGAGGGGATTGCATAAATATTTGGAGCCTGATCATAGTCATATGAAGGAATACAAGGTCCATGATTTTGTGCAAAAGAATTATACATATAAAAAGTGATTTCTGATGGCACTAGGCTGCTTAACCAGTGGATTCAACTTGGAGTTGCCATTGGTGTTGATGGAAAATCCTTCAAAGGCTGGTTGGTTGAAGAACACACCAAAAATTCTTCAACTCTTTGGACAGAACCTGTCCAAGTTGATCCCACCGGGCGTACCAAAAATTGTTGATGCAGTGGATTGCACCCGTGGACAGGAGGCTGAGCTCCTGCCTTTCACACGCAACAATGGAAACTCCTCTCTCGCTTGTGGGACTGGTGAAGCTAGAGGGGAGAGTCTCTAGGTAAGGGCTAGCTCCCTTTGATGTATCTTTTAGGCCCTAGTTTCTCCTACTGCTAACAAACAAAATGAAAAAAGGGGGGGATGAAAAGGGAGAGAGAGATGCTAAAAACAAAACCTAAGCCTAAAAAGAAAAGGTGATACACCAAAAAAGGTTGATCTACTCCACCCAAACATACACTTTCCATCGAGAACCAACTCCCATACACTTCATCTGACATGAGAAAACCTTCTGCATCAGTGGGTCAAGGGTCCGTAGAGATACAGGGAGGAAATAACTACTAGAGGCATTCTGAGACACATTGCAGTAGCCTATCCACTTCACCTATACTCCTCTAGGGACACTTCTGATATACCTGTAAAAGGAAACTCAAAAATGCACTAGACATGCTAAAATCATTCTGCAAAAGCATTAAGGAAATGACTTAACACAGAATCAAGGCATAGACACATACTAAAGATGCAAAACTCATAATGGAGGTAAAAATGCTATGTTTCGATTCAAGGTAAAATTCTGGGAGAGCTTTGCCTTTCAGGCCCGAGAGATTTTTTGGGCAGAGTTTTGCCTTAAGGCTGAGAGTCAATCCTTTTCTAAAAAGAGAAGTTTACAATATATAGGAGGAAGAGAACTTGGCGCCTCCTGGGAAAGATTTTGGCGCTCATTTTTGTAAGTGGCCTATGTGCGTTTTGAACCTTGGGAAGAGGAAGCCACTATTACTGATGTCATTCTTCAGAAAAGGCCTGCTGGAACCATGCTGTACAATCGCTGAAATTGACTATGGCGTTTAAGCATTAATGCAAGAACATGGCCACACCTCTTTTCTACAAATAGACTGTAGTTTGTCCCCTCTTAAATGTAACTTGGAGAAAAAAAGGCCATGCCACTCGTTTAGTAATAACTCGCCTTCCCTCTGCCACTTGGACGCTTTGTCTTTTCTGTTCTTTGTCTTCTTCCTGCTCTTTTAGCCCTCAGGGGCTATCTTTTGGCAGGTCACTACATTCCTTGGGCTCTTTCCATAGTTGGCGCTTATGTAGTTCAAAAGCAAATGGCTACTTCACTATATTAAATTTGATGTTCGCATAGCCATCATCACTTTAAAACAATGGCTAATCTGCCTTCTCAAAATTGATGGTTTTCAGGACATCATCGTCCTTGGTAAATTCCTTTGGCTTCTTGCTTTGCCATTTTCTGTGGACTCCTTCTTAGAACCTTCTTGAAGGGAAGGTGACCCTTCGGCCTTTGGAAAGTGCCCCTTCATTTTGGTTGAGAGTTCCCCGCAAGGGCACCTACCCTTCAAGGGCCTTGGCCCTTTGGCAGGTTCCTCTTGGTTTCTGCAAACTTTTTTATCTGCAGACATTTTCCTGTGGACTTTTTGTCCGCATACAGTTTGATTCGGGCTTTTTCCCATAGACAAAAAGTCTGCGGGAATTGGCCGCTTTGAATTGCTTCAGGCTTTTGCTTTGAACCAATAGCCCTTCCCTGAATTCCTTCGAGCTTTTTGTTTGAAGGAATTCCTTCGAACAAAAAGTTCAAAAGAATTTGGCCTCAAACAAAAATTTGAACTTACCCTTTGGCTGCCTTTCCTTTGAAGTGCTTGCCCTCCGCAAGGGCTTTTAGACTTAGAAACTGCCCTCTGCAAGGGCTTTTGAACCCAGCATTGCCCTTCGGCTTTGGGACACACCCTTGAACCAAGCCGTTGAACCAACCCATTGAACCAAAATTGGTTCAACAGTTCAACACCGCGCACTGAGTTGATTGAACCAAGCTTTTGAACTTGCCGATGAACCAAAACGCGTTGAACCGAAAGATTGAACTGACATGTTGAACCAATGCATTGAACCAGTTCAACGGTTCAACACTGTACATCGATAAACTGATGCCACTGAATCGACTGAGTGAGATGAATGATTGAACCCACCGATTGAACCAAGGCATTGAACTTAAAATGTTGAACCCACCGAATGAACTAAAGCCATTTGAACCAAGCGATGAACCAACATTGAACCTGAAGCTCGATGAACTCAAGTGGTTGAACCAAGTGCTGATTGAACTAGCGAAACATTGAACTTAGTGGTTGAACCAAGGCCGATGAACTTATGCAACCTAAAATTGACTGGCTCTAAATAACAAGAGAAGGGGACCGATTTTTGGCCTATTGGGCAAAATGGTCAACACCAGTATTTCATTCTTATTTTATATGAGGGGTTATGTGGCCTAGGCATGTGAATGGTTTATAGCATTCGATAAGGGACATGTACTTGGGTGGGTATGCCCACTTTAATGCTCTTGAGGTGTAGTTTAGTACACTGATCTCATCAAAAACCATCAATAGAAGGAACACACCCCATTGAAACCTATAGTTGGGTGTTCGATGGATTTTTTCTACATACTCAACAATCTTCTAGCTAAAATACATAGCCTAATTGTATTTCAAGATTTGGGTGACCTAGTGGGTGATGTAAAGGTGAACGATATCAACCTCCTTCCATCGATCAGTCCCACTGATCTTGGTCATGATAATCCGCACCATAACCCAAAGGGTGGGATCTTGTATGTTCTTTATGTGCATGATGTGGTTGTGCTTTTGGTACATCAACATCATGGTAGTCTTTTGGACCTCCTTAATTTTTTCTAGGTCATCAGCCACATCCAACCCTGAGCACTATAGTCTTGATACTTTGCTTATTCTCTTGGGCATGATTTTCATACTGTACCCAACAAAATAAATGTAGTCCTCATGGATGCACAAAAGAAGGAACCTGATCACCTTTGTGGGTTTCCAAAATAAGGTAAGTTGAAGAGTTGGAATAACCTGGTAGCATCTAGCATGTTGAATATCTTTAGGTCATACACCAATTAGTTCTTTGTGTTCTAGCACTCGACTCGTTAATCATTATGAAGTTCAACCTCGTTCCTAGGTTGATAATGGTTATAGTCAAAAATACTTCATGAAGACACCTTAAAGACCCAATTATCCACACGCAACATCAACTCTAGATACTAAATTTCCTTAATCAATAGAGGTGGGGGTAGGGATGATTGAGTCTTCTTTGCTTGGCATGCCATATTTACTTCCTCTCTCTCTATACATGTTGAGCTTGCTCATCTGGTGTCTCTTCCCTAATGAAAACTGTGTCTTCTCCTCATACCTCCTCTCCCTCTAGTATTATAGGTAATGGTTTAGTCTTTAGGGCCTTTTTATTAGGCCACATCACCCTCTAAAAAGCCTAAAGTTTGATACACGATCGTCCAATGTTTCCAAATGAATACACGATTATGGTTGACAACATTGACCTTTTGAGTTTTAATGCCCTTTAATGACAAACCTTTACAACCTGTAACCTATCAAATATCTCCATCATGGTCAAGGTTGTGTCCCAAAGTTCCCCTATGTTTTATTGGCATGGAATGATGCTTTCCTTGATGTCTATCTTAACTTTGTGACTTTTTCATATTCTAGATCTGGATTTGATCTTCCTCTTTTCACTCTCAGCTTTGGTATTCACTTTATGCCCAACTCTTTGGCTCTTGTAATTTGTAAATAAATGCTTAAGGTAAAACATAAAAATGAGCTAAGTTGCCTATTTATAGGCTCAAGAGGGTTCACCGTAGTTACTATATCTTTCCCTTCACCCATCACTTGTCATCATAAAATCATTATTTTATGATTGTTGTTCTTCGATCATTACTTCTGGTAATTAATGCATTTAATGGTATTATCACATCATGCCACTGGAACAATTCTTGCCATTATTATTCTCTTGCACATTAATGACATGTCTCATCTTACACCTTCATTGAAATGGAGGACATCTACGTATTTCAAAATTTCAAACTTATGGTGGGAAACACTAACCTTAGGTTATGTAGTTTATGTGCCTTAAATGACTTGTGCGCCTTACACACCTTACACACACAAGTTCCTTGTTCACCCTAAGAAACTTACATAACTATGTAATTCATGCACCCAAGTAACTGGTTCTCCTATCTTATAATCATGAATTTAGATTTATTGATTTCTTACCCCACACTAAAATTGAATCGTGGTCCTCCACGAATAGACAAAAACTTAAAAATGATTACATCAAAGAAATGTTACACATAATAAAGGCAGTGCTTTTATTGAAAAAATAAGAAATCCTAAACTAATGGCATAAGACTTATTATGTTACAAAAAGGTTAACTACTCATATGTGAAATACGGCTGGAGTCAATTACCATTGTAATGCCCAAGAAGGAATTGGCCATCTGGCCTTTATAACCAATAAGCTCTGATTGGTCAATATTATAGATGACAAAATGACCATCCCAATGAATCTAAATTTTTCCTAAATGGCACATGAACTTGGAGTCATATATAAAGACCTTCATTCCTGGAGAAAATGTTTTGTACTTTATGTGGCGGTCATGCCAGGCTTTCCATTTGCATTTTTCCACATCTTGACTCTAATGAGAAAGAAAACCAGCTTCATCGAGCTATAATAAATTATCTAGGTGTGTTTTCAAGTATGACTCTTAATACATTTATCCTACACATGCTATACAAAGAGATGGTACTAAAAACTCAAGAGGAAGGACTGTTTCTATATCTTATACCAAATTAAATGGGGTGCTTTTATTCAAGCACTTATGAGTTGTTCGATAAGCCCACATGACTAAAAATACCCTGTCGTCATAGTCTATTCGGCCAATATTACAAATCTTCATCAAGGTGGTGCATAGGATCTTGTTGAAGGCCTCGATAATGCAATTGGCTTGTGAGTGTTATGGCATCATTTTGTGGTGTGAAATCATGAACTCATTCAATAGGACATGAATTATTTCAGTCAAGAAATGGGTCCCTTGATCACTAGTGAAACCTAGTGGGCATCTAAATCGAGTTATGATATGCTCCCAAATAAAGTGTGCAATAGTACACTCTTTTGTAGGCATAGCTTCAGCCAAATGCATGAGGTAGTCAATTATTGTGATGATATACATGGAACCTATTCTTTATCCAGTTGGAGTGATGGGCAAACAAAATCAATGGCCCACTTTTCAAAAGGTTCTTGAAAAAGAATTGGTCTTAGAGGAATGGCATCTCATCAGTTAGTTTTTCCTATGCATTGAAATATATCATACTATCTAACACACACCTTAACATCTTGGAAAAGAGTAGGCCACCATAATCTAGCCATTAAAACTTTACACACAGTAGCTTCTCCAACATAGTTTCCTTCGGCAATACCTTCATGAACTTCTTGAAGTACCTCAGAATGCTCATGTTATATAACACAAAATCGAAGAATCTCATCATGACCAAGTTTATAAAGATCCCCTCCTATGAGTTAAAAAGGTGTGATACAGACCATGAGTTATTTCTTGGCCTGAGGAGTGAAGCCAGTGGTCAAAAATGCAATAATGTCCTCCAGCTCCTTAGGTACATTAGTAACATAAAAATGTTGAACATCAAGTAATTAATCCTCAATGGCATACGATGGTTCTCCAGACTCGATTTGGGATAGGTCGTCAGGTCCATAATTAGCTTTCCTAGGTTTCACCATGATAGAAAATTGAAACTCTTGGAACAACACTATCCAGTGGTAGATCCATCCATATAACATAGGTTTATTAATGAGGTATTTTAAAGCCTCATAATCTATATAGAAGATAAAAGGAGTGGCCAATAAGTACTATTAGAACTTTTACAGAGCATAAACCATTGATAATGTTTTACACTTTGTAGTGGTGTAATTCCTTTCAGTTGGAGTGAGTTTCTTGCTAGCAAAGTAGATTGGATGATCTAGGTGACCTTCCCCTAGTTGTGCAAGGATTACACCAACTACCATGCCAAACACATCAACATGGATGTGAAATGGTTTTGTCCAATCTAGAAACTAGAGAACTGGAGTGGTCACTATCTTGTCCTTTAAAGTTTTAAAGGCTTCTTGACAGGAGCAAGTCCATATAAAGTGCTTGTTATGCTTTAGAAGTTCCTCCAAGGGTGTGACAATCTTTGCATATTTGTGGATGAATTTTCTATAATAACTAGTATATCCAACGAAGGCACAAACCTCATGTTGAGACTTGGGCACTGGGAGTCAAAGAATAATGGATACCTTTGTTGGGTCTACCAAAAGTCCATCTTTACAGATAATGTGTCCTAATAGGGCATTGAAAGGTGTATCAAATAGGCACTTCTTTAAGTTTAGTGATATTTGTAATACTGATAGTGCTCAAGCATGAGCCTTAGGTTAGAACAAGGGTCCTTGACCAAGCCATAAACTGTCCAATCATCCAATACACTTGAAGAAACTTATGGATTAAATCCTTAAAGGCTTCAATAGTTATCTGTGACAACATAACTGGTGCATTCTTTAACCCAAAAGGCATGACAATATACGTGAAGGATCCCCATTCAGTACAAAATGTAGTTTTTAGCTAGTCTTTTTTAGCTATCTGAACCTGATGGTTCTTGTCTGTGAAGGTATATATCTCACAACCAGCAACACCTTCAATGATTTCCTCTATGAAAGGCGTTGAGAAGGGATCAGTGACACAAGATGCATTAAGTACCTGTTAATCCATGCAAATATGGATGCATCCATATTTATTAATATTAATCACCATGGGGCTAACCCATTCAAATTCATCAATGGGGGTGATTACTCCAATGCATAGCATACAATTGATTTTTTCTTTGATATGAGCTTGTAGATTGGGATTCATTCTATATGGCCACTTTCTGACTAGTCAAGTGCCATCAATCAACTTGATATGCATTTTCCCTAAGGATGGGTGAACTCCCTTCATATCACTATAGCTTCTTGGAAAGACATCTTGATATTCTATTAATAGCTCAGATATTTTTGAAAGTTTAGCGTCAATCCAATAATCACCTACATTAGCCATCTTTGGTTCTTGTTCCATGTTGATGTTGTATTGGATGGTCTAAATTGGCCCTTTATAATGGCTGTCTATATTGGTACCAGTATCATGAACAACTCATGTGCCATAGTATGTAGGGACATCCAAATGGTTTGTCAAAGGTTTAAGTGGATTGGATTTTTCACCTTCTTCCACCTGAAACACTAGATTCTATTTTCCTATACACATCTCTTCACACTGATCATGATCAAGGACTGGTTCTAGCATGGAAACAATTTATTTCAACGGTTCATTAAAGAGATGCAAAGGTTGTTCGGGAACATGATGGATATTTATTAGATGATCTTCAATGGGACTTGGGTCACCAACAATTGCTTCACATATGGCTTGGAGGGTGAGGCGTAAGTCCATTATTGGAGAAGAATAAGATAGGGTTGATTTCATGTTCTCCTTTAAGAGATCCCAAAATAGGGTTCTCATGTGTCGTTCTTCATGAACATACCATGCCCTTACCTAGGTATGTAAATTTACATAGAATGCATACACCCACATGTACTCCAGTAGGTATAACTCTTTATTTCTCGACATTTTCTTGTAAGCTTCTATATGGGATTCAAGTGCTAGTAATCTACTATAGCTAATTACTCCCCTAAATTTGTTAGCATGATGGATCCAATGATGCAATGCAGAGCATACTTAGTCCCATTAAATGATTCACTCATGATGGGTTCACCACCATCTTGTAGTTGTATCATCTAAGAGATGAACCAAAGATTGAATACGATAAGTGTCAGTGTGATAAAATTCCTCAAGGCATTGGATAAAGTCATGGACTTCTATTTATCCATGGAAGTGTGGAGCCTCATCGAGTCTTTCTAAAGGTGCATCTAATATTGGTCCCCTCATTACTCATTTAGTAATAATGTGAATGAACTTATGATGTTTACAAAACTGGCATGGAATGGTCTCTTGACTTCTAATGGTATTACACACTCTTCCAGTGAGGTCGTAGTTGCTATGTGCCCAACAGTTACAAGCATTGTTTGTAGTGTAAGAGAGGGACTGAGTGTCCATCCATCAAAGAATACCATTAGGAGTAGGATCATGTTGCTCATCATTTCTGGTAGTGACATTGTAGATGTGGTTAATGTCTTCTTCCACATTGATGGGTTCTATATAAGGGGGCCCCTATGTTTGATCCAAGGGAATAACAACGTGTTGGTCAGTGTTTTCAAAGTTAATATACCACTTCTTGAAACTCAAGTTTACATTATTTTCATAACACCAGGGTCATCCCAATAGAGCTAGGAAGTCATTTACCTCAGCTAGTTCAATAACTTAAAAATCTTCCTTGAAGGGTACTCTAAATATATTAACCGTGGCATTCTTGAGGACACCAATTGGTAAAGCACGAGTCTTGTTAGTGATGAACAACACATGAGGTGATGGGTGTAGCGCTAAACTAAGCATTTTTTGCCAGACATCTTTGGTGAGGACATTCACTTCTACACTAGTGTCAACTAGTATGTCCCATATTACCCATCCATCAATGGCAATATTGACTAGTATCTTTTTATCTTCTAGGGGGTAAGGGGAATAAGAGTGTCCTATCATCATGCATGATTCAGGTGACATCTTCAGTCTATCAATTGACTTGAAGTTGACCATAATTTGGTGCTTATGCATGATTTTTGACCCAATCACTTAGCTATGGAATAATTTGCTCCTCTAACATACGTCTACATAAGTCTTGAAAGTCATCACATGCCACATTCTAAAATTCAGTTGCTTTTTGCATATCAACACGCTGCATTGATTCTTTGTATTTGAGGAATTGAATCTCTCCTTGGAGTTCTCACAACAACAACATTATGTCCTGGAGCACATATTTTTGTTATTGAGCATTGGGATATTTTCTTTCTTGTGACTCTTCAGGCTAAACTTTCTCAATAGGACTAGAGGTAGATTGAGACTATCTACTACACATGGTAATATTCAATTATTGAATAATTAGGGAGCCTAAACATGCATGCCAATGTGGTTTCTCAATTTGTATCATACTGACACCCTTTTCATCATGCTCCTTAGTGATATTTGCATACAAGTTAGGACACTCTTCCAGTTGGTGGTCCATTTTATAGAAAGCACACGTAGGATAGTTTGAACAATCTCTTTGGTAGTGGTCTAGGGATCCACATTTGTAACATGTCTTAGGTAGGATATGACCACCCCCTCATCCTCATCCTCTACCTTGACCCTGGTAGCCACCATTATCTTAATTGTTGACTACAAAGGTTTGGCACATACCACAAGTTTATGTTTCATGGATGTCCTTAATCAATCGATAGTCATTAGTGTCATAAGTATAGGCATCACATATCTTATAATATTTAGACACCTTTGAGTGTGTTACTCACTGAAAAATAAGGCAAGAGTGTACGTCATATTCTTCATGATAGATTTCACAGGACTGCTTTAGTGCAACATGAATGTTCTTACACATGTAGTTACTTCGAGTGTGACCTTCAAATTCGCAATCAATGTACTAGAGACCACTATGAGTATCATATGCATTATATTTAGCTATTTTTTTAATTTTTGATGCCATTGAATCTATCTGGGCTTTCATTAAAGGATTGATCCCTATATCAATACTTCCAACCGCTTCAGCACAAAGGGCAGCTTCCAAAACTTTGTGTAGGCAAGTAAAAGTCTTTTGAGACAATGTTCATCAAAAGGGTAGTGAAAATCCTCCCACAAGCAATTATGCATGTTGAGTAGCATTGATTTTAAAGGACATCTTTGAAAAAATCATTTTAGACCTTGCATCATATTCTTGCACACTTTTAGTAAGTTCCTACTTTATGTCCTTCAACGTGACCATGCTTTGTTGTTCAAATTTAAGAATGTCAAACTCTTGAAGGAATGTCATTTTAAGTTGATCATAGTTGACAAAAAATTATTGAGGGTTGAAATTTATATACCATTTGTGCATGCACTATATAAGTGTAGTTGCAAACTATATGGCTTTACACTCAGAAGAAATGATTCCTCATACCCTCCAAATAAGTTCACATTTGTGGACATGCTCAGTTGTATTCTCCATACCTTTATATTTTGGTAGGTGAAACATCATTTCATAATATACAATTATCAGTTGAGGTGCTTAAATTGGTGGTTATTGAGAACCTCCAGCCCTTGTCCCTTGAAGGGACGTCCACTACCTCTTTTTGTGCCACCACCTAGTCTACCTCCAGTGCCTCCAATAACAACACTCATGATATGGGGCATGATAGTCAGGTGATTATCCAAATTTGGACCTAAATTCTATCTACTTTGAAGGCCAGGTCCTCTAGGCATCCAAAATTATGCCATGAAATTCCCTTGAAGAGGGAAGGAAAGTGTTAAGTTTGTATGTGTGTAAAATGGCTTAGTTTCAATATGCCTTACTAGCTCAGTCTTTGATTCCACACTATCTATATCCCAATTATGTATGTGTACTTCATCTGATTCAAGAGCATGAGTGTGCACTATGGTTGTTGAGCCAAGTTGGTTTAGACTTAGTTCCTTAGTTCTGGCCTTCTAGCTAGTTTCTCTTTCACATGATATCAGTGGCATATGATGTGATTCAAAAGTGATGGGGTCCTCTTTGTGTGTCTCTTCTTCCCTGTAGATCTTAATAGTACTTGAGTTTTTTTAATCCATTCTCACACCACTTATTCCTATAATACTCTATCGAGCTTCATCATACTTCTGCTTCTACAATGCTTGCTAACTAGCTACCATTCTCAACCTACAATCTTTTACCAACTCGTTGCTCCCTGTCTAAATGTGCGGCTCATGCAAAATGGGATTTAGCTCTCCATAAGCATAGCTTCAAGTCCACAGTCAATAAATAACTTCTTGATTTCTAATGGAAAATGTTGAATGTAATGGCCACAGTTTTCTGTGGAATTGGAACTTGGCTTCTTCAGGACATGATTAAGTAGTTACAACGTACTCCAGAATGTAGCTATTCAAAACTCCTCTCCACCAAATGTTGATAGCTTGTGTCCACAGAGTTCCAAGTCGTGCTAAAGATCTTTTATCATTCTAATGTCCAATATTGTCTTCTCCTAATGTTATATGATCATCCTTGAGCATACGTAGATAGCCAAGTGTGCAAATGAACTAGGATCTTAGCAAAGAAATTTTCATACAATGCACTATAAAGAATCTGCTCTACCCATTATCATGCAAAAACTCCTAGTTTAAGTTAAGGTACCATAAAATTATCTTCAACTTTGGTAATCCACTATTCTATATTATCAAGAGTGATTCACCCAAACATCTTCCATGACTATGCAAAAAATTCTATGGGTCCTGGTAACGAAACCAAGATGTTGGGGTTTTTATTATTATTATAGCTTTGGTGTTGAAGTCTAGCCTAACGAGCTAACATTCTAGCCCTTTCACATAAGACTGAGGTCTTGCATGCTCACCTGAAGCACACAACTCGAGACCAATTCCCATAGGTTTTGTTGTGTAGTAATGTTAATTTAGTCATATTCTTCCTTTATTTATGTAAATAAATGTATACAATATAAAAGCATTGATAAAATTCTTTGATCTAGAACTACTAAGCTCGACCACTATGATTACACAGACTAATGTCATTTCAGTTTAGAGTTGTTACTTTTGAAAAAGGGAAGATAAGTTAAATTTCATCCTAACTTCTAATCGCTATGTTGGGCTCAACACAACACAACCATTCATCATGAACATGAGAAGTTATATCCTATCTGTAATTCATATATCAAGCATAATCAACAAAATAAGCAATAATCTATCTTCATAGCATTTTAAAATAGGGGTAGTTATACTTGTTTATCTCTGACCAAGTGTTTATAGCAATAATGATAGGAGTAATTATCCAATGGAATCTCAATAGACTAAGAGTCATGACACTCAATCAGCTAACGTCTCCTAGGGACTTAGGCCTTTATACCCCCTATATATTCGTGTTATGTTGGATCCTTACTGCCATGTGTTTCTCTCTTTATAAGCCGGTGCAAAAATTTTAATGAATAAGGTTTCGGTGACCCTTAAGAATCGTTCCTTAACTGCTCTCACTTCCCATACACTTCCCAAGTCTTATATTATCATTCGAAGTCCTATGCTCTCAGGTTCTTTGTGACTAATTATCCTTTGACTGGGTCCTCTCACACTAGTACTTCCATGCCTTTGTCCTCTCATGCACTGTAGGTTTTGTGTCACAGTGCTTATGTGCCTATCAAGTTTTGTGCTATAGACTCTTCGCACTATGGTCCTTCTGTGTCGTGTTAATTCCATGCCAAAATAGATAAACACTTAGCAAAAATTTGGGGCCAACAGTTCCTACACTTTCTCTTTATTGACATGATTCTATAAATAAGAGCTTATTTCCCCAATATGACATCAAGTTACAGGGTTCTAATATTGTATTAGAGCAAAAAAATGAAGTTGTAGATGAATGTTAAATTTGACAAATGCTTCAAATGAATGAATCAAAAGTGGCTTCCATGAATCTAGTTGTGTGAACAAGAGTGACTATCTATCTGTGTGTGTGTGTGTGTTCCATCTGATCAGAATGCATAGGTAAAATACACCAAATAGGATTGGCTCGAAAATAGTTCTAAATTTTGAAACCACCAAGAAAGTTTGGGTCAAAAATTATTTTAAATTTTGAAACCACCAAAGAATGTTGGTTGAAGAACATTGTTTTGAAGTTTGATATCAACTAATATGGCTTATAAACTATTCCCAATTTTGAAACCAACCTCCACATCCACAGAATATATGAGAACAAAACTAAGGCACATAGCATACTCGAACAACCAAGGAAGCATTATCATTACACCACATTAACTATAATGTTGCTTAGCGGGTGAAGATAAAGCAATTCCATGTCTCAAAATATTTTAAGCGGTAGGTGTGCAGAAAAGCACAATAAAAATACTAAAGTGAGAGTTCACAATATGCCACATGAATAACTCAACAACTAAAATGTGACAAAGGAGTGCAATAAATCACACACATGCATGGAGGTAGACAAAGCTAGAAAAAACCCCATGGCACTTTATAAATTAGTACGAGTAAAAAATACATATGAAAACTTATCGAGAATTTGTATAATGCAATGAAGAGTGAACCCCTTAGAAAATGAGGTAGCCGTTATACTTAGTGTAAAGTAGTATGATTTACAATTTACAAAGATTCCACTAAATTGAAAAACTCCAAATCTAAGTCAACATAAAAATATTAAGATGTTACAGTTGTAAAGAGCATAAAAACAAACACATGAGAAAAAATAACATGCAAATTTGAGTTACCAGTCAAAATTTATGGCCCTCAAAAGGACTAAAATACATGAGTTGGTTAGTAAAATAAATAAGAAACTATAAATTCTATAAACATGAGTTATCTAAATGTAAAATTGATGTCAAAACTATGTAGATCTTGAAAATATGTAAGGTGAAAAAAATCACCCTCCCAAACTTCTTAGATCAAAAGTTATGAGCCTTACAAGATTAGTGCTTCATAAAAGGGGCTCAAAGGGCAGGGATCTATCCCCTAGGGTAAAAAACATGTTTACTCAAGTGCTAAAAACTAATGTGAAATATTATCAGTATAGTTGTCATGTGGTCACATGCATTGTTAAGCACATACAACTAACATAAACATTAGAGTGTGGAGGGGTTGGTCACGTGAGCTGGCAAGGACTATGACTAGGGGCCAAATAGAGGTGAGTAGTGGATTAGACACTAGGGCCAATGATGATGTATCTAGGTGATGCCACTCATATTAGCCCTCCCCTCTTATCCATACTCTATTGCACATACCATCAACCTAAAATGCATGCCACAAGTGCCTTGTCACTCCATTTTTCATAAACCAAGGCATTCCTGAAAGCTCTCAAAGCGAGGAATCCGATGAACATTATTTCATTTATTTATTTTTAATAAAAATGTAAAACAAAACTAGAAAATACTTTATGTCCTATCTCTTAAAGACTAAAATCTCTTAAAAAATATATAAACATAAACCAAATTGAGTAAAACAAAAGTCTCCCTAGGGGTTTTTGGATGTTCCGAACGCAATGAAACTGTTATCTTTGCTCTAGGGTTTTCAAAAAGATAGAAAAATGTAGATTTCATGTCAAAATTTAATTATTTTTCATATGAGTTCATGGTGTTTGATTTAGGTGAAATTAAATTTGAAACTTTGTTTGGCACACTAAATGCAATGGGAATGTTTGATACACACCAAAAAACACTCACAAGTAACAAATGGTATAAGTGGTAAAAACACTTACTCACATTCATTATTAGTATCAAAATTCAAAATAATATTTTAAAGCTAACATTCTTTGGTGGTTTCAAAACTAATAAAATAAAATTGAGCTATTTTTTATTGGTGGTTTCAAATTCATAACTATTTCCAACTAATCCTCTAAGGTGTATTTTTACCCATGCATTCCAGTCAGATGGAACATGTATTTATAACCACTTTTGTTCACATTAATAAATTCATGGAACCCATTTTTAATTCATTTGTTTGGAGGCTTTATTAGATTCAATAGTCATCTATAGTAACTTCATTATTCTTTTCCTCTGATACTATATTAGAACAACATGCCTTCATGCCATACTGGGAAAACATCACTTATCACTAAAATCATGTTAGGAAAAATAAAACGCATGAACTTCAACACAGACTATCCACATAAAGTATTCAAATAATATAAAGAGATTCACCAATAATTATTTATTACTTGTTGGAGGAGATTAATTAAGTTTGTTTAGGGCTTATTAATTATGTGCATGTGTTTGGTAAGTGCACATGGGCAACCTGCCATGGTGGGTTTATTAGTGGAGGATAATGGCCTCTCCACTTATTATAATGGGATGACCACTTATTAATTTAATCTTCCACTCCACAATAAATAATGTCATGGTGGACTTGTCAGTGGATGATAATGGCCTCTCCACTTTCTCTAATGGGATGGCCACTTACATTAAATAATTGTCTACTAACATTAAACTAATGTATGTTCACATCAATGATTGCACATGGGCCACCATCTATGGTGGACTTATTAATGAAGGATAGTGGCCTCCCCACTTTATCTAATGGGATGGCCACTTAAATTAAATAATTATCCACTAACACTAAAATAATGTTTTATCTTCCATATAAAATGATATGAAGGGAAAACATGTTGTTAGGAGAACATATAAACACATCAATATAGTTATTGTTTGTGAGATTCTTTATGAGCCTTGTGTGTGCAGAATGTAATGATGTTGTGGTAATGGCATGCTAGAGAGACCCTGGGTGAGTGTTGATCATTTGGATATGGTATCAAAACACTCTTCATACAGTCATTACTTAGTGAAATTTATTTTTGTCTTTGGCTTTCTCAAAGCCTAGATCTGCTAGTCTAAGTTGTTGATTTCTGAATTTTAATAGATTCAAGATTTCCATAATACATCCTAAGCCCTTAAGTTAATTTTTGTCTAATCCATGTTTTGGGTTTTCAAAATTACCCTCTGGTACATATTTTGTTTCAGCCAAAATCTATAAAAATAAAGTCATTTTTCTATTTTTAGAAAAAAATAAGAAATTTTTGGGATATTCCACTATTTTTCCAATAAATTAACTAGAAAATTATGAATTTTAAAAAAAACTGGTTATTTTATATGATTTAGAAGGTTTTAGATCTATAGGATAAGCAAAGAACAAGAAAGATGATTTTTTTTGCATTTTTTCAAAAACACAATTTCAAATCTACATCTTCAGATTCTTTTGATTTCAAGCTTTCCAAAAAGTCATGTTTTGTATCAAATAGAGCACTAAGTTAATTGTGGTGAGCTTTTGAAGTTTGCAATCTAGTTTGGAGGTTGTATTTGGTGTAGGGATCATTATTTGGGTTGAGTGATACCCAGTTCTACCAATCTTAGATATACCATAGTTTTCCCACCTCCACCACTAATGTTGGGTCAAAAATCATGCCCATGTGACTAACTATTGGGTTTTTATCCCCTACTTGCACCAATGCAATTTACTTTTTTAGTAGTGAACTTCCAAGGAGAATATCTTTTGTTTGAAGAGGTGTGGAGGGTGATTTTTTCAATATTCTTAATTTTTCATGATATTCAGATTGGTTTAATTATGTTTTAATGTTTGACAATCTGATCTCCTCAAATTTTCAGGGTTTACCTAACTACTTACATAGTCCTAATTTATGGTAACCTTTGAGGGCTATGTCTTTTAATTTGCTCATCAAATCCGAGTGCCATTTTTTTGAAAATGAGAATTTTTTTACACTCTACACTGTTTTAAGATTAGATTTAGTTTATTCAGTTAGAAAAATGTACTTGTTTAAGTTTTTTGTAACATTTACACTATAAAACAACTTGTATCACACTACTTCTAAAGTGTCACCTTATTTCTGCTTGGGCGTTCACTTTTATGTGTAATACCGAATTGGGGGGCAGGGGGGCGCTCATGGCATAATTTAGGTGCATGTTGTCTCTTATATTTTGTGGGCATTCTCATTTCCTTAAAATTATTACATTATGTTTGCATAATGGTTGAATCTAAGAATGTTGATTACTCAACTCCACCTTACTACAACACATGGAAGACAAAGATGCAATTTTTTTTTAAATAAAAGGCTTATAGAGAGCTCTTCTTGGTAACTTTACAAAGTTTATAGATGAGGAAGATATTATGTGGATTGCATCCTTACAATTTGATGCTCTGTATTTCTTTTGCCTTAATGTTTTAGCCAATTTGTAGTCTTGCATTATAAATGCCACATCACCTATGGAAGTTTGGGATGCTATTGCAACATTGTTTAGGGAGGTCACTTCACCTCTAATTGTTCTTATTCCTTATCCTCCCTATATTAGTGAGGATGTTTTTTTGGTGACATTGTTGATGTTCCTACATCATCTTCTCCTATTTGTGAGGATGAAATTCTTAACAATGACATGTATGAGAAACCTTTAGCATATCCTCCCCCTCCTACTACTCATGTTAAAAATTTGTTTATTGGTGGTGAATTGGAATAGGTCTCTTCACCTCCTTGACCTATTTCTACTTCACATTTTGATATTATGATTGTTACAACTATTGTGTCTTTTGTAAAGGCCTCATTTCTAGTACTACAGGAAGTGAACAATAAATTAGGGAAGCATAATTTATTTCTTCACTCCTTTGTTCATAGTAAGGGTTACCTCATTCACTCCCTACAACACCAAATTACTAGTATGCAACATCACATTGATATGTTAAACATTCATTCCCTTAATTCTAGTCCATCATGTAATTATGAATCTAACATGCATCCACTTGATGCACTTTTACAATGTGACATGCAAGATCCCGAACAACCCATTGTTCATGTTGCTCTTATTGATGAAGTTGATACTTTTGTTCCTACTATTCTTGCACACTATGCACATCACACTCCTGTTCCACCTATATATTTTCCTACCTCTATAGAGAAGCATGCCACTACCTTTGGCTCCCACATGCTTCATTCCAAAGGTACACTACTAGACTTGTGGGTATTATTAAGCATTTACAGGGCATCGCCACCCCTATCTAGCCTATTACATTGATAGCTTGACATGACATTGGTTATTTTGTGGGTGTTTTATCTTTTGCGGGATCATTTGGTAGTAGATATTTTTTTTTAATTCACTCCACTCTTCATGAGGATATTGAGGTTCACATGAGCTTTGCCTCCTTCACTCAAGCCTAGGAAACCTGAGATTATAGTTGTTAGACATGATCAACCTGACACACATTTAGATGCTACATCACATTCTTCTATTATGGAATTTATACCCTCTCATATGTTGAAAAATTCATGTACCATTCGCATTCATTTTGGGTGAATTTTTAATCATTATTAGTGGTATTGAAAGTATATTTAGCAAGGGCACTACAAACACAATTCCTCCACTATTAAGCTTCTTTGACCTCACATTGCTCCTCATGCCTTTTGATACTCCTTAGTTTTTTGATTTCTTGGTTAGGCAAATGTTTTTTAAGCATACATCTTATTTAGTAGTGCACTTGTACTTTCTTGCTTAACACCATTTTGAGTGTTTTGGATTCTTCTATCGTACATGGGTATCTTATTAAGCACTTTATTTGTTAAAACCCATCTGAGGATTGTTATTTGTCTCATTTCATTGGCATTATTGGATTCCTCTATCATACATGACTTCAGTGATTGGAGTTGTTTTCCCCAATATGGGATCAAGCTATGATTTTCAAATATGATTATTGGTGGAGTGAAAGGTAGGATCATTCCCCAAGTTACACCTAACCCTTCTCGCACATGTGAGGATAAATACAAAATTAAATGTGCATTAAATAATGCTTTGCATCTATTAAATATCACCTTGGTAACAATACCACCTAAGGTGGACTTCAAAACAAGTTTGAACATGACACACACTTATAATTTTACTTATGAAACCATACTAGATCAGGTAGTTGTTGATAATTTTGAACCCTCAGGTCAAATTGTCTATAGGAAAAAGACTTCAGGTTCTTAAGGAAGAAGACTTTGGGTTTTTCTTATGAGTTGATTGAAGAATTCATTATTTTGAGGAAGTCTTTTCCAAAAGCCTGAAGGGAAATTTACAATAGTTCTTATACAAGAATTCCTTTAGACTTTTTGTCTGAAAGAATTATCCATTTTAAAAGGAGAAGTCAAAGATAGATTTCTGTCGAACTTTTTGTCCAAAGGAAATGACCAAAAGAAGCTGAAGGGGACACTTTGCAGAATTCTGAAGGGCATCTTCACTAGAAGTCCATTTACAAAAATGTCGGAGGGTTTTTTCTTTTTGGGAGGGTGTATTTGCAAAAGTTTGAAGGGTTATTTTGAGAAGCCGAAGGGTCTATTTCATTCTTTCGAAGGGAATTTGCATAAGTCTAAAGGGTCTTTTCCTTTCGGGAGGAGGTATTTCAAGGGACCAATCAAGAAAGCTAAAGGGTATGTGCCCTTCGGAAGAGGGACACTTTCAAAACTTTGAAGGGTGTTTTCCCTTCAGAGAGTTCATTTGTAAAATCTGAGACAATTCCTTCACACTTTTTGTCTAAAGAAAAAGTGTATAAAGTAGAGCTTCAGACATTTTATCTGAAGGAAAAGTGTATAAAGTAGAGCTTCAAACATTTTGTTCAAGAGACAAAAAACCAAAAGAAAGAGACCAAGTCAAAAATCCTGAAAGACATTTTAGGGGCAAGTGTACCATTTCATCTTTTCAAAAGGTCACTTGGAGAAAAGTCGAAAGGCATTTTCAAGTTGCTGAAGGGTATTTTTGAAAAAGGTCCTTTACAAAAGCCGAAGGGGTCACTTTCTTGAGGGACAATTTTGAGGACTTTTCAAGGGATCTGAGTGTACCATTTCTTTTTTTCTAAAGGGTATGTGCCTTCGGGAAAGTCACTTTGCAAGGAATTTTGAAGGGTAGAATCCCTTCAAAAAAGGATCAATTACAAAAATCCTAAAGGGTATCTGCCCTTTGAGAAAGTTCAAAACAAGAAATCTGAAGGGTTATTAGCCCTTCGTAAAAGGACATTTTAAAAGTTCAAAAGGCAATTTAAAAGAAAGAATTCCTTCAAAAAATTTGTTTGAAGGAAGTTTACAAAGAAAAGGATCATTGTCATAAGCTCAAAAGATAGATTTCCTTTAGACTTTTTGTATGAAGGAAATGGACTTAACATAATAGCCAAAAGAGATGAAGAGATAATTCTCGTGGACAATTTCTCCATGGGAAAATGATAAAATGATAAAAGACAAAAGCCTTGAAGCTATGATTCCTTTAGACTTTTTGTCTGAGGGAGTTGTTCAAACCAAAGGAAAGAAATAAGCCATAAGAAATAAGTCTAAAGAAAATGAGCATGAAGGAATAAGCTCATGACAATTACAAAGGGACAAAACAAATAAATAATAGAGAAATACATGCATATAAATGAAGAGACAGAAACCAAAATACAAGAGATTTCAACAACCAATAAATAGGATTAGACACATCCAAGATGTGTAACTGTTTCAAACATGACACCTTCAATTTTAAAATGGAGATTCATTTGCATGAAGGACTCAAGGAGTTTAAAATTGGAGAGCTTAACGTATATTTCATGCATGCACCCTTGTTAATCTAAGACTTTCAAATGTTTCCGACAGTTCAAGCATAGTTCTAAATTCAATTTTGGCATTGATTTCATGCAAAGAAGAGCCTTTCAAACATTCTAGTAGTTCGAGAGGAGTTCCATATTTAGGGATTGGCATAGCATCATTCATGTTGGAAGTTTTAACTCAAGCTTGGGCTCACCATCCATTTTTAATGCTAAAGAGCTTTCATGCAAGACAAAGGACAAGAAGATATTCTTAGAAGGCTTTGTTATCTTGGCATAACAAAAAATATACTTGGTTAATATAAGATTTAACTTACTTTTTTATTTTCATTGCCAACCTCTTGGCTCTTATATGTTTTCTATATAAGTTGGCTTTTCAGCCTTGAATTGTATCCCTCTTTTGGTATGATCAAATTATGCCAAAGACTCTATTTGTAACCTTTTTTTAGATTAATAGAACGACTATTTTTATTTTCCATAATGTTGGTATAGTGTATTCATGTCAATGATTTGCATAAGTGATAGTATTTCTCTTCCTTGTCATGTTTTGATCCTAACCTAACAACATAGTTGATCAGTTTATGCAGGTCATGTTCTGTGTTTGATGTCTCTTGGCTAAGTTTATAGTGGATATAAGTGGCTGGTTAGTGCCTTAAATCAGGCCTATTCTTTCATTTCCCTTAAGCTTCGATCACTAGATAAAACATTTTCATGAAATACTTATGCATATTGGTAAATTGGAGTTGAAAGTTTAGCTCTTTTCTTGTCTAAATCAATGTTCTTAGGAGCTCAAATTGAGTGGATCAATCAAAAAATACAATTGTATCACCATCATTAGATAGTATTTCCATTCAAGTTTCTCTCTCTTTTCCTAGCATTTTGTAGCATAGAGTAAAGATCCTAGTTGATAAACCAAAAGAAGCTAGCCCTTAAAATCTAGAGATTCAATCCACTGATTATGTCACCCACAACCTAGGATTGTTTTCATGTTTCAACAAACTGTGAAGGCCTGAAACTACCTTCATAGGGGTGCAATTTTGATTGATAATAATTTTTGGCACACCTAGTGGGACCCATTAGAGCTGGTCTTGATGAAATTGTAGTTTAAACAGTGTTCTTCAAGAAGTATTTGGTGATTTCAAGCTCAAGTGATTGTTCTAATAGTCTAGGCATAGTTTCCATGTAAGTCCATTCTTATTGTATTACCATGAATGAGTTTTGATGGTTGTGTATGAAGAGAATTTTTATGCTATATTTACTTATCAGCCCTGTGATGAATCATACCAGCCTTATTATGATACCTATGATCCTCTTTATGAGACTAATCAACCTTATCAAGAGTATTATCAAAACTACGTTAAGCCTTATCAAGTTTCTCATAATCCTTATTATCAAGATCATGAATCTTACCTTCCTTGTTAGCCATATCAGTCTCAGGACCAGATTTCATCTTTTCCATATGGCTATGATGTTGTTGCATATAAGTAGTCTTGTCTTCAAGAAAGAATGAATGAAATAAAGCTCAGAATACTAGCATATGCAAGGAAAGTTTGTTCAAATTCTTAGTATGAAGAAGTGAATGGTCTATTTCAAAATGTGTCCAATGATCTAGAATAGATAAATGAGTTGTGTATTATTGTATTGGAGAAGATGGAGGCTTGGGAGAGGCAGAAAATAGAGTTGAACCACTTGTCTACAAAGGGTTCTTATGTTCCTTATTCTCATGAAGTTCTTAATCATGCCTAGTGTGTGCCAAGGGAGCTTCATAGTTGTATTGAAGATCATATTCATGAGGTTAAGCCTTCTTATAGTCCCCTTTCTTCACCACTCATCTCTCAAGCACAAGTTGTCCATGAGGACAAGGAGATTTCAAACTTTGATGCGGTAATGGATAAGTGAAAGGAATATAATACAGAGGTCTTAAGAGTTTCTCTTTCCCTCCTCTCCAAAACTCCGTAGAGAATTCCATTATTCTCCAGATTCCTAAATCTGATCATGGTCAATCTCCCATGCTTCATTCTCCCTCTCAAATAAATGATTTTTTTCACCCTCCCACCATTTCCCTTCTTCATGAGGAGCCTATTCTCTAGAAGATTGAAACGGAGGTTGCAGCTACAGGTCAAGTTCTTACAGAGTGTGTAAAGGATGCTTCAAGTGTATTTAAGGAAGAATTTCCTATTGATACTTCACTTAAAGTTGTAGTTGAGAATCCAATTATAGTTAAGAATGAGAAGGTTGATCTTGATGAGAAGGAACTCCAAGAGGAGTTGGTACAAATTGAAGTCATAGCTGAGTTAGAGATATCTCCTATTAAGAAGGATCTAGATAAATTTTAAACTGATCCTATTCAAATTAATCAAAATGAGAAACAAAAGGATGATTGGTAGTTGTACCTTGAATCTCTGTAAGAAATTGAAGACCTCTATGTGGATATATTGCCTATGGAAGGGCATATTTATGAGAAATGTGGTCAATAATTGCCTATCCAAGATCATAATATAGATTAGTTTGCCTATTCAAATCTCCTCGAAGAGCTAGATGAACTTGCAATAGTCGATAAGAAGGATGTGGTCACTCAAGAACAATGCATAGATGAGATATCTCTTGACAAGGTGGTAGATGACAAGCAATATGAAAAAGATCAAGAAGTACTTAATGAGTTTGTCTTTGTTAGTGACTGGTTTTGTGTTGATGACTCATTTGAGAAGATGCTAATAAAATTGGTAGACAAGAAAAATGCCTTATCAAAGGTTATGATTAATAAACATCTTGCCTTACAACTTGTACCATCCCTTGGAGTGACTGAGTTTATGAATTTCCCTTTTGATTCAGGTGGATCATGCTTTGTCATGGTTAGCTAGATTCCTTATTAGTTTGTTTTCCTCCAAGTGCTATTTAAGCACATTAGTTTAGTTTGTTTTGTCCCAATTATGTGCCTTGTTTGCACAGTTGCCTTGTTTAGTTAGTTTTCCTATTTTTGTGTGTTTCCCTTCTTATTTTAAAGGATGAAGGTTATCTCATATCATGTCAAAAGATATTTGCAGTCATGGAATAGATTTAATATTATTTTTTGTGTTCAATATCATGTTTATGGTCTGAGTTCTCAAGCACAACAGACATGCTTCCCAATAGAGCCACTAAAATTTTGACAATTTTGACCCATCATGCCCAATAAAAACCCCTACCATTCAACGCTCTATCGGAAAAAGACTTTAGATTCTCAAGGAAGAAGACTTCAAGTTTTTCTTATGAGCTGATTGAAGAATTCATTCTTTTGAGAAAGTCTTTTCCAAAATCCCAAAGGGCAATTTGCAATAGTTCCAATACAAGAATTCCTTCAAACTTTTTGTCCAAAGGAATTGTCCATTTTAAAAAGAGAAGTTAAAGATAGACTTCTTTCAGACTTTTTGTCTGAAGGAAATGATCGAAAGAAGTTGAAGGGGACACTTTATAGAATTTCAAAGGGCATCTTCATAAGAAGGCCATTTACAAAAATGCCAAAGGGTTCTTTCCTTTTGGGAGGGTGCATTTACAAAAATCTGAAGGGTTCTCTCAAGATGCTGAAGGGTCTATTTCATTCTTTCAAAGGGCATTTGCACAAGTCTGAAGGGTTTTTTACTTTTGGGAGGAGGAATTTCAAGGGACCAATCAAGAAAGTCAAAGGGTATGTGCCCTTTAGGAGAGGGACACTTTCAAAACCTTGAAGGGTACTTTCCCTTCAGGGAGTTCATTTGTAAAATATAAGAGAATTCCTTTAGACTTTTTGTTTGAAGGAAAAGTGTATAAATTAGAGCTTCAGACAATTTTTTTGAGAGACAAAATGCTGAAAGAAAGAGACCAAGTCAAAAATATCAAAAGACTTTTTAGGGGTAAGTGTACCGTTTCAAATTTTCAAAGGGTCACTTGGAAAAAAGCTGAATAACACATTTACGAGAAGTCGAAGGGCATTTTCAAGTTACTAAAGGGTATTTTCAGAAAAGGGCCTTTACAAAATATAAAGGGATCACTTTAACTTTGTTGAGGGATAATTTTGAGGAGGACTTTTCAAAGGATCCAAGTGGACCATTTCATTTTTTCTGAAGGGTATGTGCCTTCGATAAAGTCACTTTGCAAGGAATTTTGAAGTGTAGAATCCCTTTGAAAAAGAATCAATTACAAAAGTCCCAAAGGGTATCTGCCCTTTAGGAAAGTTCAAAATAAGAAATCTGAAGGGTTATTAGCCCTTTGGAAAAAAACATTTTAAAATCTTGAAAGGCAATTCAAAAGAAGGAATTCCTTCAGACTTTTTGTCCAAAGGAAGTTTACAAAGAAAAGGACCATTGTCATAAACCTAAAAGATAGTTTTCCTTTGGATTTTTTGTCTAAAGGAAGTGGACTTAACAAGATAGCCAAAGGAGATGAAGAGACAATTCCCGTGGATAATTTGTCTACAAGAAAATGATAAAATGAAAAAAGACAAAAAGCTTGAAGATATGATTCCTTCAGAATTTTTCTCCAAGGGAGTTGTTCAAACCAAAGGAAAGAAATAATCGACAAGAAATAAGTTTAAAGGAAATGAGTAGGAAGGAATAAGCCCATGACAATTACAAAGGGACAAAACAAATAAATGATGGAGAAATACATGCATAGAAATGAAGAGCTAGAAACTAAAATTCAAGAGATTTCAATAGCTAATAAACAGGATTAGACATGTCCAAAATGTGTAACCATTTCAAATAAGACACCTTAAATTCTAAAATGGAGACTCGTTTGCATGAAGGACTCAAGGAGTTTAACATTGGAGAGTTTAACGTAGATGTCATGCATGCACTCTTGTTAATCCAAGCCTTTCAAATGTTTTCAATAATTCAAGTGGAGTTCTAAATTCTATTTTGGCATTGATTTCATGCAAAGAAGAGCCTTTCAAATGTTCCACTAGCTCAAGAGGAGTTCCATATTTGGGGATTGGTGTAACATCATGCATGTTGGAGGTTTTGACTCAAGTTTGGGCTCATCATCTATTTTCAATGCCAAAGAGCTTTCATGCAAGACAAAGGATAAGAATATATTCATAGAAGGCTTTGTTATCTTGGCATAACATAAATTAGATTTGGTTAATGTAAAATTTGACCTCCTTTTCTATTTTCAGTGCCAACCTATTGGCTGTTGTATGTTTTCTATATAACTCAGCTTTTCAACCTTGAATTGTATCCCTCTTTTGGCAAGATCAAATTTTGCCAAAGACTCAATTTATAAACTTTTTTTAGATTAATAGGACTATTTTTATTTTTTAGAATGCTAGTATAGTGTATTCATGTCAATGATTTGCATAAGTGATAGAATTTATCTTCCTTGTCATGTCTTGATTCTTACCTACCAACATAATTGATCAGTTTATGCAATTCATGTTCTATGTTTGATGTCTCTTGGCTGAGTTTACAGTGGATATAAGTGGCTGGTTAGTGCCTTAAATAAGGCCTATTCTTTCATTTCCCTCAAGCTTGGATCACCAGATAAAACCTTTTCGTGAAATACTTATACATATTGGTCAATTAGAGTTGAAAGTTTAGCGCTTTTCTTGTCTAAATCAGTGTTCTTAGGAGCTCAAATTGAGTGGATCAATCAAAAAATATAGGTGTATCACCATCATTATATAGGATTTTTGTTCAATTTCTTCTCTCTTTTCTCACTATTTTGTAACGTAGATCAACGATCCTATTTGTACACCAAAGGGAGCTAGCCCTTAGACTATAGAGATTCAATCCATTGATTAGGTCACCCACAGGCTAGGATTGTTTCCATGTTTCAGCAAACTGTGAAGGCTTGAAACTACCTTCACAGGGGTGCAAGTCTGATTGACAACAGTAGTCACTACAAGGAAGTCCATAGAGGAATTCCAAAAGCATATATGTCTAAAAGGTTGTATCACTTGAGATTAAGATTTAACATCTAAAGCATCCTCTAGATTCAAGTGTAAATTGCATCTTTGTCTCTCCATTCAAAAATTTGTACCTCAAAATATTTCATCTCAATTATGTATTAAGAAACAATAAGAATCCACAACTACTAAATCAAGAAATTAAAATAAGTGTCATAAGAATCCAATTGAAATACTAATGGACTTGATTCAAAACAATTTAGTCACTCTATCTCCTATGCATCATGTTAAGAGATCTAAATCCTATTATTCTTATTATACAATGCATGGGCATCATAGGGATAATTGTTTCGATGTGAAGAGCAAAATATGAAATATTATTTATAATAGTGATTTTACTTTGGATACAACAATTAAACTACCAATAGATTCAAACACACATTCTACATTTGACCAACCACCTGAAAATGAGATTCCATCTCCTAAGGCCCAATTACATTGAGAAAAATACATAATGAATAATTGGAAAAATAAAGGTTGCAAAAAGGTAAATTAATACAATAAAAGTTACAAAAATAAATGTAGGTTAAACAAAAAGGTTGACCTTTGAAATAAGAAACTAAGAAATCAAATTTTCCTAAGAAGGAATTTCAAAAGAAAGTAGTACGTAAGGAGGTTAATATCATCAATATTGTTTCCAAGGGGACAACTAGAAAATATTACTCATATCCAGAGCCTTTGATTATGAACCCTTAAATAGACAGCATGAAAACACACCAATGTTGAGATTACAAACCCTTATGAAATCAATGTATGTAGCATGACATTTCTCTAATCTCTTAGGTGTGACATTTTAACATTTGGATAAGATTATCAAGGCTAATAAATGCATCATATCCATTGAGTTCCCAATTACTATTGGTCTCAAAACACATTTAATTTTATTTCAAATTGACCCCACCTTGGTTTGGTACAATGCAGAATTAGGGAGATCATGGCTAAGGATAATGGAGGCCACACTTGGTAAGAATCATGACTATGTTACGTTTGACTTCAATTGTGTAATTGTTACAATTTCAAAAGATGGAACATCTTCAAAGTAAGAATAGAAAAGTAAAACATTTCTTTAATTAACACTCAAGAAAAAACATCTAATGTAATCACTACCGAGGTGTTTGATACTAATAACACAAAACATATTGAAGAGAAATAGAGATCCAATGGACCAAAGCCATAATATGGTGTCGTTGGTTTCACATATCCTATTACGGATACAAAATATGATTTAAATGATATATAAAATGGACATGGCAATACACTCAGTGATCACAACATGTATAATACATGACATACAAATATGCATCCCTTTGATAGAATCTTTGATTGGTCATAACATAATCTATTTTACATATCTTATTATGTTTTCTTGATTTTTCATCCCCTTTATTTTTCTATCTTGACACACATGTGTACACATGTTTTTTGCATTGATCATTCTTCTAGACCTTGGATTTGCTTTCACTTGGCCCTTGCCCTTTGATTGTTTATCCTGATCTATGGCACCCATCGAAAAATGATGCATCTTTTATAAAAGCCTCATCTAAGTACACATTATTTTTAAGCATACTATTTGCTCACCCTTGCATATTGACTATATATACTTGTTATGACTTACACCAAGCTTACATGAACACATACATTTTTATCTACATACTACATGATCATACATTGATTCTTACCCACTGATGGAATTCCTATTCTTATCTCAACAAATTATTTTGACCTATAATGTTGTGATTCACATTTATAGTCAAGGCAAATTCCTTGCTTTTACTTGCTACACATTTCCATGTTATTACATTGGGTGCACATTATGCCTTCACACATGTTATGGATTGTTTAGATCCTTTATATTATTATTTTTTCACATCCTTGCCACTTAGCCTTAGTGGACTACACGTGTATTAGATTTCAAAAATTCAAAACATAGTTCAAAATTTCAAATTTACAAAAAAATTAAGAAAACATTCGAAAAATAAAAGCTGGGACCTATGAGTGACATATATTATGTGTTTACATGATTTGTTCACGATTTATCATATAATAAATTATATATAGTTTTTTCTTTTTCTTTTTATAGATATTAAGTGTTGGAGGGGTCCTCACCCAGACAAAATAAAACAAGATTACCAAAATTGAGAAGAAGAAAGTGAGCACATTTCTTCCCCCTCATAGGGAAGAATCTACTGTACGTAACAACAAATAAAAAATCAAGAAAAGACTAGTTTTTTTGAAAGTAACCATAAGAAAACTGACATAGCCTAAGAAACACCAAAATTTAGAAAGGATGAGGAAATATAACTCAACAAGCTAGTAGAATTGTACTCCATACTATATCAAATAAAAACCAATTCCATCAGTGTGGGAGGAATCAACTAAGGAAAGCAAATGACCTCCTTTCTTTATAGGAAATAAGAGCAACCATGGTCCACTGGGAGCCATCATTAATGGATTTCATTGCATCCTACTGAATTATTTTTGCTTCCATCCTCCTATCTCTTTGAATTTGATGGCCACCATTGGGTTTAGACAAAGAGGATGTAGTTTGATATATGGTTAAAATCTCTCTAGAAGTAGGCACCTCATCAATTTCATGAGAGGAAGATGCATCTTCCAATTATTCTAAAAAATTAAACTTGATTCACTCCAAAGGAGACAAACTTGACTTGCCTTTGCTTAATGAGACCTACAGTAAATTGAAAATATCCTCTTTGTTGGTCAATGGATATCACTTTAACTATGAATCAAAATTGCCAATGCATTTTACCCAAATTCTTAAAATATTATCCCTGACTACCTTGGGAAAAATCCTGCTAGCCAAATCCTCCAAACTAGGTGACAAAACTCCATATAATTTGGTCCCAGCTTTATATGAGCAGGAGAGCACTTAATCAGAATGAGTCTCTAACCTCAAACAATCATTTGCTAAATTTAAGATTGACTTACTCAAAAGGCCTTCACCTGCCTATTGATTGCCAACCTTTTGATTGGCCACGTGATAGTTCGAGAGTATGCACCTATTGGTGCAAACTAACTTACAATAGTTTTCCTTACTTTTGTTGATAAGGAAAATTGGTTTGTAGTAATTTCCTTTGTATTGGTTGTTAAAGGATATCAATATGTTGTAGATGGTATGACACGAGATGATAGATAAAAATGTTCTACAACTTCCTATCATGCACTTATTGGTAAATAAATAAATACAAACTTTGCTCATGAGAAATTTTTTGAGTCTTCTAACAACAATCAACCTACGACAAACACTTCTATCAAAATGTTTAAAATTATTGAATAAAAATAATCTATGACAATTGGACCTCCACGTAGTTATGAGTAAATGTAGCCTAAAAAAATTGTTTGCATAAATCAAAAACCCATATATGATATAGGTAGAGGAGATCAACCAAATATAGGTGATTGTGTGCAATTTTAGGGTGGTTCTGAAATGGAAAAAAAGCATAGCAAAAATATTTTTAGGTGAAAGATTCAAGGGCCACTGAAGAGGAAAAAAGTTACACTGCCCCTTGACGCCACTAGGTTTTGTCACCCCTACACCATCGCTTTCAAATTTTAGAACTAACAAAATAAACCATGGAGGATCTATGCCAATAATAAATCAACATTTCCATGACTCTTTTTCCCATGAAATTTAGTTTAGATGTTTTTCGATCAATGTATGTTGAGTACAAAAAGAATATTCAAGAAATTTTTGAGCTAGAGCAAATTTTTTAGAATTAATTTATAAAATAAGTGTTGGTTGATTGATGTAAATGTGAGACTAATTGGTCACAATAGAATAAGACACAAGCTATAAAAAGTGATCTGTAAATCAGTAAATAGTTTTTAAAATGGATATTGAATTCTCAATTCTTTAAAATAAATAGAATTGGTTACAAAAATCTAGGAATGAATAAAAGTAATTTGCCAACTCTAAAAATTCATTTCTTGCATTTTAAATTCTCTAATTTGTGTCATTTCAACTTCACGTATTTATTTCTAGTATTCTATCAATTCATTTTCAACTAAATTAAAACAAAAGATAGAATAAACCGAAAGGAAAAATGACACCAGAAGTGATAACGAAGTTTACCCATAATTTAGGCTATTTCTCCAGGGTTGCTTAACTACAATCCAATCCATTTAAAAGATGTAAATATCCATTTAAAAATTACATCAGAATGGACTGTAGTAACATGTATCAATGTTAAATCTAATAGTGAAGGTTATAAGGCTCTGAGGCAATTGTCCTTCATTAACAACATTTATATTTCCTTTGCGTACATGCAAGTAATATATTCCCCATTTAGAGTATTTGTTAAACCCTATTTAATGGGAAATAATAACAAATAAGGGTAATAATAATAGAAGTTTCATTGTAACCCCCGATAACCCTGTAACTATCTATATCCCTCCAAGTTAAAAAATAAATAAAGGTAATAGAAATAATCCAATCACAGGGCTCTATATGTATTAATACACAGTCACATAATAGATATCTTCCTTATCTACTACCATACAATGGAAGAAGTGCATTGACTCAGGCTTAGGTCTCTGTGTCTGCCAAAATAATATTCATACAGATGTGTCAATCTTTTAAAATTGTGATGTAATGGTTAAATACATATCTTCCTATAAAGAAGATCATAGGTTCAAACATCTCAGATTCAATTTACATTTATCCCATTTTGAATCTTCTAACAAAATTGTAATATAAAAAGACAACATCCTTCATAGTCAAACACCTTACCAAATAGAGGCATTGCCAAATTGCAGTAATATATTTCCCTCGCCCAATGTACTTCTATCACAGGCTCGATCAGTATTTTCCTTTACAAATAAACACCCTTGGTCTTTTTGGCCTCACCAGACTTGCATATTAGACATGTATTCACCATGGTCAATAGGCCTCAACTAATAAATGAACACCATACAAGCTTAGGATTTCCAAATGGAAGGATAAGACAGATTCTATTTTTGTTTTTCCAATGATGAGTTCCTCCCAACAAGCTGTCATTATCAACAAAAAACCTCGCCTCCACACCCCTTTAGGGTTATGTCTTTTTGACCTTCGCCATCCACCCAAAGTATTCAAAATAGACAAATAATGGCTCCATGTCTTTAAAAACCTTGTGAAATGAAAAGATGAAATTCCTTCAACCCTCGATTTCATATAGGATTGCATGGCTGTGAATCAATCTTGGTCGATTCACTCAGGTCAAATGACTTAATGAAGACTATGCTTCAACTTAGCTTTTTTTATTATTCTTATTGAAACACCCATGGATGTGACGTAGATCTGGATAACAATCATGTCATTCTATCTTTATGAGGATGTCCATTTAAGCTATATCTTTCCATACATAGTCTAGATTTAACATACAAGATTTGCAAATAGATGCCACCACATCATAATTGCTCGATCTATAAAGACCCCTCACATATGGCATAAGAGTCTCACCCAATTGATGAACTTCTTCGCATCTAGGACCATATCTTTTTGGCTAGTTCATGGGCCTTTATTTGGGTTTTTAATTAGCAAAAACCTCTCTGCTATATCCTAATGCCTTCTACATAGGTGTATCTTAAACTTAGCTCGACTTAGCTTCACCCTTGGTCATATCATTTCCAGCTATGAGTTGTAAATGATGAGATACTTCAATGAGCTCTTCCAGCTGCTCTACTTCTATTCTCCACTCGAATCTTGATCTTGACCATCTGATCTCATCAATCTCTGTCTGAGGCATCCATAAAAAACTATAGACTCAACCCAACCGTAGTTATATGCCTCTATCTTTGATCAAACATGCCTCTATGTGTTCTTCTTCACCATGGCTTAAGCCTTCTAATTGACATCCCCTTTTCTTGCTTAGGCCTACATATACCAATTTATTATCCTCCTTAGCTCATTCTAATGACATGCTAATAATAAAATTTACTTCTTTGTCAATGGGATAATTATCTCACATTCTTTGGTATGAAGCAAAACAAAGCCTTTAAATAGGATTTTGGAACACATTGTAACCGTGGCTTTGGCCATGTATTAAACCACCTTTTGTTTATTAAGAATATTGAAGCTAAGTTTGGACTTTGAGTTGGTTATATGATTGGCGAGTTGGTTTTCAAGCTTCGACTTGAGTTGGCTATGAATTAGATCTCCAAAATCATGTTGGTTCTCGAGTTAGATTGCCATGCGAGTTGGATTGAATTATGGCTTGGAGAAATAGAAATTTTTTTGTAGTAAGTGACATGGTGGCCTAAGGACCCGCCAAATGGGCCTCTTTAATTGCTCCTCATCCTGCCACATGCCACAAATAAAAACATAGAAATAATCATATGGTAAATAAATAATAGTGTAATTACAGAATTAATAAAACACAATTACCATACACAGCGACATAGCCCCCCTCCATCATAAAAGTGGGCCCCATTGAATACGGTCTCCATAGCTGGCCCTTTTATAAACTAACAAAAATGATAACTCAAAAAATCTTCTAGATCAAAAAGTGGAATGAAAAAGAACAATACCTATTTAGGGGATCTTGGCCATCACTGAAAAGAGAACCAAGTATGCCTAAAGTACCATTGTTATCTAATTTTCATTTTTATGGTTATGTTTTTCCTTCTTGTTATGCACTTGATACTTGTAATCTAATGTTGATTGTAAATGTGATTTTATTATTGATTATGAATCTAACTCTAATAATGATTATGATTTGGATATGGCCAAAAGATGAGCCTATTAGATTGTGTCATCCACAAGTACTTTTTTTCACTTTTCTCTTATAAATGAAGGCTATGAGATGAAGGTATTCATGGAAATGAGGGATTTTTTAGATGAATGATGTATATATTGTTGGTCAATTATGAGTTCTTTAGATATGGGCTCATCAAATAAGGGTTCATCAAAGAGTAGTGGATGGTCATAAAGAGGCTCACAAGAGTAAGGCTCATAAAAAATGGGTGATGCAATAAAATGGGTTCATCGAAGATGGGTTGGCTCTCTTGACCTTGATGTGGAAGTGGATGAGTCTAATTATGGTTGAGAAAGGAATATTGACATATTTTCATTAGTTTATTCTCAAACACGAATGCATCTAGTTCCATTTTTATGTCTTTGTATTCAATCATATCTTGGATATAAATCTTAAATCTAACACATCAATTAAGATGGTGGCATTGAATCTCATGATACTCGTAATATTCATCTTATTGAAACCATTTAGGTTTTGTGTTACTTTCATGAAAAAGTTTGGTACACGGATACACAATCAGGTTTGCAGTGATTAGTTGGTAAAATATTTCTTCTAAGGGTTCATTGAGAAGCATTGTCCCCATTTGAAACCCTGATGTATGTATATAGAATCAATTTTTGATGCAAATGTTTTGTCTTAAGGGCCATATGGATGTTGGATAGTGGTGCCAAAATAGTTTTCCCTTTGCTGGTGTGATTTGGGATGTGATGGCTAATATTGTAACTAGTGGATGCGACATTTGATTGATTTTGATATGCAAAGGTTAGACTTTTCCTGCTTAGGATATAGACTAGGTTTTTAGGACCAAAATCTTCAAGTAGTCAGGCACCTATTTCTAAATATTTGTAAAAAGATATCATTTTTGTTTTTAAACAAGTGTCATTCAAATTGGGCTCTATCTTGATCTATTTTGGATGCCATAGGTATAAATGGGATTTGATATTATGTATGATGTTTGATATGATACTTTATTAAGATCTCATATTGGATTTTGAATTATATTTGGATGGAATAAAGGATAAAAATTATGATTTTATCATGCCCAACTGATAGGTGTGAGATATTAAATGGAAAGATAAGATATGATTTGAATTTGGATGTTCAATTGATTGTAATTGACATGATTTGACTAGGTCAAAGATGACCTAATTTAACTTTTGATGTTCAACTTTGATGGAATTTGAATATCTAACTTGGTCAAAGTTGATCAATTTAGACTTTTGATGTTTGATGGACTTTAAATAGGTTATCTTGGTTAAAGTTGCCCTGATTTTAGATGTGATTTTGATTTGGTCAAAATAGACCTTGGACATTTGAATTTGGGTTGGACATGGTCAAATTTGACCTAATTGACTTTTGATTTTGATTAAACTTAGTCCAAGATGAATATTTGACTTTAAATTAGTCCAAGATGAACATTTGACTTTAAATTTTATTCAAAGTTAATTGAGGTTTGACTTTTGACTTAGAACTTTTATTTTGACTTTATTTGATTTTAAACTTGGAATCTTTGACTTCATTTGGTTGACTTAGATTTGAACAAGTTGATTTTGATTAATTTGGATTTTTATTTGACTTGATTTGGGTTAAAGGTTGACCGATTTGGAAGGGTCGACCAAACATGGTCAAAGTTGACCAGATCTTGGACAATTAATTTGAAATAAGATTGAGGTCAAAATAGACATGATATGGGCGATTGATTTTAAGTTGGGTTGGGGTCAAAATAACCCTGATTTAGATTTTGGATGTGGTTTTAAATGAATAGAGTAATGTATAATGTGAATAATATAACATTACAATCAAACATTATGACTTTTGATTTAGACAAAACAATGCCTTATTATATAGGTTTATAATTGGACATGATAAATTTTTTGTCATAATTTCCCAATAGGCAATCTTTTGGTAGAATGAGCACATAATAATTTTATAATAATGACCTTGCTTGTATTAAAAAATATGTAAGAAGATGTGCAATAATTGTTTGATGTATTAAACTGCATTGCTTACCAATTATGTACTATATTACAGTAGCCTAGTGAAGAGGAATATATAGGAGTAGGGGAATGATCTCACAAGAGAACTCATGGTGGGGCTGAGTGTAACTCACTGTGGAACTCATAGGAGAACTCATAGTGATCCTCAATTGAACTCTAGGTAGAACTCTAAGTAGAAGTCACCCGCTCACCCACTTAACCTCTTTATTACACCTACATAAGTTGAATCTAAATGTGTAGGGATAATCCATTTAATAAATAGATGGAATAATAAATATCTTACACCAACACCGCTCCTTAAGTGTAGCTTAAGTCAATGAAAAAGGAAAATAGGTCCCAATAAAAAGGCCTAATGAGGTACCCACGTACAATGCAACTCTCAAAAAGTAGAGTAAAAGCAGAAAACAAAGTGGAAAAAAACTCCCCCCCCCCACAAAAAAAAACAAAGAGAGACAAAGAAGATAAGGTAGGACTAGAAAGCCCACTCCAACACTCCCCTTAAGCATAACTTAGGTAGGCTAGAGAATTGGGTCTTAGCAACGAGGCTTGATGAGGTACCCAAGGACATAGTGATGATCCCAGTATCCTATAAAATATTAAGGATGTGTGCCTTCATAAAGAAGAGAGAGAAGGTAAGTGTAGAATATCACATGGTGAATGTTATAGTAGGTCCCTCTGCAATAAATGTTATCTCTTCTTTTTGGAAGAAAGAAACCCCAAGCTATCCAACTAATGAATTCCCACTCAAGTTGAATGCATATAGGAATCATGATGTAGATATTTATAAAATTCACAAAATTTTCCCTGCTAGTGTTCAAATGTGTCAAAGTTTGATCAATAATCACAAGCCTTACTATAAAATATGGCAATAAGGAAGCATATAATGAAGGGGAGAGAACAGGGGAATTTATAAGTACCCTCATTACATCTAGAGAAGAAGAGTGGCATGGAATATCCATTAAAAAGAACATGAGAAGAGGAGAGCAAGGCTTAATAACTATTAAAACTAAAGATTGATCTACAAATGAAGCACTTATATTTGCAAGATGAATGTGAACAGGTACATATAAGTCATCAATTTACTCTCACTAGAATTAGTAAAGTCCTCCTAAGTGTATGTCTATGAAAGCTCTGAAAAAGCAACAAGCTACACAGGAATGGGTTTAGAATCTACAATGAGACAACTAAGGTTTGGAAAAATCTCATCCTGTAGTGGGGGCTCGACAGAAGGAAGAGCACTTTCCACCATGGACGTATCATCACAATAAATAAAAGTAGGAGGAGAGAGTACAATAGGCTCAGAAGAGACAATAGGAAGAGGAAGATGAGGTCTGATGTAAGTCATAGTAAGATCCCTAAAAAGACTTTGAAGAGTACTCCAAATAGTGAAGGGACACTCTATGTACTCCAGATGGTGGTATAGATCCCATGAAACATGTATTAATAAGTGACATAGACACATCCACAAGATTTAGGACAATCATCATATTGACCTAGGTCAACAAGAACATGAATATGTCCATATAAAAATGGAATAAGTTCTTGATCTGAGAGTGAACATTCCATGTACACATGCCATGAAGCATAATTGGTCTTCCCAAGAAGGACCAATGGTATAGACTCAACCTTTCCCCCCTAGAGTCTCTCAAATGGAGTCATCATGATTGAGAGAAGACATCATGGAAGTGCAAGACTACACAAGATACTCTGCAATGATGCTATAATATTGCATGCTCATGAATGGGAATTCAAACACAACCAAGAATGCATCCACATGATCAACAAGTGCAGGTTCAATATAAATAGTGCACACTTAGAATAAGGATGTGAATCATAGCCAAAAATGTATCCATGTGTGAGCATTTGGTACATGGAGTACAATGCAAAAAGTAATAGGGCCCATAGCACGAGAAAACCCCCCAAATATGATAGTTTATAACTTAAATGCATTTACAATAAAAATAGGACCAATAAAATTAGAATGAAAAATAAATCACTTTTACAAAATGCAGTACTCAAATCTAAGTTATCAAGCAAAAATTATGGCTAATAATATTTCCCATCATTAATGACGTATTTAATGAATTTGCACTAAAAGTTTAAATGCTCAAGTGGAAAATGGAGTGAGCATAGCCTTGCATCCACTCATTGGAACCGGAATAGAACCATGGTCTTCCTTATGTTAACTAAAGTCAAAACCACTTTGCCTATACACCCCTACGTGCACTCTTAATGGAAAAAACTTATAGAAGGTATTTTAATTGTTAAAAAATACAAAGCTATTTTAAATAAAATTAAAACATGATTTAGTTTTTAATATTTTTCGAGATGAAAAAACAACTATTTAAAAAAAAATTAAAAATAACATGTTTTTCCAAAGAATTTTAGGGCAAACTTTTAGGGTTTTTGACTTCAATGAAGATCATAGAGAAGTGCCACCATTATGAAAGCACAAGTCTTGAAAGATTAGAGTTTTGGGTGCCACCATGGAGAGGAAATTTGGGATGCTTCACATAAATGATAACCAAGGTGTTGGCCACATTGTAGCACTCCTTCAAACTAAGCACTCAACCCGTGCTTACCATCAAAGGCACACTTTTATTTAAGCATGACACTAAATTGGTTGAATCAATGATTGTAAGGTCAAAACCATCTTAGATCACATGATGGTTGCTTTGTACATAATGGATAGGATGTGAGACACTCAACTTGACACCAGAGGAGCTTAGACCATCATGACAAGTGTAACAAGCTCCCTGATACACAATAAAAAAATAAACTCCCTCATAGAAAGAAGCGTAAGTTTAGCAAGCCAACATGCATGGTAATAAATCCCTATGGAGCGCAAAAATTTGTTAGAGGTGACAAATTTTGGCCTTTCTCTAAACTACTTAATTGGTTAAACCATGATAGAATCGATAGATTGATGGCAAGCTTCCAAATGTGGCTTAGCATTCACAAGGTGCCTTCAATTCAAATTATCCACCCAGTGGAATGAATGCCAACGTGTAGTGGCTTCTCGAAGTTGAATATCATAAATTTGCACCAAACAACTTATACAACCAATACAATTTATATTTAAAATGTAAACAAGCAATGTGCAAATGTCAATGACAATAATAATGCCTTAGTTAACAAGAACCAAGTAAAATTTACAATTGTTAAAAAAATAGCAGATGAAGCACCTAGATTTGCAAATTTTCTCTCAACAATTTGTTATAATACAATACTAAAACTACTAAAAATTTCTAATTAACAACAATAAAGAAATACAATGATGATACCAACACTCAGAGCTTTGATACCATGTTATAATTGTCCAATAGGTGATCTTCTAGTAGAATGAGCACATAAGAATTTTATAAGAATGACCCTGCTTTACATTCAAAAATATGCAAGAATATGTGAAATAATTTCTTGATGTATTTTATTGCATTTCTTACCAATTTTATGCTCTATTATAATAGCTTGGTGAAGAGGAATATATAGGAGTAGGGGGAGTGAACTCACAGGATAACTCATGGTGGGACTAAGTGTAACTCATTGTGGAACTCATAGGAGAACTTACAGTGGCACTCAGTTGAACTCTAGGTGGGACTCTAGGTGGAACTCACCCTCTCACCCACTTAACCTCTTTATTATACCTAAGTAAAATAAAACTAAATATATAGGGATAATCCATTTAATAAATAAATGGAATAATAAATATCATACACCCACAATTTTAGACTTGGGACATTTTTTACTTGAGTTTTGATTCAAAAGATAAACTTTGGTTTTCAAAACAAATACAAGTTTCAATTACGTGGTTTCCAGAAGGAGATCAAAAATTAAAGATACACAAACAATTTCTACTTTAAACATATAGCATGCAGGCCACACAAATGGATAAAATCTAGGTCAAGAGACTTGAGTGGCTTAAGAGTTTTGCTTCATACTTATTTGTCCATTAGATACTGTCAACCCAATATTTCAGAGTGCTAACTATGGAGGTATAACCATACCCATATCCCACTAAACTCAGTTTAAAAGGTACATGGAAATTAACTTCCCTAGGTGATGCACTCATCTTGGTGCACCACAGTTCAAATGAAAAAATGGTTATCTTAAGATTTATGGTTTATACAAGATCAACTACGGTATGTCATATATATATTCTAGAATGATGATCATTTTAAAGTACTAAAATTAAGTGTTATAAATGTTTGTTTGATTGATGTTGACTTTGACGAGCAAAAACCTGAAAATAATGGATTAGTAGTTTGTTTTAAACCTTGGCAAGTGAAAAACCTTCAAAAAATAAATGGTAACAAAAAAGTTTTTGATCCTTAGGAATCGCCTAATAGGTGTGAGACAAGAGCATACATGTTTTAATTATCTTATACACACAAGTCAAAAGTGAGAAATATTGATTTTAAACATTTAATCAAAATGTGAAACTAACTTTAAATAAAAATTGAAGTGAAATATGTTATTTTTAAACACCAAATCAAAATTTGCATGTTATTGATCAAGCATAATAAATTAAAATAAAAAATGATTAAAGCAATACCATTATAAAGAAAGTAAAGCTTAATTAAAAAACAAAACAAGGAACCTAAACTCAACGTTGAGCCAAAAATGTCCTAAAAAAAAGATTAGTAATGTAATTTCTTTGGACTTCAAAATCATGCAAACAAAATGTTAACAATGTAATCTTCTTTGGGAGTGAAATATCTAAAAAAAGGGTTAACAATTTAGAACCTTCAAGAAAAAAAAATTAAGGGATTGTGAGCCCTACCAGGTAGGGTTGCGAGTTCCATTGGGTGTGTCATGTGGTGAACATATGATTAAAAAGATTAGATTGGTTAGCAATAAAGCAAAAAATTTGAAATTATACCTCTAATCAAATCATATGCATTAAAACTTAAATAAATAAGAAAGAATACAAAACAAATTGGGAAAATAATTGTTTATACCTTTATTATGTCCTCCTGACGATTTGGAATGTGTGCTTAGAATTGTGATGGGTTGTAGTTGCATATATTTGGTGGATGTACATGGTTGAGCCAATAATGTAAACCCTAGAAAAATAATGATCTTGATGTTGAGTAGCCCTCCAAATTTGGTTGAACTTTGTTAAGTAATCAAGACTTGCTAAGAATAGAGGGAGAAGCCTTTGTTTATAACTTTTTTTGAATAAACTCGAACCGTCAATCTTGATGAAAGATCTACGGTTAAAGATGATTCCTCATGAAAATAATATTTAATTTAGTAGTAGTAATGTTGGATGGCAGAAGACAAGTGGGGGAATTTGGGATTGTTAAATTGGATAGCTGGGTTTTTTGAATTAATAAATTAGATAATGAGGAATATTAATTTAAAGAGTAGAGATTATTTAATTTGATAGTGTGGATCATGGAATCATGAAGGATTAAGTGGGATTATTTAATTTGATTAGTGGAGAATATTAAATTACATAGTGGAGATTAGAGAGATTTGAGGTGGATTATTAAATTGAATAATTGATAATCTTAGGATTATAAAATTGGATAGTGAAAGGAACTGGAAGATGATGTCATGATGTGAGGATTATTTGAGTGTTAGGTTTTTAGAAATTATGGATATTCAAAATCCATAGATTTTTTATTATGAAAGAATTGGTTTGTTAATTTTGACTAATTAACTAATGGAATAAGATGTTAATTTTTGTGGGATTAGATGTGGTTATGAAACAAAATATTAATTGTTTAGGGGGATGAATAGTGAAGGTTAGGGATGTCAGTGTGAATAAAAAACTAATTAGGGTTTCAAGGAATATGCTAGCACATATTAGTGAAAATATTAAAATATACACAAGATGACTGATTTTAAGTGTCTACATTAGTTTTATTTTACTTAGTTTAAGTGTTATTAGTTTGATAATAATTTATTCTCTTTAACATCCAAATAGTGCATATGAATAACAATCCTACTAATTCTTATTATATATATTTTTGAAATATTATTCCTTTGTTTACATCAAAATACATAATGGATTTTTTAATCAAAACAATTTGTTAAAATGCCTTGAGAACCATCGCAATCTAATAGTGATGTTACATTCTTTCTCAATTTTACTAAGGAAATCTTGCAATGTTTCACATCACAAGAATTTGTTGGTGCCTTATTAATGCCTGTGTTGTATACACATTCATGGTTATGCACCTATAATAACAATAAAAATCTAAAATTTACATTTGTGGGTTCATTAGTTTCCACAAATTAACACTTACAACAAAATTTCATTCCAAAGTTTTACTCATTTCTTAGATAAAATTTATAATCTCTCATGTTTTCAATACAAGAGTTTTTAAGTAAGGACACATATTATTTTATTCACTAAAAAAATTGATATATGAAATGAAATTTAGAATACTCGTTATAAATAACCTAAGGAATAGGAAACATTGTTGTAATAAGTTCAACCTGGAGAATGATCCATGTAAACAAAACAACATTGTAAAATAATTAATTTTACATAATTATATATGCAAGCTAATTAACGAAACAATAATCAACTATGATTAACATTGCATAACCAATCCATTTAAGCTAGGCAAAGAACAACATTCAACAAGGTTATCCTTGTATAATCATTCATGCAAGTTTAGATAACCATAAGAACATTAAGAAGGTTCAAAGTAAAATTTTATATTGCTCGATTTAACAATATTTCTCCTCCTGGTGGGCCTTAAGAACCATCCCAAAATTTCTTGAGGGTTGTAACACCACTTTGATACCACATGTCAAAACCCAAAAAATTGAAACCTATTTTTTTTTGTGTTTTCTCCTACTAATTGTTCACTTCATTATATGTAGGTCATGATTTTGGTCTCTCTATGTCTACTTCTTGATCATGAAAGTAGACATCTGGTGCTTCTTGATATGGTTAGTTTTTATTGGTCTCTCTTAATCTTTGTTAGTAAATCATGACTCCAACATATAAATTTGTAACTAGCAATAGAATAACTAATTATAGAATATTTATTGATATAATTTATGGATAAGTGCCCCCTTTTGAGTTGAGGCTTGTACCTACTCATACAAATCACTCATCTCAAATGAAAGAGTCAATCATATCATGTGTTATCATAGATAAAATAATATTAATTGATTATAATAATTGAATGTACATATGTAACACATATATATAGCTATAACTAGATATTGTCATGTAAATCTTAATATAAATATATGACTCATGTGAAGATGGAATAGGAACATGTAACTTGTGTGAGGGTGGCAATAGTAGGTAGGAAAGCAAGTAACATTCCCTGATATAACCTGGCGAAGAGAGAAATCATTATGCCCCAATATGGTAATATATGGAAATAAAAGTACCTAATGTATATATAGTATCCCAATGTGACTAGGTGAATGGAGGATAATATAATGTCCTGATATAAGTAATATAGATCGATAGACACATGAGTTCATCATGCCCCCAATGGGAAGATATGTGATAATATTTTAGGGACATGTGGGTTGATGCCCTAAGGGAACATTTAAATAGAATCAGTGTAACTCATACTGACTATATAGGTATGATTCCCCCAATAGAAATTTATAGGTTGTAGACTCAATAAGGATATGACAAAAGATATACCATAATGTAGCAATGTGCACATAAGATGGTTAGATATATTAATGAAGCATACACATAATAGTAGTAATATTCCCCAATATGGACAACATATGGCAATAGATGTATCAAGTGTGATAATTACAATGTGACAAGATGTAAAAATGACATAAGGTATGTGAGCCTATCCTGATATAATAAATGAATGATCAATAGGCACAACATGCTAAAGGAAGCTCTATGTGAATAATATAGGACAAATTATGCTTATGGATCATGTATGTGTATTATGTCCAAATGGAAATAATTATGGAGTGTATATAACTAGTGTAATAGTATGCCATCCTTGATATCATAAAGTATAATCAATTAATATAGTCACGATCATGATTCCCAATGAAGGGAAGCCTTTAATGATGCAACCATCAAAGTCACCCAACAAATTACTAAACTAATTTCATTGATTAACCAAAAATTATTAGATATTATTAGATTTTTACAATGGAGCACTCATTATCTTTTCAACCAAGGATTCCTCATTATTCCAACTACACTAAGACTATAAGACTTTGAGCCCTCAACTCTCTCTTTATCTAAATATGCATTTTGATATAATATCCCCCTCTGATCCCTGCCTTTTTGAAGGTCTTTAGTCTTCCAAGTTGTTTCAAATGTTGGCTTAGCTCCATGTTTATAGTCATTCATTATTCAATCAATATTGTGGCATCCAATAAAAAGGGTAGCTATAATTGACAAGGTTCATCAAAAATCTACATGCCTACCCTAAGGGTAGCTTTAGCCTTTAAAGACATCGAGCAATGAATTTCTTGTAGTTGTCAAGATAAATTTGTGTTGATAGATATTGTTATCATTCACCATCACATCATCTACAATACTTGTCCTAACCTATAAAGGGATAGGTATTGGTCCTTGTTTTCAAATAGTCATCTAGTTATCTCCCTCTACCATTATCTATGTATAAATATTATGCTCCCATGCCTTAGGCACTCTGGTGTTATTTTGTTATTCACATCATCATGTGCTCCTCGACTCTTCTACACATTACATTCATTTTTTGCACCTTGACTGTATAAGTTTATATTTATTTCATATGTGCATCATATCTCCAGTAGTCCTCCCTTTGTGCCTCTTAAATATCTAACCCCTTCACATGATGTTGCACAAGTCCTTTTGTGCACCATGATCTAGTTCTTGATTCTTGATCATTTATGTGTGTGAATCTCTTTCACATTCCAATACTTGTACCCATTTATCCCCAATATTTTGTATAACCTAGCCATACATCCTCTACATAAGTGGACTCACTCATCAACAAGTCTAAAAAAAATTATGTCACGTGACTGTGTATTGACAAGGTTGGTTATTATTCATCAACATGTTGAATCTTTTCTAGGGTGAATAAATATTGTTGATTCACCTAGGATGGTCCTGCATCAGATTCACCATGTAATTTAAAATGTAATTCCCTACTTATAAGTAGGGTTGAGTGGTAAAATAACCCTTTAGGTTGGCTAACAAGGCCATGGTGTTCCCCTTCACCTGGTGTATGTCCTAAGCAAACTTACTCTGCACTTCATCCTTTGGACCCTCTTTAGGTCATGAATCATCCTGATCCACTTAGTTCCAATACCTTTTAATTCCTCTTTTTCCTCTACATTTCCTTCCTCCCTCTAGTGTGCCTACGTCCACCTCTACCTGTCTACCTCTATTTTATCAACACTTCTCCCTTTCAATGTGCACCATACAACTTCTCCTTGCACACTCATTACTTATATCTTCTCTCAAGGGTTGACACCCACCTTCATCCTCTACCAACTTGTACCCATTTATTTCTCCTATAGATGACACCCACCTACCTCCCTTATGTGTTTGTGCTAACTTATCTCTATCCATATCATAGAAATATCTTCATACCTTTCATCTCCTCCATTTTGTGTGCCTGCTACTCCTCAAATGTCTCTACTTTTTGAAAATATATTCCTTATGGGAATCAAGGGTTCCCATTTTTCTCTTATTTGTCTTCCATTTTGCCCTTTCATTTGAGGATCCTCACTTCTTTCACACTCTTAACTCCACATGCATCACCTATCTCTCCTTTACATGCTTAGATAAATGTTTTCATGCATGCCCATATATACCTATTCTTTTCACATACTATTATAACATTTAAAATTATGCCCCTCTCCATCAACATAAACTTAGATAATAATGGGTTGAATCTTTAGACACAAGCCTAATTTTCCTTGTTCCTTTCCCTTTATGAATTTTACACATTCCTTGCACAAACAAAGTTACACTCTTCTATCCCATATTAATTCATGTAACTTCTAATGGGCACATATCTTCTACTCGGCTATTGCTTATGCAATGTTCTTGTGTATCATTTTTCTCTTCAACGGGTGCTTGTTCCAATTCTTCTCCAAGCATGTTTCCTAATACATGCTCCTTTTGCCTTATTTTTTGTGCTTAACAAATTTTGGTTGCACAAAAGCAACTCCATGTACAACACCTTTCCTTGCTTTATCTAGTTGTGCTTCCTTTATTCAATCTTTCACGATATGCAATCATGCCTGCACGCTTTTCTTCCATCTTCCTCTCATGGGAATGTTTGTGTGGGCCTTATACTACCTTATTTTTTTATTATCATGCTTGATGTTATTCAAAACATTCATGTGCTTGTGGGATCCATTAATTCTCATTCTCTCTTCTTCCTGTTATCATGCCCTTTATTCCACACACTTAGATTGTCCTCCAATTCAATCACCCTTTCCTCTTCAACTCTAGCCTCTATTTTGTCTTACCCTTGCTTAACAATGGCCCTTCCTCCTTTGAATAATATGAATATAACCTCTTCGATCAAATTTTTCATGATGCTTCACTTATAGCGACCTTTCTAACTCTTGCACAGTGAATATTGTCCCTTCTATATTAACTTTAGGATGATGTTGGTCAATTATCTTTCGTAGCTCTTTTTATTTGTGCAAATAATTTTTCACCTTCATTAGATATAGGTAAATTACCTGTCCTCTTCCACACATTATTGCACCTTCATTCCACTCCAAAAGTATTGATACTATCTCCATGCCGCCTCTAACAAGATATACCTTACCACAACTCATATTCATGAATCATCCCTCAAACACAAATCCTACCATTGCTTTTTTTAACTAACTTCTCCCAGTCCCTATTCTCTTTGGACTTTAGGAAAGTGCCTTGTGTAGCTCAACTTTGTTTCCCTTTTGGCTCCCCATCCTTGTCCTGAAAAACATAAATTTTCCTCTACTGGTTTTGGTTCCAACTTCACATCTTTGAGTGTAGGTGCCTCACCATGGATTCTAATACATTCAAAAACTCTTAGTTGTTTTCTCATCAACTCCTTCCTTCTGTGCATCCTATATGCCACACATAATAACACTTATGTTTCTCTCATGTTTTCCCTCCTTACATCTATGTCTCCTGTGTAAGCTACTCATGCATCTTGCACATTCTCTTATGCTTATGTTGGTTTGATGGAATGATATCTACCTTGCCTTCATGAGGTTTTCCATCATCTCTTAGGGTTATTTTTAGCCTTCATGTTACTCTCATCTTAGTGATTCCCATGTGTCACCTTTTACTATGATCATTTCATCCTCTCTTTAGCTTCTAGGTTACGTAAGTATCCTCCTCTGGATCTCAAGACTTTCCTTCCTTTTGAGGTGGTATTCTGAATGCACTACTTGGTATAGTAATATGGGAATCATTTGTTTCCATTTGTGCACCCTCTCCTTGCCTTTCCATCTCTTCCTTTCTTTGAAGTTTATTTCTCCCTTTCTTGTGTTACCACATAACCCTCTCCATGCAACATTTCACCTACATAGAGTCCCCCACATTCTTCAGCATGAAACTAAACATCCATAAACCATTATTTCTCTTCTTATGGGACTTTTCCACTAGATAACCTTCATGCATCATCTCTCAACCAACTCTCCATGCACCTTCAACTCATCAAGGGTTCTCTCTTGCAAGTGACTAGCAGCTAATTCATAATTGGATATACTTTTCTTGATCAAAATCAACAAGAAGAGTAACCATGCATGTGTACCTTCTACCTCATTTAAAAGTCAACCTAAGGACGTAAACTTCATAGTATGATGTCACTATATGTGCACACTCAATCTCTAATTTGACATTCTACTAATTTTATCTAAGATGTTGATGCATAGTAAATGAAATGCTTGAAATGAAACACAAACAAAATATGGTAAAAAAAATGCTTATGTGTGGAAGCTTGCCTAATTATATTTTAGCAAGAATGTAAATTACATAACTCAAAAATGAAACACACAATGCTCAAGGAAATAAATTAACATGCTTAGCTAAACAAATAAGTTGGATTAGTGTTACAACCTTCTAAAGGGGGCCCTTCCTCCTTCCAACTTTAGCTTCAACCCTTCCTTTTATAACACTAAATTGAACTTAGAATTGCTCACTCGTATTAATCAAAAGTGCAGCAATTAATTGTTGCATGAAGTTACAATCACAATTGCTTAACATAATATACTTCTGATAACCTTTATTCAACATATAATATTTTCTATATATCTCTCAACTCTGTTGTTACATATTTATATACCATTGAGGAGATTGTTTTAGACAAACAAATATATATACATTTTATTCTAAGATACATTCGAATTGGGATAACTGAAATTAGTTCTTTTCACTAAAGGTGTCCTTGTGAATCTTGTGAATTTGTTATAGGATAAACAAGGTTGTTTCATTCTTCAATCGCTTCTTTATTAAGCTCTATGGAGGTTAGATTCATTTCTACGAGTCGGTTGAAAGAGAATAAAAATCTATTCATCCATGGCTTTGGTCATGCAGTGGCTTCAAGATAGTATCTGTAATGAGATTCCTTTGTTGCAGGATGCTCGGTGCTATATACCTATTTCTCCAAAACATCTTTGAAACACATTTATAGAAAAAGCATCTTAAAGAAATAGACAATCAACATATATTTAATTTCAATACATAATTGTAACTATTCAAAAGAGCTTGAAAACATAATGCTATATGGTTTATGAAAGTAGGGAACTATATGAAAAAGTGTACAAAAGCATGGTAAACAAGCATGATGAGTACAATAGATGGACATAATAATAAGACATTTATGGGGCTCATCACATCCCCTAACTTACGATCTTGCTTGACCTCGATCACCATACTTATTCATTCCTAGTGTATAAAGAACTATAAAATCCATGGAATCTATAGTGCCCTTGTCAAGGTGAGAGTAAAAATCCCACCTCTACTCAAATATTTGCCAACTTTTGGCTTCTCGAGCTTCATACACTAGGATTTTGTCCTGCCAGTCTGGAACAAGATACCAAAAAAGGGGTAGCTGGAACTTTAGGTTTAATAATTGTGATCCCATGTCACCTACAAGAAGAATGTATTTTGTGATCCTATTAAATGTTGCATTTAAATTAAAAGGGGAATAGGGCTCCCTCTTCTTCTGTGTAGTAGTGAGCTCATTCCAACATTTGATACAAGATTCTTTAGCTAAAGGACCAACAAAAGTTCGCAATCCCCAAGAAAAATCTTGAATCTCATCACATTTATGTCCAAACCAAGTTTTGACTTCTTTCTTTAACATGATATTGTCCCACTTAGCTAATACAACATCAGGTACCATTGATTCACCCCTAATAAATAACTAGATTTCATTTTTCTTTGTCTTATATTCTAGTATTTCTCTTCCTCTTTTCTGTTCATTCAATAAATATGATGAAAATGCTTATAATTAGACATCTCCAACATATAGATTGGGATTCCATTCTCTATCATATGGAACAACATAATTATGTAGGTAAAACTCGCATAATTGTGCTTGTTCTTCCTGTGAACTTACTTTATAAAACAAAATTGGAAAGGGGATCAATAACTTCATGGGGTATATCACAATAAATTCTCATAAATCTAAACTTGTGCCATTATTCTTCAAGATAAATTGAATAAACTTTTGTAGGAGGCCTGGAATCAAGGAGTTCTTGGGTTATACTAGCCATGTCCTCAAATTTTTATTTCAATTTGGTGATGATCTCTTCCTTCAACTTGTTTTCTTATTTCAATTTCCTATTTTGTTTCCTCAATTCCTTTAGATATTCAAATTGATTATCCATCCAATTCAACAATTCAGAAGATATTTAAAAATAGGAGTGATACTTGACCTAGGGGGCAACTTTATGTTCTTCTTACTGATTGACCTCTATAAAAGGTTGTGGAATGTTGGCTATAAGATGATCTTCAATTGAGGATTACAGTTGACAAGCTACTATAGCAAGTGCATCCATACCTCCACCAGATTGATCTTGCAACTATTTGCTTAGTTTGTTAATTTCTTGCAAGGCTTGCTCAAGAGTGGAAAATTCCACTTGCACTGTATTAGGTTGCTCCAATTATTTAGCTTCTTCCTACACAGGTTCCTCATGTTCTAATTCTTCTTGTAGTAGTTCTTCATACAATTCTTCAAAACTATGTTTAAATTATTCTTCTTCCTCATGCATTTCTTTAAGATTGTGTTTAACTTGTGTTGTTTCCAAAGTCTGTCACTCATTTTTGGGACAACATATGAACTATTTTGGTCCTGCATGCAAAATTCTCTTTTCCCTTCTCAGAAAATCATTATGAGTATTCAAATTCTCCATTTTTAAAGATTTTTTAGTTAACAGACTTCACAGGCTAATTTCTACGGACTCTGTAGGCTGATTTCTACAGACTCTGCAGGCTGATTTCTACAGACTACACAAGATAATTTCTATGGACTCCACAGACTTGTTTCTATGGACTTTGTAAGAAAGAAACAAGCTCCCAACACTTAGGCATTTTCAAGGTCAGTTCAATCGAACGTTTCAAAGGAGTCTTCCAAAAGCCTGAAGGACAAGTGCCCTTGCGGAGGGCACTTGGGTGCCAAAAGGACCCTTGTGACTTTTTTGAAAGGAAATTTTGGAGAGGTGCCCTTCAAAAGGATTCAAAGACTAAGCTCAGACAAAGGGAATCCAAAGGAAATAAAACCAAAGGAATTGACCAAGGGGTGACGGGCCTACGGATGTCAAAATTAGGCACCACGAACTAGTTGTTGGACTCTAGACGTTCGATGACGTCCTCAAAGCTGTCAAATTCACTGCAATAAACTAACCGTTGATCTTTAAAAGATGAGCACAGACTTGAATGCATTCAAAGGCCTTAAGACCAAAAGGAAGAATCATTGAGAGAAGAGTGTAGGGAGCCAACAAAGCTAGGAATATAGCCCCAAGAGCTCAAATTCCAAGAAAAGACAAAACCAAGAAGAGACAAAGCTAGAAAAAGTCAAGTTAAAAACAAACTTAGTGACCAGCTGAAGAGGGAGCTGAAAGAGCCATCAAAAATGGAAGAGATAACCCAAGAGCTCAAATTGCAACAAAAAAGAGGGAAAGACCAGAAATATCTGTGCAAGAGTTATTCCAGTAGGTAGAACAGTCCACCAAGTAGATATTTGAGCTTGCAAACATTGAAGGCATGGCCTATTTTTCTCCCTTAGAATAAAAGTGAAGGGACAATCATGTACATATTGGGTGAATGACCAGATGACCCAGGCCCAAGAGAAGACATTTGAGATGAATTGACATGCCACAATTAAGACAGGCGCCCTATTCCAACATGGCCCTTTGACAAAATTGAAAATGCATTTAAGGCATTCAATGTAGCATGGGTCATTCTATGAAAAAGTGCCAAGTCTTTTTGGGCTACTATATATTATAAATCTCTTCTTTTCACCAGGAGATCTTTTTGGTTATAGAAGCAAAACTCTGCCAAAATTGAGAGGCGATTACTGAGACTTTGAGCTCAAATTGTTGATTATATTTCTTTGTTTGAATGAGAAAGCAAGTTACTTTTAGAATTTGTGCTATTATAGCTTATGTCATTTTAGGAGATTGTTCTTATGTCTATCTTCTGAATGCATTCTTATCCAATTAATAAAATAAGCAGAATCAATAGAAGTAATCAGGAAGGTGTCCTAAAGCCAACTGTGGGGACACTTCGTGCTACCACAATTGCCTCTAGTGTGTTTGTCTATTTTCTATTTCTGTGTAAAGGACCTTGAGACGATTTTGTGCCCTCATTGTCTTTCGTATTTCACTCTTGGGCAGTTGAGGGGGAGACTTTGTGCTACACCTCATTCTACTAGTTACTGCACCTCTGTTACTAGTTACTTGTTACCTATCAGAAATAACTCCTGCTATTTGCTACAAGACCACTTTTGAAAGAAGAGAAGTGCCTTCAGTGTTTTCACCTGGATTTCTCCTTTGCTTGTGAACATCATCTCTGAAAAAAGAGAGATGGATGGTGTTGTCCTACCCCTGAGTGTTATTTTTTGCATATATATATATATAGCTCCTCCTATTTACAGGCAACCTCCCCTTGATGAGAGGAGAGATTTGTCCCCTTTTGATGTGGTAAACCTGCACATCTAGCTGACCGATCTCCCTTACTTTGGTTGATATGACCTATTTTGCTCATCAGTTAGTTGGTGACAAAATATTCACACAATAATTTTTTGGCGACTCCACTGGGGATTAAACAAGCAGTTTGAAGCCTCAAGCTTCAAGCTAAAGCAGGGCCAGTTCTTTTCCATTTTTATTCTACAATCTAAAAACTCCACGCTATACAAAAGCCAGAGAGCCTAAGGTGTTGTTGACCCTATTTTTGAGTTGGTGCAACAAGGAAATTTTGATTTGTTTCCTCCACAACTTTAAGTTCAGTGAACCAGGAGTTTTCCTCCTACTAATACCAGGTCACCAATACAAGGCAGAGATTCTTTTTCTTCTGTTCGCAGAGCTTTACCTATCCATACTCCACCCAGATTTGTTATCCCCACCTTTCATAATCAAATCATGGTGGTTCAAGGCCCTTGGGGTAACTCTTTTGGCCCACTCAATTTAACTCCACCTCTACATGAACTACCACATAGTTCAAGGAAGAATTTTCTTAAATTCTTTGGTGATGGGAGAGTTCATCCTGGTGAACACATTACAACTTTTAGCATAGTTTGCGGTGTGATAGGCATGAAGTATGAGGACGTAATAGTCAGGCTATTTGTGAAAACATTATAAGGTGCTACTGCAGACTGGTTCTATCATTTACAGGCCCAGACTATGACTGATTGGAACACTCAAAGCTAAGTTCAAAGTAAAGTTCAAGCCTGTAGAAGATGCACATGCCCTGCTGGCCTAGCTCACACAAATGAAAAAAGAACCTCATGAACCTATGAGGGACTTCATTACTAAGTTTGATAAGTTGAGGAATCAAATTCTTACAATTGCTCAACCAACACCTGAGAATTTCAAATGTTTCTTTATCAACTCACAATTACCTGAAGTGAGTTTTTTACTGAGACGTGCTGGCCACATAGACCTTGCTGTTGCTCAAGATTTGGCCACTGAGGTGGAATATGATCTTATCTTAGTAGAAAAGATAAGGAGAGATCCTAATAGAGGTAAATCTTCTTCATCTTCTAAATATCTATCTACAGGCACCACTGATCTAATGGTGTAGAAGCTGGCAAATGAGTTGCTTGCTTTAAAAAAGTAAATGGCGCAAGGGATGTCATCTGCCCCTTTGTGCAGGGATATACCAAGGAGGACATTCCGCAATCAGTCATACCAAGGCAATGCTACCAGGAATCAAGGGCTGTCAAATTGTCTTCCTCCCACTCAAGGAAAATTAGCCATTAAAGCACCTCTAACCAATTCAACAGTTAGATATCTTGAAGTAGAATCAGATTTCTCCTTTCAGCGTGAGTTGAACTCAGAAGATGATGCTAATATCTTCACAGAGAGAGAAGAATTAACTGGTTACTCTAATATTAATTTCTTAAAATACCAAGATGAACCCAGAAGTGAAGATAAAGTAGTTGAGGGATCATATGATGTGTTCACCCAGTCCAAGATTCAGTCAGCCAAGCAAGCTGATAAAGAAAAGATAGAGGAGCGAGCTCAACCTGCAATTTCAATTGCCAAACAAGGAACTTCTCTACCTTTCCAGCCAAAAAACCCAGTGATTGCTAAAAAAGTAAGTACTTCAAGTATGCCTTCACCTTCAACTTCTATTTCGCATATCAGTCCCCCCTCCTAAAAATTAAAAGGATGAACTCCCTTCCCCTATTCATAATTTATTTCAGACATTTGACATAGTCGATCATGTCAAGAAAACTAAAATTCAAATGTTTGAATTTAAATTCCTACAATCCAACCCTGAGTAGTTAGATAAGTTGGTTCAATGTGTGAAGAACTAAAATGTCCCTGCAAGACAAGATGTTAGAAAGGTAACTCATGATTCCTCAAGGAACATGTTCACCCCAAACAATTTTGTTATTACTCCTCTTGCTGCTCATGGGAAGATATAACTATTTTATGTCTCCCTGTTGATAAATAGTCACCAATTGAACAATTGCATCTTAGACTCAGGTGCATTAGACAATGTCATGGTTGCCAAAGTGGTAAAATCTCTTGGTCTCACACTGACCAAGACATTCAAGAGATGTTTCTCTATGGAGAATAAATAAGTGCCACTGCTGGGACAAATCAAGGACGCCCAATTTACATTTGCAGCATTCTCAGACAAGAGAATCAAGATGACAGTCCTGGTGGCCGACGTCCCAGCCTCATATGGCATTCTTCTTGGGCAAAATTTTTGCAAAGATGTTGGTGGTGAGTTGAGCATGGACCTATTTGAAGCAAGGATCCCAGTTAAAGGCATTATACAGAGATTGTTCCTCGAAAAGGAAGCAAAATATGTGGTCATTAAAACATTAGCATCTGAAGCTCAAATTTTATTTGAGTCTTCAGGCATGGATAATTACTTCTTGACTACTGAGGATGTTCCTGTCTTAGTTGATAAAACTTTTGAAAATGACAATCTAAAAATTGGTTCAAATAAAATAGCAAAAAACATGATAGAGCGTAGTGCAAATGTAGAATCCTCCTCCTCTCCAAATGAAGAAAAATATAAGGTAAGGTCAGCTTCTGATGATATATGGATACTAAAATTTGATGGCAGTTATTTCTCTACCAGTTTAGGAGTCGAGATTATGTTGATATCTCTTCAAGAAGATATTTTTCTTTTTTTATATAACTAACAGTTCAGCAACACCAACAACACTGCTGAGTATGAATCTCTGTTGCTTTGATTGAAGGCTGCTCAAAACAAGGGCATCAAGCTCCTTCATGCTAAAAGAGATGCTACGTTGGTGGTTTTTTAGGTGAGAAACTTGTATCAAACCAAAAATGAGAGATTGTGCCACTACCGCAATCTGATTTGGGATCAAATTGAAAGCTTTGATGCTTTTAGTATCTCTGCAGTGCCTAGGGAATTTAATGACTGAGCTGATGCTTTGGCTATTTCAACAACTCTTTTGTTTTTTCACCTTAATTTTAAAAGAGATAAGTACACTATCAAACTGGTCTTTCAACTAAGTGTGCCTGATAATGCCAATCATTGTCAAGTATTCAATAGTGACAACCAAATCATTGCCTTCTTGGAACAAAAAAGTAGCTTCGAACAACTCCACTTTAAAGGCAGTAAACCAGCCCCTGAAATAAATTCAGATGCAAGTAAAGAATTCCTATAGCTAAAGAGGAATAAAATCTCAAAGGGCCTGGTTTTCCTTGAGTAGCTATTTGACAAGCATGACAAGTTCATCAAACAACAACAATTGGATTTAAGCTCCTCTCATGAGTTTGATTAGATAAATTTGGGTACCAAGAAAAATCTCAAGATAGTGAACATTGGGAAGTGTTGCACTCTAAAAGAGAAGTTTGAGTTTACTGCTCTGCTTCGCCAATACATAGATGTCCTAGCATACTCTTATGATGATCTGAAGTCGCTCAAGCTTGATGAAATTTGCCATGAAATTTCTCTCAAAGATGATTCGGTGCCTTACAAGCAAAAATCCAAGCAGTACAATCCAAAGATATCAGGGACTATTTTATCTAAAATACAAAAATTATTGAATGCTAGGATAATTTTTCCAATCCATCATTCCACATGGATTGCAAACATAGTTTCTGTGAAGAAGAATGGCAAAATTCACCTCTATGTGGACTTCAAAAATTTGAATCAGTCATCTTTAAAGGATAATTATTCTCTGCCCGTCATGGACCAAGTGCTTCAGACAATGACCAATTCAGAGATGTTATCAATGCTAAATAGATTCTCAAGATATAATCAAGTTGAAGTTAGTGAAGCAGACCAGCATAAGACCACCTTCACCATGCCTTGGGGCACCTTTGCATATCAAAGAATGCTAATTAGCCTGATAAATGCTAGCACCAATTTTCAAAGAGCAATGGACCTTACTTTCAAAGATGAAATGGGTAAGTTCTTTATGGTGTACATGGATGATTTAACAGCCTTTTCTAAGCACCATCTTGATCATGTGTGCCATTTGCAATAAGTGTTGGAATGATGTCGCCAGAATGACATTTCTCTAAATCCCAAGAAGTCTATTTTTAAAGTAAAATAAGAGAAACTTCTCAGACACATTGTATCTCGAGAAGGCATAAAAATTGACTCAGAAAGAATCAAATCCATCCAAGAGCTTACCCTGCCCACAAGTAAGGCTGCAGTTCACTCTTTCTTTGGAAAAATGAATTTTTTACGAAGGTTCATCCCTGAGTTTACTAAGAAGACTCACCACATTGTAAACATGATGAAGGGAAAGACCACTTTCAGCTGGATTGCAGAAGAAAAGTTAGCATTTCAAGACATCAAAACAACTATTGCCCACACCCCAATTCTAGTTTGTCCAGATTATACCAAGGATTTCATAGTGTATAGTTATGCTTCTAAGCAAACACTTTCAGTAATTCAAGTTCAACAGAATGAAGAAGGTGTGGAATCTCCCATATCCTTCATGAGCTGTCCTCTCAAAGCTCATGAACTAAAATATTCAAACATGGAGAAGCATGCTTATGAATGGTAAAGGTAGTAAAACACTTCTATTTTTACATCCTCAATTTGCACACTACTGCCCTGGTTCCTGATACCATAGTTAAATCCATATTAACTCAGCAGAAGTTTGGAACCAAAAGGGGGTAATTGGATTGCTATAATCTAGGAGTTTGATCTTAATATCAAACTGATGAAGCTTGTGTGGGGAAGGGGCCTTTATCAATTGATTGCTGATAATAGACCTGAAGAAGTAAGGCATGAAGAAAAAAGTGGAAGACACGCCAACAATCCTCTTTGTCTCCACCATGAATGAGTGGTATTCAAGTATTGCTCATTTCCTTACTTATGGTGAGTGTCCTGCCCACCTATCTCGTAAAAAAAGGAGGACTGTTAAATTGAATGCTGCCAATTTTATCCTGTGGGACAACGGCCTGTATAAGAGGAGCATTAATGGAGTGTTCCTTCGTTGCGTGATTAAAAAGTAGTAAAACCAACTTTTGAGGTCCTTTTATAATCTGGCCTATGGAAGACATTTTTTTGCCCTTATGACTGCCCATAAGATTTTATGAGCTAGGTATTACTGGCCTAGTCTGTTTCAAGATGCATACAAATGGGTACGAAGATGTGAACTATGCCAATAGTTCATTGGAAGACCCAAGTTAGTTGCTCTGCCTCTCAAGCCAGTGGTAATAGAAGAGCCATTTCAGCAATGGGGAATCAATTTCATTGGTACTGTAAACCCATCTTCAAGTGCTGGACGTGATTATGTCCTCACAGCCATAGATTACTTCACCAAATGGGTGGAAGCAATTCCAACCAAACATGCTACTTCAGAAGTGGTATGCGATTTCCTCAAGAAAAACATCATTTCTAAGTTTGGGGTCATAATTAGGATTGTCACAGATAATGTGGCATGTTTCTCTTCTCATGAGATCACTTAGTTCTATTTTTACTATGAGATTACCCTCTCTCACTCTTCTGATTATTTTTCACAAGAGAATGACCAAGTAGAATCGAGAAACAAGAACCTGGTGACCATCATCAAGAAGCTGGTGGATGATAACCAATGAACTTGGCATAAAGCATTGGTTGATACTTTATGGGCAGAAAAAATTACATCTAAGAGGGCGATAGGTATGTCACCATTCCAACTTTTGTCTGGTCTCAATGCAGAGATACCAATCACCTTGGAATTGCTAGAACTAAAATTGGCAAAGACGGTCGAAGATCAGACATATGAATGCTCCATCGATAAAAGGATCATGTGCTCAACTGAGCTGGATGAGCAGCGAACTGTGATGGTGGACTGAATTGTTGCACAACAAAGTCTGGTGAGAAGCTCTTCGACCAAAAAATAAAAACCCATGATTTCTAGATTGGAGATCAAGTTCTATTATGGGATACGAGAAGAGATCCAATGGGAATGCATGGGAAATTTGATTCCCTATGGAGAGATATGTTTACTATCCATCAATTCAATGGTGAAAATAGTTTCCTATTGAAGTATCAAGATGGCACACCCTTTTCTCTGCCTCACAATGGCAGTATTTAAAGCACTTCAATTCTTGAAGTATCAAATAAGATCATCTGTATATATGTATATTTGCATAGTCTTTAGTTCTATTTTGTGCTTTTCATTTTCATTTTTGGTGCATTTCTTTTTGGTTACCACGACTCCATAGCCCAATGGCATACTTAAAGGCACTAGAGATTCTGGTTTCTACTCCCCTCAGTTGCTTCAAAATTTCAACTAAAGGAAGTTCCCCAACTAGAGCCAACTGTTGTTCCCAAAGTCTATCACTCATTTTTTGGTACAACATATGAACTATTTTGGTCCTGCAGGCCAAAATTCTCTTTTTCCTTATCAAAAAATTATTTTGAGTATTCAAATTCTTCATTTTTCAAGATTTTTCAGCTAACGGACTCCATAGGCTTATTTCTATGGACTCTACAGGGTTATTTCTAAGGACTCCACAGGCTTATTTCTATAGACTCTGCAGGTTGATTTCTGTAGACTCTGCAGGCTGATTTCTATGGACTTCACAGGATGATTTCTACATACTCCACACGCTGATTTCTATGGACTCCGCAGGCTTATTTCTACGAACTCTGCAAGAAAGAAATAAGTTCCCAACACTTAGGCATTTTCAAGGTTAGTTCAATCGAACGTTTCAAAGGATTCTTCCAAAATCCCAAAGGATAAGTGCCCTTGCGGAGGGCACTTGTGTGCCAAAAAGACCTTTGCGACTTTTTTGAAAGGCAATTTTAGAGATCAAAGAGCCCTTACGGAGGGAAGGCGATGAGCAAAATAGACCGTTGCAAAAGGTTGAAAGGGTAAGGTTTTCTTTGAAAAAGTGAACAAGATAAAAAAGTTTGAATTCCTTCGGATTTGTTCAAGGTAAAAGACAAGATGAATTCTTTCGGACAAAAAGTCTGAAGAAATTCACTCGAAAGAAAAAACCCTGAGGGAATAAGTAGGAAAGACAAAGGAAAGAATTCCTTCAGACAAAATGTCTGAAGGAATTCCTTCAAACATTTTGTTTGAAAGATTTAAAGATGAAGACCACCTGAAGGACCTCGAAGAGCATGTAACCTTGCGAGGGGCTCTCGCCAACCAGAAAATGGACCTTTCTCAAGACCTCAAAGGGTAGGTACCCTTCAAAAGGATTTAAAGACTAAGCTCAAACAAAGGAAATCTAAAGCAAATAAAGCTAAAGGAATTGACTAAGGGGTGATGGGCCCGTGGACGTCAAAATTGAGCACCATGAACTAGCCGTTGGAATCTAGATGTCCGGTGACGTCCCTGAAGCTATCAAATTCACGATAATAAACTAATCGTTGATCTTTGAAGGCTTTAGCGCATACCTGAATGCATTCAAAGGCCTTAAGGGCAAAAGGAAGAACCACTGAGAGAAGAGCACAATGAGCCAATAAAGCTAGGAATATAGCCTCGAGAGTTCAAATTCTAAGAAAAGACAAAACCAGGAAGAGACAAAGCTATAAAAAGACAAAAGTTAAAAACAAACTCAATGACCAGCTGAAGAGGGAGCCGAAAGAGCCAGGAAAAAGGGAAGAGATAGCCCGAGAGCTCAAATTACAACAGGAAAGAGGGAAAGACCAGAAATATCTATGCAAGAGTTATTTTAGTAAGTGGAACAGTCCACCAAGTAGATATTTGAGCTTGCAAACATTGAAGGCACGACCTATTTTTCTCTATTGGAATAAAAGTGAGGGGACAACTATGTACATATTGGGTGAATGACCAGATGACCCAGGCCCAGGAGAAGACATTTGAGATGAATCGACATGCCACAATTAAGACAGGCACCTTGTTCCAGCATGGCCCTTTGACAAAACTAAAAATGCATTCAAGGCATTGAATGTAGCATGGGTCATTCTATGAAAAAGCACCAAGTCTTTCTGGGCTGCTATATATTGTAAATATCTTCTTTTCACCAGAAGATCATTTTAGTTATAGAAGCAAAACTCTGCCAAAATTGAGAGGCGATTACCGAGACTTTGAGCTCAAATTGTTGATCATATTTCTTTATTTGAATGAGAAAGCAAGTTACTTTTTGACTTTGTGTTGTTATAGCTTGTGTCATTTTAGGAGATTGTGTTAGGTTGTGAAGCTAAAAGCTTTACTGATGCAAATAGGGGAGGAGGTTACTTAAGGTTGCTGAGTTGCAGAGCAACAGGCGTTGGTCTGATCAACTGACGTCGGTCTGATCAACTGACGTCGATCAAGTTAGTGAAGAGAAGCAATCGACGTCGGTCAGGGATCGGCTGACATCAGTCACGTCCAGGTAGACAGGGACCGACGTCGATCACCTGTGCGGTTCAAAACTGTAAGTTTTACGGGCAGTTAGTTAACGAACCAAGTGTTTGCATGTCAAGAGCCAAATTTAGACTAGAAGCTGCGGATCTAATTATTGTAATTAGATGTCTAATTATTGTTTAGATGAGATCTATATAATAGACTCATGGGCTGTATTGTAAGGTGTTCTAGTTTGAGTTGAGAAAAGTTAGTTCCTTCTGTGTGTGAAGTGAGCAAGGGTGTTCCTCCTAGTTCCACACCAGTGCCAAGTGTGGGTGCTAGTTTTGGAGAATCAGAAGGGTTCTTCAGGTGTGTAGGATCTGGGTCAGCAGGTGTTGCAAGGCCAAGTTTGGAGATCTGTATGGGTAAGTAAGATCATTGATCTGCAGGTGTATGTGTGTGCATGATCCAGGTTTGCAGGTGTGCAGAACCAGATTGATTTGCAGGTGTGCAAGATCAGGGAAGACAGCAACACAACAGGGAGCAAGATCAGGAGGGATCTACTTGGAGTACGGTGTGTACTCAGTCTAGAGTAAGAGAGGAAGGCAAGGCAGTTCCTTCCATAAGTAAGATCATTTGGGTTGCAGGTTATTACAATTTAGGGGAGATCTACTTGGAGTGCATGGAGCACTAGTGTACTAGCAGTAGTGGATACTGACTGGTTGGAGGTGAACACCAACTCTGTGTTTGAGTTGTGTGTTGGGACCGTAAGAGAGAGAGCTTTGAGGAAAGAAGTACTATACACTTGAGGTGTGGGAAGCCTCTGAGAGGTGTAGAGAAGAAGTGGCATCTTTTTTATTGTATTCTTTTCTGGATGAGTATTAATACAAGTTGTGTATTGTCTCTCATATTTTGTGTTGTTTTTGGTTTTTAGTTACTTGTTACTTCTGGTTAATTCTGCATCTTAAGTTGCTTGTATATGGTAATCAATTGTGCTTCCACGGGTTCCTAACAAATTGTTCTTATGTCTGTCTTCTGAATGCATTCTTGTCTAGTTAATGAAATAAGTAGAATCAGTAGAAGTAATCAAGAAGGTGTCTTAAAGCCAACTATGGGGAGACTTTGTGCTACCATAATTACCTTTAGTGTGTTTGTCTATTTTCTATTTCTGTGTAAAGGACCTTGGGATGACTTTGTGCCCTCATTGTCTTTCATATTTCACTCTTGGGCAGTTGAGGGGGAGACTTTATGCTGCACCGCATTCTGCTAGTTACTGCACCCCTGTTACTAATTACTTGTTACCTATCAGAAAGAACTCCTACTATTTATTGCAAGACCACTTTTGAAAGAAGAGAAGTGCCTTCAGTCTTTTCACCTGAATTTCTCCTTTGCTTGTGAACATCATCTCTAAAATAAGAGAGATGGATGGTGTTGTCCTACCCTTGAGTGTTATTTTTTGCATATATATATAGTATATAACTCTTTTTATTTATAGGGAACCTCCCCTTGATGAGAGGAGAGATTTGTCCCCTTTTGATGTGGTAAACTTGCACATCTCGTTGATCGATCTCCCTTGTTGTGGTTAATATGACCTATTTTGCTCATCAGTTAGTTGGTGATAAAATATTCACCCAACAACTTGCTCTATTTCTTCCTACATTGGATCCTTATGGAACTCTTAAAAACTATTCTCAAATTGTTCTCCTTCTTCCAGATGGAATACAAGAGAACATTTTTGCCTGTCTGTTTCAATCTATAAAGATTCATTACTACTAGCAGTCTGTTCTTCCCTAGATTCTTCATTTATTTGAATAATAGAAGAAGGTTTAGTTCTCATCTTTCTTCTCAATCTATGAAGTCTACGAGGAGTGAGGGTTATCTTGATCTTCTTATAAGAAGGTGGAAGTTCCTCCTTAGACTCATTTGAATCAGGCTAGAGAATGAGTTTCCTCATCTCTTTCCCTCATATCTTGCTACAGGTTCTTATGTTACTATAGGAATACCTTCTTTTGCAGGTTCTTATGTGGCTACATGAAGGCTTTTTGCTATAGGTTCTTATGGCTTTGTAGGGAGGGATTCTTCTTCTTCTTATCTTTGTTATTCAACCTCAAATTCTTCTTCTAATACATTTCCTTCTCTATCACTCTCTTTATTTCTTGGTAACTGAAAAAATTGCTCCCAATTGATGTTGGGTCTGGTTCTTTGTAAATAGTCTTGAATAAGTAACTGGATAAGACAATGGTGGGAGAGAGCTTTAAAATTACCTTTGTGAAAATCCTTTGACATTTTTGGTGATCACGTGAATCGAAAAAGTAAGAATATTTATCTTTATTTCATGTCATAAATGATTTAGGAACTTGAAGTGTAGGCTATGCAACATAAAATACCTTCCTTTATAGATGAAATATCTAGAGATAAACTCAACAACCTTAGCCTATCTTCCTAGTAGAGACAACCTTGTAGTGCCCTACATTAAAGTTTCTAGGCATTTATTTACTCTACTAAACATTCATCTCTCAACCTCGACATCATATTTATCTTACCATTCCTCCCCTGTTCTAGGTAGTCCCATTACTCTGTTGATGGTTATTTCTATTAGCTTTACTTCCATCCCTTTTATTTTTTTCAAGTTATTATGCAATGTACCAGCAAATTCCTTCATTTAGGGCTTGTATTTTCTCAAAATAATGTGCCTATCTTATATATCAAAACAAGGCCAAGATTTTTGAGTTATTGGTCAAGGAGGTGATATCCAGTGGTTCATGTTTCAACAAATCACCTCCCATATTGTGTGAGTTAAAGGTCTAGGTGTTTAAAACAAGGGTTTTGGGAAATGGTAGAATGATTTATGACTTTTATGTTGAGAGGTGAAATAATCCTTTTGAATTAATGAAAAATATCCCCCCAACTTAATATGTCACTTATCATTGAGGGATGAAGTCGACGTGCAGGTGTCAATGATCACATCAACAAAGGAGATGGTAAGCGAACATGATAAGGATAAGATATGACATTAAATTAATAGAATTAAGTCTCATCATCTTTTAGAAATAATTAAAATGTATGACAAGAAATAAATATCGAATAATTATCGTATCACCTATAAAAATACATTTCATAAATGTGCAAATGATGATGTGAAGTGGTGATTATGGAATACGATAGAGTTTGAGTGAGAGCAAACACTTGAGGTAGGATGGAGTGTAGGAATACATCTTATAGCAAGATATGCTTCCTATAGTAGCAAGTGTTATCCTACAATAAGAAGTTTTTATCCTGTAGTAGCAAGTTTTTCACTTGTAGCGACAAGTTCTTCATCCTATAGCAAAAAGGAAAATATATTTATATTCCAAGGGAATGAATCTGCAAGGAAATAAGGGGGAATAAAATATTTTTATTACAGTAGTGCCTTTTCTCTTTTTTAGTTTTTTTTTAATGAATGTTAATCAACCAGTGACCTAGTTTTTTAAGACAACATCTGCCAGCAACGCTCAAAGGTTTTTATTGCTTGTTTTTCTAATTTTTTTTTAGATTTTTTGTCCAAACTTAACTGAAATCACAAGAATATAGAGGGTAGGAATTTATTCAGCTTGAACCAAGCCATTGGGAATGACTTGTTCTTGGCTACAAGATGCTTTATTGCTCTTGGAAAATATTAGATAAGGATTGATAGAAATACCCTTCGACTGTAGGAACAGGTTGATTTCATTCATGAAAAATAGATGGATGTTGTTCTTTTAGTAGTTGGCAAGTGAGAGTTTCCTTAGATAATGGTTTTTTATATAGCTTGAGTCTATGGCCATTAACAAGCAGTTTGAACTAAACAAACTTAATGGTCATAAAATTTATAGCTCTATTGTCAAAAACTTGTTTGATCTCATAAGGCCCAAGCCATCTAGACTGTAGCTTTCTTTTATGATCCTTGTATTTAGAGTTAGAAAGGAGTGTCCTGTCTCCTAGTTAAAAATTATTAGTCTTTATGTTCTTGTCATGCTATCCTACACATTATCTTTGCACTATTTTAGTAAGATGAAGTGCTTCCTTTCTTAATTCATCAAGTGCATTCAACTTCATGATCCAATCTTGTTAAACTTGAGAAAGATATAAGCCTAAATCAAGTGTTGTCCTTAATGTCTTATGTTCAAATTCAATGGGTAGAACAATTTTTTTAGCATAAACTAATTCATACAGAGTGAAACTAATTATAGTTTTCTAATTGATTTTGTAAGCTCAAATTGCTTCTAGAAGATGAGTTGACTAATATGTTCTATACAGGCTAATAGTCTTTGTGAGGATATTTTTTGATTCGTGATTTGTCATTTCTACTAGACCATTTGACTGAGGATGGTAGGGGGTAGATTTATTACATCTAATTTCATATTCTTTTACCAAGGTATCCTGTGAGGTCTGATGTGAACTATGGGCCTTGATATGTGACTATTTCTCTTGGTACTCTATAGCAGGTGAAGATTTATTCATAGCGGAACTTATCTACCTTCTCATCTTGGTCATGGGTTAAGGCTTTGACCTCTACCCATTTGGTGAAATAATCAGTGCACACTAGTATATATTCTGTGTTGTTGGATTTAGGATCAATGAGACCTACAAAATCCAGTCCCTATTTGTCAAATGGTTCTAGAACCAGTTATGGCTATAATGAAATTTTATCAGAGCAAGTGGGCTTTCCCATACGCTAGCGTTGATCACATCTGTAGGTGTACATTATGGAATCCTTATGTAAATAAGGCCAATTATAAATATCAGTGAGTACTTTCATGGCAGTCTATTCGGTAGCAAAATGGCCCCCATATGGCACATGATGGCAGGCTCTGAGAATGTCATAAGATTCATCTTCTTAGATATATCTTCTCATAAATGAATCTAGTCCAATGATAAAGAGATATACTAAAATCCAAGAATCATGTATGCTCTTTTGGATTAGGTGTTGTTTGTTCCTAGGTGAGAAATGTTGTGGTAGTGATCCTACAACAAGATAGTTAGCAATATATGTGAACCAAGGAGATTCAATTGCTACGACAAATAAATGTTCGTCAAGGAAAGAATCATTAACAATAGGACTATGTTCATCATTTTGCAATCAAGATAAAAAATTTGCTACTACATTATACTTACATGGTTTGTCCATAATGGTGATATTAAATTCCTACAGTAAAAGCAACCAATGAATTATCCTACCTGTTAAAATAGGTTTATTCATTAAATACCTTATGTTGTATGATTGGTGTGGATGAATACTTGTTAACCTATAATGTAGTGTCAAAATTTGTTGATAGTATAGATGACGACTAGAAATTCCTTTTTAGTTATAGTGTAATTATTTTTAGCCCCTTGAAGATTCTTACTGATAAAATAGATTACATAGCTCAAAGATTCATATTTTTGGCTAAGGATAGCTCCTAAAGTGGTGTCAAATGCATTTGTATGAATGTGAAAAGGCTTCTTCCAGTTAGGTCCTCTCAGAATAGGAGTTTTTATGAGTAGATCTTTGAGTTGCTAAAAGGCAGTTTGACAATCATTAGTCCATGTAAATTCAACATCTTTAATAAGCAATCCAATTAATGGGGTGGCAATTTTACTAAAATCTTTGATGAATCATCTATAATAAGTAGTATGCCCTAAAAAAATTCTAACATATTTTTGCTTAATTAGTGTGGGTATCTCCTTGATAATACTTATCTTTGCTAGGTCAACTTGAATTCTAGTAGGGTATATGTGATGTCCCAACACAATCACTTTAGTCATAAGCATGTAACACTTTTCATTGCTTAGAGATAAGTGATGGTCTTGGCAGTATTGAAGGACTTTTTTTAGATTGGTTAACATTTTATTCGAATGTTTGCCCATAGACAGTGAAATCACCCATGTAGATTTCAATACAATCATGGGAGAGATAAGAAAATATGCTCAACACAGCCTATTGAAAAGTAGTTGGGGCATTGCAAAGACCAAATGGCAAGATGGTATAGGCATAGGTTCCCCAAGGGAAAGTAAAAGTGGTTTTGTCTTGGTCTTGTGGAGCAATTCATATTTGATTATATCCACTATAGCCGTCTAAAAATAAAAATACTTCTTCCCTACTAACGTATCCAATACTTGATCAATAAATGGAAGGGTAAAATGATCCTTCCTGGTAACAACATTCAACTCTTGGTAGTCAACACAAATACGCCATTTCCCCCCTTTCTTAGGGACAATGACTAGGGGAGAGACCCACTGATTGTCTGAGATAGGATAAATAAATCCTACATCCAAGGGTTTTTATAACTTGGTTTTGACAATGTCTTTGACTATAGGATTAATTCATTGTTGAGGTTGGCAAATAGGTTTGCATTCTTCTTTAATGTAAATGTGATGTGTGCATAAATTTGGGGGTATTCCTCTCATGTCATGGTAATCCCAGGAAAATACTATTGTGCACCTTCTTAGCATTATAAGTAATTGACTTTCTTGTTGGGGTGTTAAAGAAGTGTTGATGTTGAGAGGTTTGTTTGGGAGTATGTCTACTTTCTTTGTTAAAGAAATCATGGTCTCTACGTTAACAATTAAAGGAGCATAACTGCATTGATGGGGAAGTAATTGATGAAATGTCCAAATATCTCTTATGGTTTCAGCAAAATCATTCTCAAGAAAGGTATTCTAAAGAGGGCATGGTGTAGATTCTAATAGGTTGGTGCCTACAAAATCCTATCGATATGTGTTTTTCATTATACCAGTAAGGACAATGTCTTCTTCTTGGGCCTTTAGAGTTGGACTCTGGTTAATTGTGTAGAGAGTCTACAAAGAGATAGCTTCTTCAAGGTCATCAATCCAAGCGATTGGCCTATCATTTGGGGAAGGTTGAGTTGATGGATACAACACCAATTTCTTGGTGTCATTTTCATTAGAAATTAACATTTTTCTTGACCTGCAACCAATAAAAGCATCGATAATGGCCAACCATGGGCAACCAAAGATGAGAGGATAACCCCCCAAATTGCTCTTTGGCTATAGGACAATAAAATATGCTTGATTTTGTGAAGAATCCATAGTGATAATAAGGTCCTCAACAATCCCCTCGGGATTAACAATTGATCTATCAACCCTTTGAAGGATGGTGGGTGTTGGATGGAGAGTGGTAAGCTTCAGTTGCTACATGGTCTCCATGGTCATCACATTGATGGTTGCACCCAAATCAACTACAATATTGGAAATGGGTTGGTAGTGGATGCTAACATTAACTACAAGATTTCTCAGATCAGAATATTTTGGAGGAACCATATTCCCTAACATAATATCTGCTAGTTGGCCAATGACCAAGACTGTTTTAGGATCCTTCTTCTTTCTTCCTAATTTTTTCAAACATAGCTCTCTAACAACTTTGTTGTAAATAAGAACATCCTTTATTACTTAAAAGAGTGGGATTTTGAAGCATACATTCTTGAGTTGTCCTAAAATATTGAATTCAGGCTCTTGTTTAGGATGTGATATGCTCAATCTCTCTAAAAAAGGAGGATTATCTATTTCTTTTTGATTTTCTGATGGACTTGGCTTAGGATTGGCTATGGGTGGTTGTGCATTAGTATAGAGTGAAGCTAGTTAAAAGTGTTATGAGATTATGGGTGACGTGGGTTGTGGAAAAACATGACCTGAGTGAAGTTGAACTTGATTAATATCCAAGGTGTATGTTGGATATTAAATTATTTTAGTGGATTGTGTCAGTTGAACTAACTTATTGGCAGGATTAGGGATAGGTTGGGCGAGTAATTGAGTGGTTCGAATAGGTTGCTGAGTGTTTGACATTATGGCCTATTATTGTAATTTTTACATTTGTTGGGGATAGCCTTAATTTCCTCTTCATTGTTGTTGCCATGGATTAGAGGGATAGAACCATTGTTGGTTTTTGAATTATTCCTGTTGAGCTTGTTGTCCATTTTTTTGCATCCTTAACTGATTTTGGGGTAACTGTCAATTTGTTTGGGATCAATTTGGATTGGGTATATTCATCCAAGCACTGTATGGTGGATTATTTGAGAATTGAGATTTTACAAACATAGAGTTTGATGGCATACCCAGTCTTTATACCCATAGTTTTTGTTGAGCCATGAAAAACACTTGGTTCTCATCTTCTCCAATGACATAAATCTCTATTGTCTCAAGATTTTCCTCGATGATACTAGCTACCTAAACTTTCATGGAATGGCATGTGCATTCTGCCTTCTTCTTTATGCATTTAGGGCAATAGATGACTAAGGTTTTCTTGGTTTCTTCTTGCTTCCACCATGTATGTAATGTATCAAGTTGAGTAGCTAGGTAACTAATGATGTTTTTCTTCATATACTAGAGCAGGTTACTAACTTCACCTTTAGATAGTCCTACAGTAGATGTTGTAGGAAGGGTTTTGCCTCTACTTTTGTTTGAGGTTGATCTATAGTAGTTCATACATATAATTGTTAATTCATCAAATGACAATATAGAAACATCACCACCAGACATTAGATCTAGTGCCTCTAGGTAATCATCTCTAATTTCTTTCAATAATATCAACTATATTGATTCCTTGTTCATTATAGTTTGCTTAGATTTTTGCAAGTTGAAAAAAAAAATTCCATATATTCCTCCAGTGACTTGTCATCAGCTTGTGTCATTCAGAAAATGTCATATCTCATGTAGTTTCTGCCCCTTCAATAGTCTTTGTATTTCATCAAAAACTTCTCTTTCATTTCTTCCTAAGTAGAAATGACATCCTTTCCAAGTCCCATGAACCATCTACATGATGCATCTTTGAGTGTTACTAGAAATAGTTTGAGTTTTTGAGCATCTTGATTATAATCATAGTTGCGACATAAGATGTCAAACTCAAAAAGAAATGTATCTAGATCCTCAAACACTTTTCCTCTAAAGGTAGAGAGGGCAGAGTAAGGGATATTTTTCATGGGTGTATTTCCATCAGGAGTAAGGATTTGTAAATTCAAAAGTAACAGACTCATTATTAGTGTTTTCTTTCTAGAGACCCCCATGAATACTCTTTATGTTGGTAGACGAGAGGTTGTTGCTACCCAATGCTTAAAATTCCTATCAATTCTTTTATTTCCTAAGGTGTAGAAGATCAAGACTTTATCTTTTTCCTTAGGAATGTATGGATTCCTATACAATGGAGATGGTGTGGAGGTTTCAGAATATTTCACTAGTGTCTTGGCAAATAGTCTCTCTAAATTAAAAGATTCTATTGGCCTGGTGTTTCTTTTAGGGGCAAGAATAGCTTTGAATGCCTCCTTGGCAAGAAATTTGGGAGATGAAGGGAAGTGAACATCATATTCCTAAGTATGAGGTGTGGTGCCTATGGGTTTCTTTAAGGGGTATGAACTTCTTCAAGATCTCCAGCTTGTGTTACCAGTCCAACCAAAAATTCTTTTTGCTCAACCTCTTCTATTGACAACTATGAGTGATCTTCAAGAATTCCTTTGTGTTACTCAATTGCTACAAGATGTATTTCAGATCTTGCATCAATTTTTGATGATTTAGGCAAAACTCTTCCTATATAATCCCCTTTTCTTTGCATACATCAACCACCTTTTTTTTTTTTTTTGAACTTTTTGCCCACCTTGCTTGCACAGGGTTAGTAATATGGGTTTTTTGAAATTTACACTATCCTACTTGCAAAAAGGGAAATTTAAACTATGAAATTAGAAAATTTTTAATCTAGAAAAACAACAATAAACATCTAGAAACAATTGCTATCAAGATTGAAGATTACAAGTGTGTGACACCTTTCCCCTACAATGGTGCCAAAAATGACAAGTAGTTGATTCACAATCAGATATACTTCTCTTGGTCAAAATGAATAAGGAGAGCAACCATGGATCTGTACCTTTTACCTCATTTAAATTTCAGCCTAGTGATGTAAACTTGATCATATGATATCACTATATGTGCACACTCAATCTCTAATTTGTCATTTTGTTAATTGTATCTAAGATGTTGAAGTGTAATAAATGAAATGAAACATTAAAAAAATATGGTAAAATAAATGCTTATGCTTGGAAGCTTCTTTAATTAAATTTAATCAAGAATGTAAATTACAAAACTCAAAAATGAAACACACAATGCTTAAGGAAATCAACTAACATGCTTGGCTAAATAAATAGGTTGGATTGTTGTTTCAGCCTTCCAAAGGGGGCCCTTCCTCCTTCCAACTTCAGCTTCAAACCTTCCTTTTACAACACTAAATTGATCTCAAAATTGCTCACTCATATTAATCAAAAGTATAACAATGAATTTCTGCATGAAGTTACAATCACAATTGCTTAACACAATATATTTCTAATAACTTCTATTTAACATATACTATTTTTTATAAATCTCTCAACTCTATTGCTACATATTTATATACTGTAGAAGAGATTGTTTTATGCAAAACAATAGATACATTCTATTCTAAGATACATTCAAATTGGGATAACTGAAATTAGATCCTTTCATTAAAAACATCCTTCCTATGAATCTTGTGACTTTGTTGTAGGACAAACAAGGTTTTTTCATTATTCAACCACTTCCTTATTGAGCTCTATGGAGATTAGAGTCATCTCTATGAGTCGGTTGAAAGAGAATCAAAATGTGTTTATCTGTGGCATTGGTCATGTAGTGGTTGTAGGATAGTCTGTGTTGTAGACATTTAAAAAAACATCACTTATGTCATTTTTAAGGTTGCATCACCGTGACTTGGCTCTTGACCTTGACCTGACCATTAACCTAGTTAACCCTTTTTTTAACCTAGTTGACCCCCTTTACACAAATTTAAACAAAGTATTTAACACCCTGAATTCCACCTCTTTAGCCCAAGACAGTCGACCGTTGACAGTTAGCCTAACCGTCGATGGTCGGGTACCCTCACCCAACAAATTAAAAACTTCCAACTCTAAACAAGCTTGCATTAACAAAATTGACAACTTTCCCATGCACAAACTCATGTATTTCTCTCCATCAATCCATCACACTTATCCAGGACCAACTTAGCAAATTTCCCTCCCTCAATTTGACAACTCTATCTCCTCATTTAGGAAGTTTTGTGCTTTAAATACAAGGCTCATGGAGGAGATATGGGACCAAAACTTGTGCATCTAGACTCTCTTGTTTTCTTTGCAAGCATTCAACAAACCAAAGCTCTATCCATGTGATTCTCTCATCAAGGTACCGTTACACTGCCCACATTCCTCTAGGCATTCAACCATCTAGCTCTTCAAAGCAAAGGTACCTCACTTTGTTTTCTCTATTTTGTTTTATCCTTCTTTGCTTATTGTAAGTGTGTTCATTATTGAATACTCTTCCTGCCTCTTTTCCCTTACCCACACTACCCATACAACCCTTTTGTCCCCTCAATTACCTATTTGTATCTCATTTTTACTCCTCATCAAGTTTCTAATAGGTGATCACCAACAGTTTCCATAACCATCACTGATTATAGCAACTACCATCGGTCATCCAATTGTTGACGGTCAGGACAACTGCCACTAGTCACCCTGACCGTCGATGGTCACTATTACCCAAAATTATAGATTATTATTCTAATCCTCTTTTTCACCTTCTCAAACTTCTGGCCATCCCCTAAATTGTACTTGAACACTTGTTTGATTTTTTTAGACCTGAACTTAACCTGTTTATTGCATGTAGATGACCCTACTAGGACTTGCACATGAGATAAATAGTGTCTTTGACCTTCCTATTGTTCTTCAACCTCTATTTATCGATCAAAGTGACATTGCCTTTGAGCTATCCCTTTGTATTTTGGTTCTCACACATCATTCAAAGGACATAGAGGAATAATTAGCCATAATCTAGGAGGATATTGATGAGGCTACTGCATTTTGGAACCATTATTTTGACAACATCGATCCTGTTATAGATTAGTCTTCTTTTTATATTGTTCATCAGCATCATTTGCTATCTACTATTTTTAATTTCCTTTTTATCAATAAACTTGAATGTTGAATAAGGGTTGACATCCATTTAAGGAAGCGTATTCCTTTCTTGGGACTGGTTTCTCACCAAGCATCCCCTTACCTTTCTATTAACATGTTTTTCCTTGATTTTATGTGATCTGCAAGTCATTCTTCCCTCACCAAAGAAGAGTTGTCACTTCATCTGGATATCAATGAGTGCACTTTCTATCAAGTACACACCCCTTTTTTGTTATTTCTCTCCTCCTTCAATGCAAAAAAAATAATTAGAGTAAGAAATTGAGTGAAACATTCTGGCACGCCCGGTGGGACCCCTTAAGGGCTCATAGTTCTATTTATTTCATATAGATGCATTAGTGAATCTCATGTTTATTGCATTTTTGCAAGTCTTTAAATTCTAAAAAAATATAAAATTTATTTTACTTTACTTTTCTAAAATTAAAACAAACCAAAAAAAAAGAGTGCAAAATTCATTCTAGGGATAGGTTGCATTGTCATCTTGCATTATTGCACCGTTCCTTGTTTGCATTCAAAGAAACCAAAGATTTATTTTCTAGATAAAATTAAGTGCATCCATTGAATTGATTATTTAATGCTTAGCTCACCTAGATTAATTAATGGAAATTTGAATGAATCGTGGAACACATGTTACACTACCAAACCGTTGCACCAAAGAACACATCAAAACATACTTGAGACAAGGCCCATTGGCATTTCATCACCCTTGGGATCACCTTACCCTAGTTGGTGATCCCTCTTAGATTTCACCACTAAGGGGAGGACCTACCCCATTCTTTGGTGGAGTATAAACTCTAGACAAATGGTATCTTTTGGCTAAGTGGCCCATCTCAGCTTCGGGTTCATGAAGTGCGAGGAGCAAATCCCCAATATCAGGGCACATACCTGATCTAGTGTAGATTCTTTGAGTACCCAAACTTAACCTAAAACCATCCTTAGACAACTTTTTAGTAACTGAATCATAAGCCAATTTTTCCTTTCACACTCTTTAAGGCATAAGCCAAAAGTGATTTAAAATAAATCCTAAGATTAATTGCACCTTTAGTGTGTGCTTTGTTTACTTTGGGTTTTTATTAGATTGCTCATTGTTTGCGGTGAAAGGTTCATTCTCCACTTCCATATTTTTCATATGGTTTTGATGAGACAAGTGAAAAATCAAAATAATCAACCACCACCTTCATCTTCATTCATGGATTATACCTTAGATGCAGATAAATCTCCCTATGGTTCACCTCACGATTATCCTCCACCACCATCTCCCTCTAGAATTCCAATCATATCTGAAGGAGATCCGGACTTCACCCCATTTCTTGATAACAATCTAGTTGCCTTGCAACATTACCTCAACACCTTGCCTCATCATACCCCTCCCACTTTGATTCCTTTTTTTGAATGTTCTCTTGGTATGCCATCCCACTTGATGGCATGAACCACTTCAACTCAACCATTATCTTAGGCCTCTTCCAACATCCCATCCACCCAAACCCAAACCAACCTTCCACTGCCTAACCAAACACCACCAGTTACACCCCATGGGGGTTCAAACTTACTATTAGTTACCTACACCCATTCTACTATGGCATTATCCTCCACTTCAACTTCTATCTTCCCTTTGGTTGCAACCAATCCTTTGACCACAGTTCCACTTCAAAGCTTAGTTTTCTCTATACCTCAAAACCTTTCTCCAATTAGTACTAGGGTAACCACCCAACCTCAACCTTGCCAACTTCCTCCTACTTCAAGCATACCAACCACATCTTTTCCTCAACACGTGTCTATGACAATTTACCAATATGTCTCTAACCTACAAGGGTACATACCGACCACCACCCAACCTTTTATACCAAATAGTTCTTATGTGCTGCCATCTCAACCTCTTGGCACCACCTATCATTATGTGGCTTCATCATTACCATCTGTTGCCTATTCATATATTGTCATGAACCAGTCTCAACCAAATGTACCTCTTAATTATGTAGTTTCTTAATCCCAACCCGACCTAATCAAAATGCTCATGGATCAAATGACTAGTTTGGAGTCATCCATCTCTGCCTCAACTAATCTTTTATCTTACGACCAAATTTTTAATGAGCCTATACATCCCTCTATACCTATTCATGCTTATCCTTTTTAATGGGAATTGTCCAAATTTTCTAAATTCCAAGGTAAGGAGAACCTTCAACAACACTTAAGATTATTCTGACATGCATGTTGTTTGATCACTTATGATGATGCTCTTCTCCTCCAAATGTTTCCCATGTCATTATTTGGGGCCACCCTTGACTGTTATAGTGCTCTTCTTACTCATTCCATCTTTTCTTTTTATCAATTGGCACAAACCTTTTTGGAACATTTTTTTGTAAACATATCTAAAATGGTTTCCATTACAGACCTATACTCCATCAAACAGTTTCAAGATGAGTCCATTATTGATTTTGTTGCTAGATGGAGAGGTCTTATTAATCAACTCACTTTCCCATTACCTCAACCTGAATTAATCAAATTATTTTCCTGGGGTTGTTCTAAACACATTGCTCTAACTCTCCAAGTCCAAACCTTTAGGACCTTTAACGAAGCTTTTACTATGGCCCATAAATTGGAAAACCTTGCTATTGATGAAGGGAGTTTGAAGCTTCAAAATAAAAATTCTAGTTTCAAATCCACAGAGTCAAATTCTACCAAAACTATGAACCCAATCAATTTTAAAGTGAAACCATTAGTACATTCGGTCATTCTTAAAACCCCACCTCCTCCACCCATCAATCAAGCACCTCTAACCAACAACCCTTCCAATCACCAAAACCATATTCAAAATTAGGTTCCCTCAAAACCATTTACCTTGATTGGAGAAACTTATGCATTGGTGTTGGAGAAACTACTCAAGGCCAATCTAATCCAAATTTTGCCCATCAAACCCCTTTAATAATTTGATACTTCTTTCCCCCCTTCTCGAGTGGTACAATGAAAATGATCATTGTGACTATCAGCAGGTTGTTGGACATGATTTTGATAGATGCAATACATTTAAAAGCATTATCCAGTGCCTAATTGATAAAGGGGAGCTTATGTTTGACAACCCAAATGCCCCTTTAAACCAATCCCTTCATATTTTTTTAAAACCATTTCCAAACCATCCACCTTTATGGCAACACCATGAAAACTAACTCGAATCCTCTAATTCACATGAAGCACATGTAATCAATGTCATCAATAATGTGCCCATTACTAAAGAAGTTATTACTTTTATCACCCAAAATAAGGAGAATCACCTACCACCGACCCCTTTAAATGCCCAAATAAAGGAAGCGACTACCCCGTCCACTTCCTTGGATGAAATCATGGTTTCACCCACCCTTCCTATGGTGGAAATACCTAAGGAGATGGTTACTCCATCAACCATTTTTTTCACTCCTCCAATCCAACTCAAAAAACCACTTAATCCTTTGGATAACCAAACTGAGGAGGAAGCTAAACCAATCCTTCCATCTGAAACCATTACCCTTACCACACCAATTACAGAATCATCTGTAACTTCCTTGAAAGCCATCTCTCAAGAGACAATACCCCTATCTAACCAACCATTTCCTTTAAAACCTTCCACCAAGGATAGTAATACTGAAACTGCTCCGTCTTCATCCCCAAAGGGTTTACACTTTAAAGCTAACAATCAAGGAACAATTTTTGTTTATAAACCCTTATCCTAGCTAGTTCAAAGTTTGGAGTTCACCTCCTAACCTGACTTTAATAGAGCTCCCTTTTGGCATTGGCTTTGACTCCTGTATCAAAACAAAATTGAACCTTCTACTTCAGTAAAATCCATTCTCGAGCTTGTTATTACAACTCCACCAACTACTACTCTTAAATTTACTCAGGGTCTACCTCAATTACCCCTATCTAAAATTGCTAAATCACCCTATGCTTCTTTTACCAAGCTAATCAAGACCTTGGGGATCCTTCCCATGCCAAATCTCACTTACCCTCCTTTGAGACTGGATCTAACCACACCAATCTAACCAAAACCCAATCCAATTAAGCCCATTAAGAAGGAGGGACTACCCAAACCTCAACTTCAAGGAAGAACCATACTAGCTTCTTCACCCTTACCTTCTATTTTAGGACCACATCCTTCCACCTTTCCCATAACTTACTCTTCCTCCAAAAAACCATCTCCCTTTTCTTTACCTATAACAAGCCCATCTCCCAGTTCAACATCATTCCTCGCCAACCTTTCCCCATCCACCTTCCCATCAATAAAACCCTCATCATCTAGACCCCTAATTTTTAGACCAATTACAGTTAAGACAATTGATTCGAAACCTCTAGCCAGGCTTACCCCAACAACCATACCTCCTATTAAAAACCCCTTACCCAACAAGTAATCTAGACCAAAAAAACAAACCCCACCATTTCCAAAATCCTTATCAGAGTCTTATATAATAATATTACAAAGGCTGCTGCATGCTTCTGCCATTAACTTACCCCCCATCAAGCCTTTTGACCCCACTCGTCAAAATCTAACCTAGTTCAATGACAATCTAATTTGTCTTTACCATAGAAACCCTAGGCATGATACAGAGAACTATAAACCTCTCCAAACCATCATTCATGGCCTTTTAGAGGAGGATGATCTATTAGATGAACCTTATTTAATCCCTTTGCCTCTTTTACTACCTATCCAATCCTCCTACCAATCATCTCCTTCTCTACTCCCACCAAGGAGTGTAACAGAGGAACCAAAGCAAGTAACTGTTCCCTTTATCCATACTATTCATATGGTAACTTGATTTAGATCTCAAAATAAGGACAAGGGTAAATAGGTCCAACAAAATGAAAAAGGTAAAGCTAAGGCCACCATTCCATGGTCTTACCCTTCACCTCCTCAATCAACTAACCAAACCCAACATATTACACCTTCACCTTCACAACTGTCTAAGCCTAAGATCTCCATTTTGGGAGCTCCTTCCTCTTCTAATGCACCTTCATTTGTCCAACACTTGGTGATAAAAAAACTTCACCAAACCCTTGTCAAAATGAGTCTTTATGACTTAATCAACACCTCACCTCAACATCGTCAAGATTTAATTGAAGAGATGCATTCTATAAAAGTTTAACTAGATGATCCCCAACCTCTTGCATTTTTGATTGGAGTTGTCCAACATGTTACCAGTGTCACCTTTCAAGAATTTAAAATCCCACCATATCATAGTGAAGATCCTGATCCCCCTCTTTTTATCACTGCATCCCTCAATCATACACATGTCAAAAGGGTCATGATTGATGGGGGAGCCAGTATCAATATCATCTCCTCCCATACTTATGATCAACTTTAACTACCTTAAAACATCATGTCAAAAGGCTCAGTGGTCCTCTGATCATTTAATGATACCTTGGCCACTACTCTAAGGATAGTTATTCTCCACATCCATTTGGGGCCTTAAACCATTCTTGAACTATTTCACGTTGTAGAGGGAAAATTTCAATATAATGTGTTACTTGGTCATCCCTAGATCTGTGTCACGGCATGTGTCCCTTCTACCCTTCATCAATGTGTCAAGTTTGAGCATGAGGGATAAGTCATTACAATCAAAGTTGATCTAAGTCCCTTTACTTCTTGTAATATGATGTATTGGCCCAATGATGTTTTTATTCCACCTTCACCCTCTTCATAGCCAACCACTAGCCAAACCATTACGTCAAACTGACACACCAACACTTATACTTTCAATAATAGTGAAGCATCCACTAGTTCAACTATTCCTTCATCATAAATCCTAGTTGAGCATCCCTTGCAATCCATGTTCTAATGAATTACAATTGGGGAATATCAACTCTTAGCTTTAGACACTTTTCCCTCTCCACATGATTTTGGGAACCTTTAAAATGATCCATCTTATGATCACAATATTGGCACCCTTGTTCCCTTTGGTCTTCCCAATAATAGAACATATTTTGTCTATGGGGGACTTGATAAACCTCTTTTTACACCTACCACTATGCCTTATATTCAGCCATTCACTTCCAACTTTTCCTATCTTAGCAACCCAACCTTTGCTCAAAAGTACTTTCATTGATGTACTTGAAAAGGGTTTGGGTTTGGCCTCTATTAACAAGGACCCCATAAACTTCTTGATATCAAAACTCAAAAACCTCATGAGTTCTTTGGCCTAGGGTGTTTTCCCCCAAAAGAGCCCATATCAACCTCACCAATTCCACCTCTCCCATTTGGAGAACCACCAACCTCACCTCTCCCATTCAAGGAAATTCTACCCTTATCAACCTCACATTTCCAATTTGAAGAACCTCTACCCTTACCAACTCCATTTGAAGATAGTGACATCATCCCACCTAACTTTTTTTTAATCAACACTATGAGTTTAGGTCCTCTGACTTATCAATAGGGGGGTCAAACTAGAACCATTCCTCTCATCCACCCTAAAATGATCACTCATGATTCTCCTACCATTAACACCATCCAATGTAAAAATGACAAATCTATTCTTACCTATTTAGGTGCTGAGGATTCTTCTCTTCAAAAATCCCTCCCTCTTGAAAACCAAACAATGGTAAATGAATCAACCATAGACATTAATTTGGGTACTCAAGAGAAACCTCATATTTTCAAGATTGGCCAATCCTTAACTCCTACAGAACAAAGAAACTATACAGCCTTCCTTGATGACCATAGCATAACATTTGCTTGGTCTTAGCAGGATATGTCTGGTATGGACCCATTCGTTGCCCTTCATAACATTATCACCATCTTGAGGTTAAGCCAGTCCAACAAAAACTTCATAGAATCCATCCTCGTATATCTCTTGTCAAAGAACTTCAATGCCCTCTATTTGTTAATTTCATTCAACACATTGACTATCCACAACGGGTCTCTAACATTGTTCCTATCACCAAACCCATAGGGGAACTCTGCCTTTATGTGTATTTATGGGATCTTAACCTTGCATGCCCCAAAGATGACTTTCCCCTACCTAACATCGACCAACTTGTTGATCTTATTGCTGGCCATGAAATGTTATCCCTCATGGATAGATTTTTAGGATATAACCAATTCTTGATTGCCCCCAAAGATCAACATAAGACATATTTTATCACCCCATGGGGAACTTTCTACTATTGTGTCAAGCCTTTTAGCTTAAAGAATATAAGAGCCACATATCAATGAGCCATGACTTACATTTTTCATGACCTCATTCATATAATAGTTCAAGACTACGTTGATGATTTGCTTAGAAAATCCAAACATCACTAGGATCACCTCACCATTTTAACCATCATCTTTGAAAGACTTGTCCATTATCATGTCAGGCTCAATCCGAAGAAATGCATCTTTGGGGTTTTATTAGAAAAACTCCTATGCTTCATTGTTTCCCTTCATGGAATAGAAATAGACCTCACAAAAGTTAGATCCATTCTATAAATGCCTCCTCCTACTAAATTAAAACAAAGTCATAGCCTACATGGCAAACTTTAGTCAATCTACCATTTTATCTCCCAGCTATCTGATCACTGTCAACCCTTTCACGACCTCCTAAAAAAAGATACCTCCTTTAAATGGACCAAGGAGTGTCCACAAGCCTTTGGTACAATCAAGGAGTATCTTCTTTATCCACTTGTCCTTATTCCCCCAAAGGAAGATCAACCCTTTTATTTATACCTATCTGCCACTGATCATTCATTGGGAGCCATGCTCGCTCATTGTAATGACCAACATAAGGAGTAAGCTATTTATTACATCATCCACACCCTCATTGACTATGAAACTTGATACACCCATCCAAAAAAACTCTGTCTTTCCTTAGTTTTCATCACCTCTAAAATTCATCACTATCTTCTTAACCACAAAACTTATATCCTCATCAACACTAACCCCCTCAAGTATATGCACTCTAAACCATATCATAACCAACATATGGTTAAGTGGCTCATGATTTTAGCTGAGTTTCATCTTGAGTTTATTCTACAAAAATCCATTAAAGGACAAGTCATTATGGATCAACTAGCTGAAGCCCCTCTCCTTGATAATCAAAATCCTCTTTTTTCCTTTCTGGATGAGTCTATAACTACTCTTTCTTCAAAAGAACCCACATATCAAATGACTATGTATTTTTACAGTTCCAAATGTCAAAATGGTGGGGGTGCTAGCATAGTTCTCCTTCCCAGTAATGGAGAACCTCTCCATATTTCTTTCAAACTAAATTTCAAATGCACCAATAATATATCCAAATACAAGGCCTTGATCATAGGTCTCCAAACCACCCTAGCCTTAGGAATTAAAACTATACGTGTCTTTGAAGATTCTCAACTTATTATCAACCAAGTCACAGGAACCTATCAATGCAAAAATGATGTTATTTTTAAATATAAATAACTTGATTGCAAGCTAGTAACATCATTTAACCATTATACCATTCAATCAGTCCTTCACTCTACAAATAAATTTACAAACACAATGACTTCCCCTGTATCTCAAATTCCATCCCCTCCTACTGTCTCTCAACTATTTGTCACCATACACTACTTTATCACCCCATCTTACCTCAATCTCGATCTTGCTACCATTTTCCAAGTAGAAACATCACATTTAGATATTTGGTATGACCAAATCTTTGATTACCTTAATGTTGGTGTCCTTTTGCCTGATCTTTCAAGAAATGCTCATAGAGATTTCATTCAAAGCACCTCTCGCTACTTAATACTAGGGGGCATTCTTCACAAATGAGGCTTTGATGGCCTCTTTCTTCGATGCCTTCATAATGATGAAACCTTTCATGCCATTAAGGAATCACATGATGACATCTATGGAGGACACTTCAGTGGTCTGGTTCTTGCAAAACATATTCTTCGCCTATGATACTATTGGCCTACACTTAATTAGGATTGTTGTGACTATGCCAAGAAATGCATCAAATGTCAACAACATGCTAACCTCCATCATGTACCTCCTCATGGTCTCCAAGTATCAACAGATTATTAGCCCTTCTCACAATGGGGTATTGATCTTATTGGTAAGATCAATCCTTATTCCTCTCAACGTCACTAATATATCATCACCACCACAAATTATTTCACCAAATGGGTGGAAGTTATTCCATTGATCTACATTAAAGCTAAAAAAATCATTGACTTTATTACCCATCATATCATCTGCCGCTTTCAAATCCCTCATAAAATCATCACTGACAATGGAAAATCCTTCAAGAACAAAAAGGTCCAAGAACATTGTAAGGCTTTTGGCATTGACTTAAGTTTCTCTTCCCCTTATCGTCCATATGCTAATAGACAGGCTGAAGCTTCTAACAAAACCCTCATTAAAATGCTCACCAAGGTGGTCAATACTTTAGGCAAGGATTGACACCTTCATATCCCATTTACTCTATGGGCCTACCACACTACTATCCAAACTGGATATAGGTGCTACACATTTTTCTCTAGTTTTTGGAGCTGAGGTAGTTCTACCTCTTGAAGTCCAAATTCCATCTCTCTGTATATCCTTGTAGGAGATTCTTTTTTAAAGTGATTATCATTAGGAATTCTTAGCATGCTTAGAAATCCTTGATGAGCATTACCTTGTTGCCCTTAATCACCTCTGTATCTATCAAGATCGTATCAAGCGAGCCTACAACAAACATTTGAAAATATGAGAATTCAACATTGGATACCTTGTCTTCAAAGAAAACCAACATGTCACTAGCATGGAGAAAACCAAAAGGGGTAAGTTTGTCTTCAACTGGCTTGGACCCTATATTATAACCCATAAATATGGATCAGGAGCTTATCATTTATCCTCTCTCGAAGGCAAACCAAAACCTGAACCTCTAAACACTTCACATTTGTGCCCTTTCTATTGCTAAGGCCTCTCTAACACACCTTGTTGTCTAACTTAAACTCATCCTTTGATTTTAACTTCTCACTTCCCTAATCCTCTTACCCTATTCCTCTTAGTGACATGTGGTTACACCAGATCCTTATGATTATCCATCAAGCCTTTTCATCCAATCTTAAACATGGGTACCATGACTCTACCCATGGCATGGATCTCATGGATACTTGTCATCTTTTATTAGACTGGAATCCCATGGTTGCATGTTCTTTAAGACCCCTTCCTATTATCACATAACGACCATATTAAGGCATGACCTTTCCCTTACAAATAATTTTGCTCTATGCTTCAAATAGATGCATCAATGTCTAAAGCAAAAGTTCAGGATTCTGGGGATACATATTATTTGGGTCCATCATCCTAAGAAAAAGAAATAGGTCACTCCATCAAAGGATGGTTGTCACCTAAATGATAAAATGATAGAATGCTCCCTTGAAGGACAACTATTAAAACTCAGACCTAGACCATTTCCTCAAAGGATAGCTAGGCTAACATGATAAATAATAGTAACCACAATTGGCTCTATTTTGCCACTCAATGAAGCTTCTCACCTTGATCAGCTTTGCCTCTTTTAAATAGTAAACATGACCCTATAAAAAATCAACATTATCCCAAATGCACTGTAGTCAGTTCTCTTTTAATATTGGTAGACTTCCCGCGTTGATCAGTCTGCCCCCTCAATGACATGGACTAGTCTATTTTGATTCTAGACATCACCTAAGTAAAGGGGTGAGTGAACCCACACACGGTTCCCTACCTAACACTTCTTCCTTTACCTATTTATCACTACCTTCTTTTCTCATATCACCTCTATAAATCAAAGGACGTTGAGCTCACTTGCCACATGGTGTTTATATGACACACCTTAGTAGTAGGGAAACACTAATTTGATGCACATAAAGAGTTCACATTCATTAAACTCCTATCCTCTTTGTGGGGCATAATGAGATCCTTGCTAATGACTCTATAATGCCCCTCTTTGGTATTACCCATACCTACCCTACCTATCAAAACTAAAATCATTCCATAAAACAAAGCATTAACATTCAAAATTAGCTAACTTATCAAACCTAGCTAACATAAATAACCAACCTCGCCTCAAAATATTAAATTACTCATTATGAATAACATTATTAAAACATACTTTCTCACATACCTATATCAATTAACCAACCATTACCATTAAAACATCATAGCATAATTAACATTAAATCATAAATACATACATAATCATGAAAGCATAACCATCAAATAAAACATTAGATATCACCAACATAACATCTCAAAATAAAACTATATCATGTGTGTGTGTGTGTGTGTGTGTGTGTGTGTGTGTGTGTGTGTGTGTGCAATGTCTATACATCCTACACTCTCACTCAAAATACATCTCACATCTTTGGCGTGTAGGATGATATAAAAAAAATGGATCATATACATATCATGACCCTAGTAGACCATTATTTTTGGCTCTGCTAGTACTTATATCTATACCTGCACCTAAACCTATACTTGTACTAGGTGAAGGCCCTACTGGCTGACCCACTACCCTAGGGTCCCCAAACCTGCTCCACCTAACACACTCAACTAATACTCTCCCCACCTTAGCTCATTAAGACACTTTACTAACATAATGCCCTCATAATATCTTAGCTCTTGTATCGCTACATGATACCTAGTCTATGTGATATATCCAAGAGGTGTTATACCTGTCACTATTCCACTAGCCCATCATAAGGAATCTCTCTCTTGAGTCACCAAATCAAATGAGACCCTAACCTGGTCTTGCTCCCCATCAATGCCATCACTTGACCTTGTAAGATGGCCATCTACCCCCATAAAGCTATGATCTATGCACGGGCCTAGTCTCTATCCACTATGAATCCTCCTACCTAACCCTAAAGAGTTGTAACCTACCCCTATGATGTAGCTATCTTAGCCTTCACTGCTATTAGTGCCATTACCACCTATGGTGCCTCTCTACTAGCCCCTATTTCTGATCTACATCCATCAAGACCCTATCAACATCTCCCAAACCAAAATCCATCACCATATATATACCATGGAACCATGCAGGGTAGTCAGGTGTCATCCTAACATCATCACCTCCTCTCAATAGTATCTCTTCAAAATCCAAAACCTCATCCTATGGCTATGGCTCTGGAAGTGGATACTCAGAATCCTCCCTCCTATACCAAAAAAAATTAGGAGGGATCCCTTGTTCGAATCCAAACTGTCACCATACCCTCTCCAATGGGATATGCTTAGTATCTCCCTCCCATTGCCTGTAAATGCACCTCTAGTTCTGTAGAGATAATGTATGATGCTAGTAGCCCTCCCATGTAGGCCACTCCCTATATGGCCTCCATATTATGTCTCAATCCACCGAACCCCATAATACATCTCTGAACTAGTCTAAGTCACGTGTACCACTGCTTGCTCCTATAAAGGCCCTCTCTCCTCCATCAGTAAAAACCAACCCTGTAATCCATTTATAAAAACCCCCTAGTTGGTAAACCCAATTGTCATAGCACTCATATGTGCTCATATGCCCAATAATGTAGCACAAACCCTACATCGATGCCATACAGTTTGTGTACTAGAATACCCCATAACTCCCTATATATCTGCACTAGTAATACTTATACCTATCCAAACATAACTCTACCTAGATATAACTCCACTAACACCCCCAATAACACACTAGGGTATCTCCCTCTGATTGAATCTAGCAATGCATAATAGGTAACTGTGAACTACAACATAGTCAACAAATGTCTATCCGTTAGAGCTCTTTGGTATAGTGGTATGATACTAAAGCCTCCAACATGAAACACTACAGCACTGGCATCATCCCTATATAGCATCTCCAAGCACTCATCAATCTCATCCCCCTCTATTTGATAAATGGGATCTCCTCAGATCGGTAACTATGTAATCCGATGAACATCATCCAATAGTATCATAATCTCTCCTATCAACAACCGAAAGGTATTAGTCAGTAGGTCCCATCTCTTGATGAGGGCAACTATCATAACAACATCCCTCAGAAGATGTTGGTAGTGGTGCATCCCCTTGAAACACACCACCTCTATATGATGACAATCTTTAGCCATCATAACATCTCGCATTGTTGGGAATATCTCAGGAATACGATCTCACAACTGAATCTACTCTCGTGCCTAAAAACATCCATGTCATGAATTAAGTAAAACCCCTATCCCTCTAAACATGATACTTAAAATAATTGATAGACTTTCCATACCTTTCTCTCTGACAAACACTATTTGAATCACCTACCTACCCTTTACCAACTATCCTCTTCCACCCACCCACACACCATTTTATAACATACTTTCTCCCATGCAAAATATACCTACAACCTCAAACCTTAAACCCTAAATCTAAAACTCAAACCTTAAGCCCTAAATCTAAACCTTAAACCTTAAACTTTAAACCCTAAATTAAAACTTTACACAAGCCCTTTTGTTGACCGTTGATGGTTCTACTAACCATCGATGGTCCTTTAGGGGAATTTTACCCCTAGGGTCGATCGATGCTGATTGGGTCAACCACCAATGATCACTTGTGGGTGACCATTGGTCATGGGCCTTGACCCTCTAACCTCTCCAAAACACTTAAAAACATTAGAAACCCCCCTTCACTATATTTTATCTTATTCCCCCCATCCATTTTAGTTGATTTCCTACCCACCCCTCCTTTTTCCCCTCATGGACACAAAAATCAATCTAACACACCTTAAATCCTAGGTTTCCTTTTCACCCAAATATCCACACTGTGTAACCTTTTCAATCTTAATTAAAACTTTGATTAGCTTCTATCAAATTTAAAAAATAATACCCACCTCATTTCATGATTTATGGCACATCCTCAAGTCATACCCTACCATTGGTGCATCTCCAAGGTCCATCTCACCCACTAACATGCTCTCAACACATTAATCTCCTCTTGACACCTCACTGTGATTCCAAACCCTCACAAATGCTCTCTGTATACTACACTCAAATAAGACAAACTACCAATATCTCACATACAAATGAGGATAAACTATTGTCGATTACCTTTTTGACTGTTAGTTTAGGGTTTGCACCCAATCATTGATGGTTATCCAACCATCATCGATTGACCCTAACCATCGATGGTTGTCCAAACATCATTGATTGACCCTAATCATCATTAATTGACCCTCACCATTGATGGTTAGGGAGACTTGTTCTTCTTTTTCCACCTTAATTTTTGCTACTTTACCTACTATCTCTTCATGAGCTCCACCTTGCCACATTGCACCGACCCTACCCACCCAAAACTACATTTGCCCTGAAGTCCATGTTGGATGCATTGTCCATGGGATTATGTAGGCAACATCCTCTTGCCTTAGGCATCAGGAGTTAGCTTAGCCACAAACCAACCCAACCAATTAACCCATTTATGCACGTCTATCATGATGTCAGCCTCTCTTTTTTTTAACACACCTATTCATACACCTTCGATTGACCTTACTTTGATAATTATTGATTGATTCAACCAATTTAGGCTTGTTAAACTTTTTTTTTGCACTAATTTGTGTGAAACTTGACCATTTTTTTCTCAAGAGTACTTCCTACCCTGGATACTTATGTAAACACTGCCCCTTTCTAGGACATTTGATATGCGTAGCTCAATCAACTATGACCCATGTTGGGGATTGGTTACCTTGTCACTTTTTTATAGAACCCGAACTTATTATTATCAACATTGGTCATTTTTTGTCTTTGTGTTATTTTTTGATCTTAACATCTCATTTCACCTTGTGTGTATAGTTGCATTTCCATACCTCAACCTTCTTTTCTTTTATCAAAACATGACTTGATTGTCATCCTACCTTATCAACTCCTGATTTGAGGGGGAATACCCTCCTCCCATACTTGGGGCAACTGACCCTAGACTATCAACCTTCCATTTTTATTCTATAGCTTATTGACCTAAGGTTGCACAATAAAAAGGGGTAAAATTTAGACACTTAAAAACATCCCTTAAGTTGTTTGTAAGGTCACATCACCATGACTTGGCTCTCGACCCTGCTTGACCATTAACCTAGTTAACCCTTATTTTAACCTATTTGACTCCCTTTTATGTAAAATTAAACAAAGTATTTACCACCCTAAATTCTACCTCTTTAGCCCAAGAGGGTCAACCACTGACGGTTAGCCTAATTGTCAATGGTTATCCTAACCGTCGACAGTCAGGTACCCTCACCCATTAAATTAGAAACTTCCAGCTGTGAATAAGCTTACACTAACAAAATTAGCAACTTTCCCATGAACAAACTCATGGATTTGTCTCCATCAATCCATCACACTTATCCAAGACCAACTTAGAAACTTTCCCTCCCTTAATATGGTAACCCTTTCTTCTCATTCGAGAAGTTTTATGCTATAAATACAAGGCTTATGGAGGAGATATGGGACCAAAACTTGTGCATCCAAACTCTCTTATTTTCTTTGCAAGCATTCAATAACTCAAAGCTTTATCTGTGTGATTCTCTCATCAAGGTACTATTATGATGCCCACATTCCTCCAGGCATTCAACCATCCAACTCTTCAAAGCAAAGGTACCTCACTTTGTTTTCTCTATTTCATTTTATCCTTCTTTGCTTATTATAAATGTGTGCTCTATTGAATACTCTTCCCTACCTCTTTTTCCTTACCCACACTACCCATACAACCTTTTTGGTCCCTTAGTTACCTATTTATAGCTCATTTTTACTACCCATCAAGTTTATGATAGGTGACCGCTAATAGTTACCATAACTATCGCCAATTATAGCAACCACCAATTATCCAACCATCGATGGTCAAGACAACCACCATCGATCACCCTAACCACCAATGGTCACTATTACCCAAAATTATAGATTGTTATTCTGATCCTCCTTTTCACCTTCTTCGACTTCTGGCCATCCCTTGACCTGTACCTGAACACTTTTTTGATTTTTTTGGACCTAACCTTAACTTGTTTATTGCATGTAGATGATGCTACCAGGACTTGCACATGAGATAGATAGTGTCTTTGACCTTCCTATTATTCCCCAACCTATATTTACTAATCAAAGTGACATTTCCTTTGAGCTATCCCTTTACATTATGGTTCTCACACCCCATTCAGAGGACGTAGAGGAACAATTAGTCATAATCTAGGAAGATATTGATAAGGCTTCTGCATTTTGGAACCATTATTTTGATAACATCGATCCTGCTATAGATTAGTCTTCTTTTTATATTGTTCATTGACATCATTTCATATCTACTATTTGTAAATTCATTTTTATCAATAAACTTTAATCTTGAATAAGGGATGACATCGATTTAAGGAAGCATATTCCTTTCTTGGGACTGGTTTCTCATCGGGCAGCCCCTTACCTCTCTATTAACATATTTTTCATTGAGTTTATGTGATTTACAGGTCATTCTTATCTCACCAAAGAAGAGTTCTCACCTCATTTGGATATCAATGCACATACTTTATACCAGGTACACACCCCTTATTTGTTGTTTTTCTCCTCTTTCAAAGCAAAAAAAAGAATTAGAGTAAGAAATCGAGTGAAACATTCTTTGAAGTGGTTCCTATCATGGGGAGGTGAGGCTATTAGTTCCTGCCATGAGGTGGGATGCTTATGTGAGTTGAAGTGGTTCCTGCCATGAGGTGGCTCTTACTCTAATTCCTTTTTTTGCTTTGAAGGAGGAGAGAAACAATAGATAAGGGGTGTGTAACTGGTAGCAAGTACGTGTGTTAATATCTAGATGAGGTGAGAACTCTTCTTTTATGAGGGAATAATGACCTATAAAACACATAAAATCAATGAAAAATATGTTAATAGAGAGGTAAGGGGTTGCCTGGTGAGAAACCAGTCCCAAGAAAGCAATACACTTTATTAAATGGATGTCAGTCCTTGTTCAACATTCAAGTTTATTGATAAAAAGGAAATTACAAATAGTAGATATGAAATGATGCCAATGAACAATATAAAAAGAAGATGAATCTATATTAGGATCGATGTTATTATAATAATGGTTCTAAAATGTAGTAGCCTCATCAATATCCTCCTAGATTACGACCAATTGTTCCTCTATGTCCTCCAGATGGGGTGTGAAAACCACAATGTAAAGGGCTAGCTCAAAGGCAATGTCACTTTGATCGATAAATAGAGTTTGGGGAACAATAGGAATGTCAAAGACATTATCTATCTCATGTGTAAGTCCTAATAGGGTCATCTACATGTAATAAACAAGTTAAGGTCAGGGCCAAAAAAATTAGAAAAGTATTTAGGTACATGTCAGGGGATGGCCAAAAGTCTAAGAAGGTGAAAAGGAGGATCAGCATAATAATCTATAATTTTGGGTAATAGTGACCATCAACGATCAGGGTGACCGATGATGGTTGTCCTGACCGTTGATGATTGGATGACCAACGATGATTTCTATAACCGAAGATGGTTATGGCAAGTGTTGGTAGTCAATTGTTAGAAACTTGATGGGGAGTAAAAAAGAGATAAAAATAGGTAACTAAGGGGCCATAAAGGTTGTATGGGTAGTGTGGGTAAGGGAAAAGAGGCTAGAAGAGTATTCAACAGAGAACACACTTACAATAAGCAAAGAAGGATAAAATGAAGTAAAGAAAACAAAGCGAGGTACCTTTGCTTTGAAGAGTTGGATGGTTGAATGCTTGGAGGAATGCAGGTAGCGTAATGGTACCTTGATGAGAGAATCACACGGATAGAGCTCTGGGTTGTTGAATGCCTACAAAGAAAACAAGAGAGTCTGGATGCACAAGTTCTGGTCCATGTTATATACCTGTTTCTCCAAAACATCTTCAAAACACATTTATATAGAAATCATCTTAAAGCAATAGACAATCATCATATATTTAATTTCAATATATAATTCTAACTATTTAAAAGATTTTAAAAACATAAGGTTATATGGTTTATGAAAGTAGGGAACTATATGGAAAAGTGTTCAAAAGCATGGTAAACAAGCAAGATGAGTATAATAGATGGACATAATAATAAGACATTTATGGGGCTCATCAGTAAGTATCTCCCTACTCCTCTATGGGATCTTTCCTTATAATAGATCCTCCCCCCTGCATTGTTCTATTTTATAGTTCCCACATCATGAAGGTTATTTCTTTCATCTTCTCTATGATCTATAACTCCATATCATGTTTCATCTTGACCCCTCACCAAGTCATTTGTTACACTCCTTATTTTATACCCATTCACACTTGATGGAAGACAACTATTTTCCTGCACCTTTTGTCCAATGCTCTGATTAGAAGGTGTTCCTATACCTTGACTACCTCATGATTAATTATATGTCAACATCCCATGTCAACTCATTTATATGCAGTAACTACCTCATATCAGTGATTATACCTATGTTCCACTTTCCTTCCTTTATTTCACTTGACTACCTCACTTTAGGTAATGATAGGACCTAAGTTCCCCAAAGCTCTGACACAACTTGTCAGATTTAAGAGCACAAATGATTACCATTGTATAAGCAACTTAAACATGTGGAATTACACAGAAGAACAAATAACTATCAATGAGAAAACACACAGAATATGAGAGGCAACACATAATTGTATTCAACTCATTACAAAGGAAATTACAATAAAGAGATCACACTCTTCTTCCACCTCTGTGAGGCTTCCTCCTCAAGGGCTCCAAGTAATCTTCCCACCTGAGTAATCTTCTCTCATAGGTCACAACACACAGTTAACACAAGCTGTTGTTCACCTCATTGTACGCCTGTACAATCAAGTACAAACCGATACTCCAAGTAGATCTCACCATGATTCTGCTCCTGATGTATTGCTGTCACCTTGGATCCTGCTCCCCCGTCGATCTCCTTTTGACCCTCACATACACACATCCCTGTAAACCAACCTAATCTTACTTATCACATGTAGATCTCCTCCATGATCCTGTAACACCCTGCATATCAAACCTGATCTTACATACATGAGGAATCCTACTTGATTCCACCATGGGAAGAACTCTCCAAGTTCTACACTTGGGTTCTACAAGTTCAACACTTAACAATACAGCCCATGAGTCTATTATATAGATCTCATGCATATAATAATTAGACAAGCGGCTCAAAGACTCAAACTGGTCTTTATCACGCAAACTATGCGTTCACTTAACTGACTATTCATCAATAGCAGTTCTGACCGCCACAGGTGACCGACGTCGGTCCCTGTCTTCCTGGAGGTGACCGTCGCCGGTCAATCCCTGCCGATGTTGATTTCCCTTGCACTATCACCTGACCGATGTCGGATGTGGCCTGCCAACATTGGTTATTGTCAAGCTCTGAAAACCTCCCTGTTTGCCTTAGGTGAAGCTTTTAGCTCCACACCACCTGAGTTATTATCCCCTCTTTGAATGCTTCAACTGATCTCCTTGACCTTACACCTGTAGATCTCCTTGATCTTGCTCCTTGCTTCAATGTTTTTACTTTCCTTCTTAGATTTAGAATACATGCCTCATGGGTCTTTAAATAGAATCCCATGCATACAAAAATAGAACTCTAATTACAATAATTAGACACACAGCTCGTGACTATAATTAGCCCTTAAACATGCAAACACTCGCTTCACTTAATTGACTGTTCATCAACAGCAGTTTTAGAACCGCCACAGGCGACCGACGTCGGTCCCTGTCTGTCTAGTGCTGGCCGACGTCGGCTGACTCCCTGTCGATGTCGGTTGCCTTCTGCACTGTATCTGACCGACGTCAGTCATGTTGCCGACACCGGTACTTCTAGAACTTTAGCAACCTCTCCATGTTTGCAATAGTTGAAGATTTTAGCTCCACACCCTAACAGGTAATATGTCATTTCCCTAACTCATATTTATGCTTGGATGCCTCTTTTTGGTGATGTGGCTAACAATCATCTTTTATTACACTTTATTGCCTCATTTTTGGTGGTTACATTATGCTCTACATCTCCTCGTATGTGCCTGGACTACCTCTTATTAGCATTTTTGTTTGTGCCCATACTACCTCCCATTAACATTTTTGTTTGTGCCTCACACTCTCATCACATTAACTTCCTTTCATTTGGTGATCATCTAATGTTCCACCATCCTCTCTAGTGGAATGAATACCTCATGGCCAATGTTATGTCAATATTTAACTCTTATATGTCACTCCTAACCTTAGTCTCCCAAGTTCATCCCTATTGTCTTCTTCCTTCCACTGTTTCACTATATTCCCACCTTTTCATAGTGAAGAATGATACTCTTTATTGGTTGCCTCACATTTAGTGGTCTACAATCCTTCTCCGATAACACTCCATGAAATGCCTCTCATTTAGTGGTTTGTTATCTTCCCATAATCACTCTATTATTTTTCTCACATTGGTGAAATGTTATTCTCCCATAAAACTCTACAAGACACTACCAATTGCCTCTCATTTATTGGTTTTCCAACCTCACTTAATCACTCCACAACATTATACTAATTGCCTCTCATTAGGTGATCTATCAACCTCTTATAACACTTTTCTAGATGCCTCATAATCGGTAGTCTACTAGTCTCCCACAACTCTCTACTTGTAGGTTCTTCTCCCCCTTCATCTCCTTAAGGTTTATGCACTTTATATAATACCAACTAATGCAGTCATAGTTAGGGTTCCCACTAAAGGGATGCCTTCAACTGCACAACCATTGAATTCACATAATGAATTACTAAACTAATTTCATTGATTAACCATAAATTATAATATATTCTTAGCTTCTTATCTTTACAATGGAACACTCAACCCATTTACAACTATGGAGTCTTGATCATTATAACTATAATAAGGCTATAGTTATTTCATCCCTCACCTCTCTCTATATTTCTCTCTAACTCTACAATTTGATAGAGTCTCCCCTCTAGGCCCTACCTTTCTGAAGGTCTTCAGCCTTCCAAGTTATTTCAAATGTTATCCTAACTCCCCCTTTTATAGTTTTTATTCATTTAGTCAATGTCATGTTAGCCAATAAAATAGACAAATGTAACTAATAAGGCTCATCATGAATATATAAGCATAACCTATGGGTATTTTTAGCCTTTACGAAACTTGAGCCATGCATTTTTGATATTTTTCAAATCATATATGTGTTGGTAGATCTTGTTGTCCTTTGCCATCATATCAACAACAATACTTGTCCTAACCTATAAATTAATAGGTTTCGATCCTTGTAGCCAAATTTTCATCCAATTATCTCCCTCTACCTTATTTCCTATGATCTACATAAAAAATTTATGCTTCCATACCTGAATCACTTCTGCACTATCCCATTATTCACACTATCACACATTTATCGACTCTTATACAAAATAATTTATTAATTTTCACTTGATTGCATAATTCTATACACATTTTATTTATGAAACATATCTCTAATTTTCCTCCCTTTACAACTCTTTAAGGTCTGACTCCTTTGTGCGTTGTTCAAAAATTCCTTGTGTACTGCTCTTTAGTTCCCTATTTTTAATCACCCACGCACGTGCATTGCATTAACTCTACAAGGCTTATACCCATTTATCCCCCATATTCTAATAAATTATACCATCCATCTTCTATGCAATTTGATTACTCATCTAGAAGTCTACAAAACATTACATTGTGTGATCGCACACCAATAAGGTTGGTTATTATTCATTAACAAACTAAATACATTTTATGGAGATGAAAGATTGATAATTCACCTAGGATGTTCTTTAATCATCACTAAAACTCATGAGGAATGTGTGGATATGATTCCCTCAATGGTTATATATAGGTAATCAAATATAGGAATTATAAATCATTGTATCCATTTTTGATGTGACAGGGTTAATGTGTTTCTTCAAATGGAAAGATATAAGTGATAAAATAAATAATAAGAGGGATAAATGACATGACCCAATGTAATAATATTCTCATAGAAGGCTGAGATATAAAAATGAATCACATGAAAAATTATATCATGCCATAATAAAATGTATGGTAAAGATCATGAAAATGTAGGCACTAAGCATAATATATTGCAAGTAATAGTGTGCATCATATGGATCATGACACTAAGCATGGGATATCACACAGTATAGGTAATATGATCACACCTAAAAGAGATATAACCATTGAGCAAGAAATATGACCCGAAAGAAATCAATGACATGACATGATGACTATAGGATCCTCTATGGACAATATAGGATAATACATTGACAAGTAACATGCACAAGCACACAAAATTATAAACACGCATATGTAGAAAATCAATCAGTCATAAGACATGCAAGATAAGAATCCATGGATATATGTTTCCAACATATGTAACATCACAATGTATATATGCATGGAACATAGTGTATAAGACATAGGCAATAATAAGACATGTATGAGTAATAATATAGAGTTCTACATGAAAATGGAAAGTGATAAGAATATAACATAATACCTATAAAAAATATGCCCCTGGTAGGAATACCTCTAATATGAGAAATCCCTCAGGAGTGCACTTAATGAAGTTGCAAAGAATCTATAAATTTATGATCATATTTAGCTTTTATGTCTTGCATCTCACCCACTCAAATAAAACCATAATAAGCGTGTGTGTAACATATCTATGTAAACTCATAGCATAAGTAAATAAGCATGATATGTATCAATGTGTCACTATGTAATTGATAAATATAATTTGTAATTTTATTTTTATGTTTTTATATTTTGTGCTTTTCTTGAAGAAACTTGACCCCTATGAGGGAAATATATGGCCAATATAAGCACAATAATAGTATATCTAAAATGTATACAAGGTATAGTCCAATGGAAGTATCTAAGTCACATGTTACCTATAGATGTGTGATGCATATCATGGAAATATATATAAATATATATCTATATAAATCGTGGAAAGTAAAGGATGTGAGGATGGGAAATCAAACAAAGAATGTGAAAATCATGATCAAGCATGAAAGTGAAATATGAAAATATGCAAATAAAATGTTACAAAATTAAAATCTTGAGAGGAATAATCACAAGCCAACAACCAAAGACAATTGTAAAATATATAGTCATGAAATGTCATCAAGTTAAAGATAAAATGACTTGTCTACCAACATATAGTCAAATCAATTTAGAGGAAAATGCCACCACAATGTCCTTGATCCAAACATGAATCCATGATCATAGGCATTTAATGTAATTCCATATTGATTATATGAATAAAAGATGAAGCGTTGAATCACAAAGTGTGTTAGGAAAGCTAACCAATTATACCATTAAGTATGGAATTTTCAAAATGGATGACAAACTCATGCACATTTGACGCATTCTTAACAAAAGTAGATCTTGTCTCCAAATTTTTATGATCAAAACTAATTTCTCTAGTGTATGGATATGTATAATTGAATAGTTTGCCTTGGAGATGTAATGGTATATGATTATTCCTTTTCTAATTAATTTTATCTTTATGAGATTTTTTCTTAGGTAGTCACTTATGTTGTTTTTCAGATGTAACAAGATCTATTGGGGGATATTTTAAATATTTCTTTACATGGTTTTTAATTGTATTACCTTGATATTTTAATGTAATATATTCATGTGTACTATCAAGTTTTGCTTTCATTATTTGTATCCATGGAATTCCTAAAATAGAATTGTATGAAATCACAATAGGCAATGCAATAAATGATGTAGGTAATTTGTGTGGACCAGTTTTAATATGTATTGTGATATGACCCAATGTCATAACTATATTATTATGTGAATATATTGATATTAGAGTTAAATCAACTGAATCATATTCAAGTTTCTTAAGGAAACTGATAGTGAAAATGTTAATGTCAACTTGATCATCCATCATGATTCCATGAATTTGTTTTCATTTGAGAAAAGAGCTAATGAAAAAAGGTTCCATTTGTGAAGAATGAGTTTATATGGGATAATTTAGAACCATGTTTGGCACATTATTATGTTTAGGTGATTTTATCTTAGGAGTTGGATTTTCCACTTTTGAAGATGAATAAATATTTTGCATGGGAATTTCTACATTGGGAGATGTTCTTGTGATGGTTTGATAGCTATGTTAAGGTCAATGTCACCACTAACAATAGTCTTGGATTTATGTTTCAAGTTAAAGTGCTTAATTATTATATAAGCAATGTATTAGTACATTTAATTAATCATACAATATTATATTTTTTTTAAGATGATCTTGTAATATAATTCATGGTTAATCACTAAATGGTGCAGTATTATCCATAAAATATTATTAAATAAGAGTATCAATAAAGGTATTGACTTCACTGAGTTCTACTATTAATAGTACAGTCTTATCTCTAAGAAGGCTTGTTCTACAAGTTAACTACTCTCCAAACCCTATCTATATCCTCTTTATTATCTATATAAGAGCATAGAGAGATAGTGGTTGAGGTATTCACTATGAAAGAGAGCTATTATTATCCTTGCAATTTAGCCAATATCTTTTTAATCTAAAGATATAGTCATGCTACTTATGGTAAATATGCTTATTTTATAATTTTAAACTTTCATTAATTTATATTATTACATGTATTATGGGTGTATGTCTTATGGTAGCTACAATGACTCTGTACTATATTCAATTGCTTTAATATGGTGTCATAGCATGGTGATGCACATTTGGTAGTTGGCAGTGACACATGATCTAGAGACTTCTCATCAGCTTGTCAAACATCCTGAACGTAAGGCAACTATTGCAAAAGATCTAATTTATCTGAATAAGAACACTAGGGACTTGGTTCCACTTACAAAAGGAAGAAAACTAGTGAGGTGCAAGTAGATGTACCCTAATAAGTATGCATCAAATGGGTCTATTGAAAAATACAGAGCCCAACTTGTAGTAAAAGTTTTTTCACAAGTTGAAGGTGTTGACTACCATGAAACCTTTGCTCTAGTTGCAAAGATGGATCCATCAAGTCATTACTTTCCTTGGTTGAAACATAGGTATGTGAATCCCATTATATGGACATCAAAAGTTCCTTATTTCATTGAGAATTGTAGAAATAAATTTATATGTCCTACCCTCCAAGGTTTGTTAGTAGTGAGAACTCTAACTAAGCGTACAGATTGAGAAAGTCCTTGTGTGAATTGAAATAGGCTCCTTGAAAAGATCGACATGTTATAATAAATTATATTCTTGAACGAAGTCCTCCAACACTATAGTATACACCAATAAAGTAGGCAAAAAACTCTTAATTTTGGTTTTCTATGTTGATGGCTTGATTATCACAGGGGCTTCCATTAAGCAAATTCATGATTTGAAAGCACAATTTATTTATTTATTTATAGATGAATGACTCAAGATTGTTTCATTTTATAATTTGTCTTCATATTTCATAGTCTGAGAAAGGATTTTTTATTGATTAATCTAAGTATTCTCAACACATACTCAATCACTTCAACATAAAAGACTACAAATCCACACTCACTCTTTATCAATCTTGATTAATTATTTCCACCAAATTTTCTTCTCCTTTGGTTGATGGTACACTCTATAGGAATTTGGTGAGAATCCTTCTATACTTGACTCACACACATCTTTATCGCTCTTTTTTTCAACCTTGTATCAGACTAATATCAAGGTCCCCATGATAGCTAATGACAGGCCACTAAACACACCCTACAATATCTTTGATCTCTCTTTAACTATGGGATTGAGTAAAGTTTAGGATTAAAAGCCTCAATTTCTAGTTACAATTATGGTTTGAAATAATAGTTTTAGGCTACATACACAGTGATTAGGTAGGATATCTAGACTATCAAATGTTGACCATAAGATACATCTATCATCTTGGGGGAATTTTTGTGACTTAATGTTATAAGAAACAAACTAATATTACTTTGTCTACCATTGAATCTAGGTACAATGGAGTGTCACTACCAATTTTTATTCAAGGTGGAATCATCACATGTTTTCTGAGTTAGAATTTATCAAGACCCAATACACAATAATTTGTGCTATGATAAAATTTCTATTTACATCTCTTGTAACCTAGTGGAGCACTAACACACAAATCACATTGAGATCCATATGAATTATATTTATCAATTGACATAGGATAATGTTATTGATATTAATTTTTTTAACACATGATCAGGTTGTAAACATATTTACAAAACCCTTGCTTAAGGCCTAATTTGTTTAACTCGAGCAATCTTTCGTAGTGAAGGAAAGTGTCGTCAATTGGGGATAGTTTACTATTTTTTGTCTTTCTCTTCATCAAAGTACATCTTAAGGGGGATGTTAGTGCATTTAATTCATGCACTATTATATGGTTTTAAGATGCACATGTAATATTCATTGTAATAAAATTTATGGACAATCACTAATTGATGCACAATTATCCATAAACTATTATTATATAAGAGTATCAATCAAGTTATTGACTTGATTGAATTTTGCTATCAATAAAAAAGTATTATCTTTAATACTTTTTTTAAAATTTAGAAACTCTCCAAACCCTATACTTACCTCTTTCTTATCTATATAAGAGCATAGAGATTTAATGGTTGAGGTTTTCACTGTGGAAGAGAGTTATTGTAATCTTGGAAATTTAGGCCAAGGATTTTTATTTTAAAGAGTTAGTGATGTTTCATGTGTTAAATCTATAGTTTGTTTTTATTTAAAGCTTTCATTAATTTATATTATTACATGTTATGAATGTATGTCTTATAGTAGCTATAACAATTCTTAAGTATATTTACTCTCTTTAATACATTGATTATATGATAATCACAAAATGACTCTGTATCATATGTTCATGAAAAATGAGTTTGGTTATAATGTTTAAAATGGGGTAAAATAATCATGTTCTTATCAAGTAACACATTCAATATTGCACTTTCAATATATTTAGTTCAATAAATTGTCTTGGTCTACTAAGGAAAGGAATAAAACTTGTTTTAGTTGTGGCTTTATAATTAACCAATATATTATGAATCTTCTTGATAGATGCATGGCTATTGTTAATAATTGAAGTATGATTGATAGAATAACTTTGTGAAGCATGAGTCTCATAGGTAAGTATGAGTGTTTGAAAAAGTTTGTCCTCAAGTATCGTCACCTCATAAAATATATGATTGAAATATTTAAAAGTTTGAAAAAAATATTTTAACCTTGAAAGGATGCAATAGACTTATATTGAATATGGAATGTTTCTCTATATTTGTTGGTTGATATATCAAACAATGCATGTCACTCTTGAATCTAAACATAAATCAAAGATAGGCTCAGAATGATCTTGGTGCATAGATGGAATATGTGGTCCCTTGTTATTGATAAAGTTTGACGGGAAACCTTATTATAATTTAAGGAAGGTATGTAGGGAACCACTATCGAGAGTATGAAACCAATCTAAAACATGACTAGTTAAGCTTCTATGAAATGTCTTAAGCAATATTGTATCATTAGCACCATATTTTGTGATAGAGGCACAAATGTGCTTAAAATGTAAATAAGAATCTCTATACTTATTAAATTAAAATAAAAGTGAATTTTAAAACCACATAGGAGAGGAGAATCAAGAATCTTATATACTATAGTTTTCCTATAAATATCATTAGAATCAACCCAATAATTGGATGCAATAGACTCTATAGATAAAACTTGTACTTGCCTTTGCAACTCACCTATTGTATACATCATAGTAAAAATATTTTGGGCTGTCACAACCAAACTATGAAGGGGTTCATTCAAGATTATAATTTTATTATTAGTTCTAAACATAAGATAACTAGGAGGAATGGAAGTAGAGGTATAAGTAAAACAGCCACTATAAATCATAGGAGAATCAGTGATCACATAAGAAATATTAACACTGATTACTTATTTCATAATTTTCATAACTCGAGAAAAAGAATAAGGATTATACAATGTCAGGAATCTAGAACCACAAACAGCTCTGATACCACTTGATAGGATCTAGGAAGCACAATTGATTACCATATACAAGCAACTAAACGCATAATTTAACCAGAAGTAATAAGTAACTAGAAACCATAAACAACACATAATTTGAGAGACAATACCCAATTGTATTAATACTCTTCCAGAAGGAAATACAACAAAGAAGATGCCACAGTCTTCTTCCTTACACACCTCTAGGGCTCCCACACCTCTAGGGCATAAACAGTAAATCTCTTAAAGAGCTCACTCTCTCAATTACAGTCCCAACAATCAACTCAAACATAGAGTTGTTGTTTACCTCCACTAGCAAGTAATAATACTCCCAGTCCACCATTCAGTAACAATACTGTCAGTACCACCAGTAAGTGACAATCACTACCAGTCCAACCAAGTACTCCACGTACTCAAGGTCCGAGTACACCATGTACTCCAAGTAGATCTCACCTAATCTTACTACCTATTGTGTTGCTGATCACCTTGATCCTGCTGCCACCTGCAGATCAACCTGGTTCTACACACCTGCAAACCTAGACCTTACACACACACACACACCTACAGATGAACCGATCTTACTTACTCAGAAGAACCGTTGTCCTTACCTCACCAAGTCCTTATGATTCTCCATACCAGCACCCCTGTGGATCTCTACCAAATCTTACTGTCCCATAGATCTACCTGATCATACACACTTGACACTGTGGCACTATGAGGAGCCAAGCTTGCTCTCTCTATCTAGCACCTGGGGAATCCCTACTTTGATCCCTCACTCTTTACAATACAGCCCATGAGTCTATTATATAGATCTCATGCAAACAATAATTAGACATCCAATTACAATAATTAGATCCGCAACTCCAAGACTAAAATTATCCTTTTACATGCAAACAACTGGTTCGTTAACAAATTATTCGTGAAACCAACAGTTTTGGAACTGCACAGGCGACCAACATCGATCACTGTCTATCTAGAGATGACCGATGTTGGCCGATCCATGATCGATGTCAATAGCCCTATGCTCTGAATATGACCAACGTCGGTTGGCCTGACCGACGTCAATTTCTCTGCACCTCAGCAACCTCCTCCATGTTTGCATACAGTGAAGCTTTTAGCTCCACAACCTAACATACAAGACATTTTTTTTTTAATTTTCAATAAATTCATCACTATGAGCATCCAAGGAAGGAATATGAAGAAAAATATTTTTGGCATTTGCGTTTAAAGAATTATTTTTTTTAATTTTCATTTAAAGAACTATTTTTTGACATTTTCATTCAATGGATAAAAGATAATCATTTTCAACATTTATTTTTTGACAGAGTATAAACACAACCATTTTTAAAATTTTCATAAGGAAAGAGTAGGAATATAATGTTTTTCATCATTGACATCATCTTCAACATTTACCTTCAAAGAAAGAGTATAAACACAAGTATTTTCAACATTTTCATTTATGTTAGGTTCTACACAATAAACAATGTTGCATTGCATACACTGAGGTTTAAAAATAAATTGTTCTATGGTACTTTACTTAATAATAACATATTTTTCCTTAAATTTTTTATTATTTCATACAATGTTTAATTCCATATTCATGAGGGCTCGTAGAAAGACAACCAACACCAAATATTATTTACATTTTCACATGGCTCGCTAGGGTTGAAAATAAGTTATGTTGATTTTTTAGTTGTGCTAATTTTTCATCATCATTATCATAATACTATGATTTTTTATCATTCCAACCATCATTAACATTGTCTATAGTAGCATAAACAATAAAATTAGTGGCATTCTTAGAAACATTTTCACCATTCAAAGAGTAATGCATCACATTGACACTAGGCCTTGAAAGATGCAACAAAAGGCTAAGACTAATTATATTACAATAAGAAACCAAAACACTAGATAAATCAGATTTGTAACATCCAAAACAAAAAACCCTAGAGGGAAATATAAAATTAAACCCTAAGGTTGATAGGTTTCAAAATATAGGAGTTCACCAAAATTTAAGAAACACATTTAGAAATGCATGGGCACAAACATTTATTGTCGAAGATAAATTAATGAGCACAACCAAGTTCTTAAAATTATATCTTCAAAGTAAAATTAGACCCTAACAATTTAATTAAGAAATTATATAACACTAAGGTTGTGTAAGAGCATTGAGTTCACCATGATATTTAATAATTTGTCACACAATGGAGATAACATTTTGCATAATCAAGTAAAACTATGACACAATAAAAATATATGAAAATAAAAATAAATAAAACAAATTTGAAATGTGAAAAACTTGATAATTATATATTAAAAACTTGAAAAATGATAATCCTAGAGATATACCTAAATTTTAACTTACATGTGCACTATTAGAGCTAAAAAAAAGTGAAAACAGTCCAAACAATAAGCAAAACAAAACCTAGTCATAGGTTTGTGAATAAAAAACTTTTATAAATGGGTCAGAATTATGGAGTGGTTGATTATGACCTAGGTCAGAATCATGGCCTGATTGTAACCTTGATCCCATGATTGTGACCCACTACTATGATTGTAACCTCTATATATTTTTAGGTCCTAAAATTTTTGGAGTTATTTCGACAGAGGCAAATGACGAAGAATCTTGATTCACCTAATCTGATGATGATAAAAAATATTTTATTTTATTTTGCTTCAATTTTAATATATAATTCACCATAATATCCTAAGACTATCAATTTACAAGGGTTAGTGGCCTGGGAACCCTCTTGAGGGGTTGTAATTACATATCTTGTATGCGTAGAATCAAGGCTCAATGTGATTCTAGTGTTTGTGAGTATTTCTAACCCAAAATGAGATAAAGGAATTCACCTCCTCTCCTTATATAATCAAATACAACTATATGTTTCACTATCACCTTATTTTGGTACTAGTGTCATGGCTTAAGATAGATGAAGTTAGAATTGGACCAATGTGTAGATTGTTTTGACAAACATGAAAACATATTGATAACACTTGATGATTATGAATAAGAGACTTGGTTTTTTAATAGATATTGATGATATGAATCTATAATCAAATGCCTAAGGATACTTTTGTAAATATATGATTCACCAAGACACATTTACACATAGATCCACCATAGAAGATAGTGAAAGCTAACAATAAATACATGAGAAACATGGTTAATGTCATAAATGACCCATAAGTCAAAAGGGATAGAACTATGGGATAAATATGACTTAGGAAAGACCCTAAAAGAACGTTTTAGATATTTCAAGAGCATTTAAGTTCATGAAATAGAAAATAAATAAGTCAATTTGTAGGTCTTCAAACATATTTAGTTGAAATTAAGGTATTATCATTGACCCAAAATGAATAAAATTTCAAGTTGCAAGGAAAACCTAATTTAATAAAAGATAATATGAATCCCAACATAAGGGGAATGTATATCAAAAAGATCCAAATGTGTGCATATAGACCAAGTGTGATAAACCAATAAAGATACGCTAGTGGAAACATGAGGCTCATTTGACTAACTCTACTAGAAGTAGGGATAGTAGAATGGGAATCTATATCCAAATTAATAAAATCAATAATTGTAGTTAGTAATCTGATAGATGTCACATAAGTAAAATAAGTAGAAGGAATCCTAATTACCTAAGTATTTGGGGCCATTGAAGAGGTTATGAAACTAAAATGGTGAGGCCGAATGAACACCTTCTAACACATTATTTTAAAATGTGAATTGGTCCCTTGTGGTTCCTCCTCTATTAATGGTATTTGGGCATTTGGTCTCTACTCAATCCCTTGTATTCTTTGAGATTTTGGCCTTTGTGGTGGAGCTATAAATCCTATTACATGTAATTTATCCTTTCTTTTTGTAGTGTTTGTCAGATTCAAATAGTAAAGATCATCCAGATAAGCAGTATAGTAATAAATCACACTAAATTTTCCTTAAATCAAATACAAATGCTTGGCGATGTTCCCCTTAGGTTCCCAATGTCTCAATGTGTGATCATCAAACTTGAATGAGCTTCTATAAACTAATAGTTGCAAAGTATAGGGGTATGTTATGTACACTATTATCTATATCTGTAAGGGTGTGTGTGTCCAATAGTTTTGACTCTTTTGTTTGCAAATACCTCCTACTTGAGTGACAAATTGATTAAATTTTATGTGACATAGAATTGGAGCTTAAGGGGTGCAATGAAAATTCCCTTGATCCAAATCACTGTGAATATTTGGTAACACTAGTAAGCTCCATATTATGTGACTGACTCCCTCATCTCTTCTAAAAACCTATCCATAAGATGCCCATCTATGGTTTGATACATATTGGGATATAAATAGTACATGTATAACTTATTGAAATGAACATGAATTGGGAAAATTGAGGAATTAGGCCATTTTGAGAAATCTACATGGCTAAATCTCATAGTGGAACAACATGCATCCACAAGATAGAATCATATATAAGTTGTGTCCCTCCTTGACTCGTAAGAGATGTTGTCTACAATTATAGGAGATTATTTCCACTTGTGTCGATCTTCTCTTGTCACTAATAATCATAGTGAGAAGTGCCACCCAAACTTTATTCACATGGATTATATCAAAATCCCCATATAATATATACATTAGAAGCAATCCTGCCCTAACCCATTTTTTTAAAGTTTTAATTGTATAGGTGTTAATGTCACTTATGTGACCCCAATAGTTTGCATCCTCAACCTAGTCTTTCACAACGTCCATGAGATTATTTTTATGAAGCCATTCTAGGAAAATCTTCTAGTTATAGTTGAAATTAGGTTTAGACAACTTGTAATAACTTTCAAAACTACCCCCTTGCAATAAAATCCACTATATTTCTAAGGTGTGGGGAGAAAGTCACATCATCCTTGAGGACACATTTAAAAAAAATAAGTAGTTTATGCATGTAGTTTACTCAAGTTTCACAATGGTTTGGTGAATACCTACCCTTTTCATCATGATAATATCATCTATTACACTAAACAGAGTATTGTAATGATCATACATAATAAAATTAAGTGAGAAAGGGGAATCTCTAAATTCTTAAGGATATATGGAAGAATGTTGGCAAGATTCCCAATAATCTAATGTTTAAATAGTAGTCACTAGAGAATCTTCACCTTTACCACAACAACATAATACATCTCCAAGCTAATAGAATAGAGGATTCTACTGACTAGGCCATGCAATAAATATTGAGCTTTGCGGTAACACATGATGAAATCATTGGAGAAAAGGCATTTCTCACATAGACATGACCATTGAATTGTAAGGTATCTAGTTGGTATTTATACTGTAACATTATAATAGATTAGATATAACATGGAAGAGTTTAAGAGTAACAGAGAAGATAACTATGAAAATATAGAATATAGTGATATGTTATAATATAATATTAAATAAGACAATTATTTTAAATATTATGATGGTATAGTATAAAAATAATTGTGGAACTTGTAACAATTATTTTTATTATATTGATATAAAGAAAAATGAATTGTAGTAGGAAATATTATGTATTATTTAGTATGGATAAGCACACCCACTTATTTTTATTTTATGAATGCATAAATGAACTAAGTCTAACTAGTAATAATCTATGTGCCACATTAGTTTCAATTGAAGTTAACTTAATCAAACATAAAACATTTGTAACCAACAGTTCCAGATTTTATGTCAACAAAGAAGAAGAGATTGCCATCTTGTGTTTTGTATGATATTTTTCTATTCTCTAGTGATCACAATATGAAAAATGGATTCTCTTAGTATTATTCACACTGTGTAATATTCTTGGCTATATAAAAACTTGTTTAACAATGGCGATCACTTGGGAATGATCTTTTCTATATTAACTTCACATGTAATTCAAATCTTCAAAAGGTATATTTCCACATATTAATAGCAAATGATGGATTTTATTCCTTTATTTTCAAAATTCCCATTTTGATTTATATTTTGGTGAATCCCATGGCCTTCATATCAAATAGAGAATATCAGTCATCTACATGTCATAATCCCATAGTCTCACTATCACAAACTATAAAGAGTGCAATTTTCATTGTAATTCTTCTTATGGACCCATTGAATTATGGATTTAACATATTATGTGAAATTATAAGTGGAAAATAATGAGACATGTGGCAACAATTTTATGATTAGGGCCTCACATAACTCATGGAGTTCACTGAGTACCAAGCTGATCATAATGAAGTCTGTCGAGTTCATTATAAGTTATTTTTTGATATTTCCACATGTATACTCTTGTACATAACAAAGACATTATCCCATATCACAGATTTTAAATAAAATAAGCACTATGCATATGGTCACTGAATAAATGATGTCATAAAGAGAGAAACGAGGGATCTTTATGGATTCATGGAGTTCATGGAGTGTGAATAATGTATAGTCACCCCATGGATAGATTGAGGCATATGTATTATGATACACCGGTAGTCTTACTAAAAAAATAGTGATCACAGTGTGTAAACACAACTTTCTTAGTCCTCTAAAATTCTAAATATATCTTCACCTCTATAAAAATTGGTTAGCAATGGTTGTCACTTGGGAATAATTGTATAATTTTTATTAAATTTCACATGCATCTCCTTCACAATTCAAATCTCCAAAAGGCAACTTTCTCACATCATATGGCATTTCAAAATCCATTAACTAATAGAAAAAAATAGCCTTTGTTAATTATCCTTTAAATCACAAAATTATGGATAAATTTGATGACCAACCCTTCCTATCACGACTTCTTTGGCGATGTTATTTATTCCACATTGCCCTTCAAATGTTAGTATAGTTGATAGTAGAATAAAAATTCATTAAAGATTACACATAGATGTGTGTGTGTGTGTGTGTGTGTGTGTGTAGTCCTTTCGAGTTTTTGACATTATATCCAAAATATCACTTTGCATTTGATATGGTCTATCATAATAATTTATTGTATTTTAAAACTAAAAAATGTAAATATGATCCTATGACCATCAAATTTAGTCCATGCTTGAAATCCACAAATTAATAGAGAATAACATATTTTATTAATTGATTTTCATAATGCCTATTGTAATTTGTATTTTTATGAATCCCATGCCCTCAATCTCAAATGGAGAATCTCAATCATCCACTTGTCATAATATTGTGGTTTCACAATCATGAGCTACAAAGTAACATATGCAAACAAGTAAACTAGCATCTCATGTCATGCTTAGAGATTGATTTTTTATTTTTTGGAAATATTTTGAATGTTTTTGTATTTCTAAAATATTTGATTTTTTATGTTCTTTTATATATTTGATAGGTACTAGCCTATGATCCCATCAATTAGAGGACTATAGTGTGTGCTTAGATCATGGATGTTGAAGATGACTTTTCATGGGAAATTTTTTCTACATGTAGATGAATCTAAATCTGAAAAGGAAATAGGTGTTGTAATGTAATTGTCTTCATCAATGCTCGTATAATCTTTTGTAAGATGTGTAACTTGAGAGTGTGCAAGACTTTATGGAGTCTGTTATATGGTTAAAGAGTGTCTCATGACCTATCTTTTTTATGGAACATGTTGAATAGTTTGAAGGATTACCTTAGGATGCATAGTATAAGATTTAGACTTGTTTTATTCTTAAGTAACTTTTTAATATAAATCTTGTTACTTAGGAAGGTGTACCACTTTCATTTGAATTGAATGTATATAAATATTTTGTATAGGTGCAACAAATCATTTTGCACTATGCTCATGACTAGGTGCCATAACTATATTTTTATTATGCTCTTAAATAGGTTCCAAAACCAACTATGGTGTTGGTGGCAGATGAGGAGTTACCATTGACTGTAGAGGGTATTTATATTAAATTCTTTGAACTTTGACCACTTGACTAAAATATATGTATTTGAGGCACATGTGTACTATAGATGGTATTGTGTGGAATTTCTATATCCAAGGGCATCCAATAACATATTAAATACCCTTTTGTTTAGTAAGACTAGAAATGGAATAGCCAAGGTTTCTAAACCAACTCAAAGAGGTAGCACTAAATGTGCAAATGTATTTTGTGTATGACCATCAAATTCTTTGATGACTCTTGATGTAGCTTGTAAATCTTTCTCTATCTATACAAGGCTATGAAGAAGTGTCATTGTACATGCATTTTCACTCGACCCATTGTCAATAATGATACTGTGTATAGGTTGCTTGTTGATATAAGCTCGAATAAAAATAACATGCCTATCTAAATCATCATCATAAATTTTGATGTGATTATTGGATGTGGTGCAGATGTGCCTATAAATGTACCAATAATTTCATCTATTAGATGCCCATATGTCTTAGTAGGAGGATGTGCATTGTATGCACAAGATACTTTTGAATTATCTATATGCTCTATAGTACCATTATTTGGGAATGGATTACTAAAGATTTTTAGCTTTGAATTATCATTTTGTTGTGGTTTAGCTTCATATGTGGCTATGCTTAGCTCAATAGTATTATTAACAATAAGATCTTGCATTTGATTCCTTAACCTAAAACGGTTATTTGTAGAATGTCCAACACATGTATGGTAGTTACAATATGCATTATTATCAAAGCCTTTAGGTTGAGGCTTGGTCAAACCAAGATCAAATGGTGGAGGTAGAGATATAAGATTAATATCAAGTAAATTCTATAATAGTGCATGAGGAGGTTGTGGTAATCTTGAAAATTACATCCTTGGTGGAGCTATCAATTGAAGTTTATTTGTTGGTTGTGATACTGCATTAACTATTACTTCTTATTCATTCTTACTTTTGTTATATTTAACCCTGTAGTTTGGCTTGCTTTGAAACTTGGAATTTGAAGTAGATGGAGCACTTGGTTCATATTTTAGCTTGTTCAATACTATGAGCTTAGCTTTTCTTTCTTTGATTATATGACATAACTCATCAAAAGATTTGAATTTTTCAAATATGATTGATTCATGGAGTGGTGATAACAAGATTTGTGTGAAGATATATTGTAATTCAATGTCTACCATGGAGTTTTTCATCTTATCTAGCATAGTTTTGTACTCAAAACATATTCACTAATAAGCTCTTTTTACCCTTTCTTGAGTTTAACAATTTGTGCATAAGATAACATTTCATCAATGTTGATAGAAAAGTGTGCTAAAAAGTAATCTACCAAAGGGTTGAATGCTCTAACCAATTGAAGTGGAAGATCGTAGAACCATAGTAAAGCATAAAATTTGAGGCTTCGTAGATTGAGCTTAGTTAGTAATTTGTCATTGTAAGTATAATCCAAGAATGTTACATGGAATGAATGAAAACATTATTCAAGATCACCTTTACCTTTATAGAGTGGTAGTTTAGGATCTACAAAACCTACCGGTAATAGGTAAGAGGCTATCTTAGGTGTCAAAGGATTGTGAATCAGACTATGGAAGTCTATTGAATGTCTATTTTTAAAGACACCTTGCTCTGATTATAATACTTAAGCATGTAGGGCTATGGCAACTTTCTCAAGAGAGTGTGCATTAGGTGAAGTTGGTGGTCGAACATTTGTAATAATCAAGGGAGGTGTGTATGATGCTTTTGTATTAATAGGCATGTTAATTTATTGGAATCTTTGTGATGCCTCCATATTAAGGGATGTTGGCACATATGTAAATAGAGGTGTTGATATAGGAATATAAGTAATAGTGGTAATTGGAACATCTATAATAAAAGTAGAAGATTGAGCTGATTTATTTATTTTATCTCTTATAATGTATAGGAATGCATCAATCTTATGTGGGTTAGCATTAAGATATTCAAGGAATCTTTTAGCAATAACTTTATCCACTTACTTTGTAATAGTTTGTCAATTTCAATAATCATAATAAATCCATCAATAGGGTGTGTAATATGTCTTATAGCATTTTAAATGTATAATTGTTCCTGTTCCCAGGTTAAAATTGATTTTACAAAGAGTTTCCTTAACATTGTTTATGAGTTAATAAGGCTTGAGCTTGTACATTAGTAATTTTCACCTTTTTATGGTTTTAAATTTGATTAATTTCAATATATGGTGAATCCAAATAACAATTTGAAAATTAAAATAGAATATAATGCCAAGTTTTAGAAGATGTAAGAAAAATTTAGTCATTATTTCCATGATTTGAAGTTGAAACTTTAAAATTTGCACCAAGGAGTAGGGGTGTAACTAGTCAAGGTGCGTTTATTTTATCGGCTCTCAAATATATCGATCCCACTCATAAATAGTAAGCATGGCCCAAAAGGAACTAATTACAGAGGATTCGACCATCCTGTAGCCACACTATACCATCTCAAGGGTAGGTTGAAAGTAACTTCCCAGGTCTGACCATTTACTAGTGGACTACAAGAATAAACAGTCCAAGGCTTCATATGGATGAGAAACAAAACCCTAGGCATTTTTAATATATCATGAGGTACATGGAAATAAGTATAAGTATATAATTTTGTATAATGGTTTGAGTATTGGGGTAGTACCTCTCACACCATGGTTCAACTAAAATTGAAGACTACTTTGCCTATTGGAACATAGTTTATAGGAAAGCAAGAAGGAAAATCAATTGAAAACTAATGACGAACAAAGATTTTTTTTTCAAATAAGAATTTTAAATCCCTAAGATCAAAGATAATTTATATTTAGTTTCTAGAAATCATAAATTCAACTGAAACCCTAGAACAAAAATTTTAAAAAGAAAACAATGATCAAAACAAATGTACATGTTCACCAATATGTTTTACCCCATTTTTTATAAAAGAAATAAATGTTATATGATCATAGGTGTAAAACTAAATAGATATCAAAATGTTAAAGATGTATATTAATCAACAGCTATAATTTTGCTAAATGATACTTGACAACAATAACTCTTGATTTACTTTGAGATGCTCTAGACTTTGCTTATGGCTGCTCCTTGTGAGTGATCTTGAATTTAGAAAGAATAGGGTAGATTTACAATAGTGTGAAAGCTAGGCACCAAGTGATAGATTTTTTTTATAATGAATGACCTTTGATATGTATTTATAAGCAATTTTTTTGATAATTTCATTTAGTTGACCTTATAAAATGTGTGGGGATACCTAAAAGATTGATTTGAAATTTAAAAACCAGTCATTATTTGGCATGGGATACAGTCGGTCTAGGTTTGCATAGCATAAACCTATCCTGATACATTAGGGACAACTATCATTTTTAGGAGATATTAAAAGGGTGATTTTAAGTAGCACAAGCATTTGACTTTGATAGTTTTATGTAGTAGTGATGATAAACAAAGGGTCGAGCCTGCATATAGATAAAATGCTTAGAAAAATGGTGAATAAAAGTCATGTATTTGGGCATAATTCATGTGGTTTAAGATGTGTTAATAATTAGCATTTTCAAGTACATATGACCATGTTTATGTTTATAAACCAAGTAGATAAATTAAAGGCAATCATGGAAAACTAAGCATCATTAGTCAAAATGCACAATGTTTTGTAAGAATCACTAACATCGAGAGATAATGTCATGAGTAGAATGCACACTAAAGAGTTGAATGTGTTGTGCGAACACATTTACATGAGTGAAAACATCATGTTATGTATAATGATTCAAATAGATCATGTAGGACATAACACAAAAATTAAGACCAATAATTACTACTGTAGGTGATGATTTTCAAGGCATCATGTAAAGTCGAGTTCTCCTTCACACATTATTCAACATGGTTAAGGATGTGTTGGTGTATTGGATGAATTTAAAGTAATATTTGATCAAACTTGACCCTTCAGTCCAAGATATCATCGAAGAACCAAAATACATCCCGCCTACCAAACTCATAAAGATTCTTCGTGCAAATAAGGCTTCTCATATCATGCAACCTTCACCATAATAATAACCTGGTGGAATGACAACATTTAAATCATCATATAAAACCTCATTAGTAGCTACCCAATCTTCTCACACCACTCATCTTTTAGCCTCTCAGGCTATCCCTCATCCTTTGTAGCAAGTTATTGCATCCTTCACATTTTTGATCAATTTTGACTCTGACAACAATTTAATTGTCAAGAAAGCTTTTAGAGTGAGGCCAAGAAATTTGAAACCCATAGAGATTATTAGGTGGTATGTTTATTAGTTTAAAACCTAAAAGGGTGGCTAAGTATTACATACGAAATGAGAAATAGTAGATAATACTTTAAGTGAAACTATGACCAATGTTTCTTGACCATTAGATCGACATAACTCAAAACAACTCCAATCATCTTTAGAAGTTTATCTAAATCATTTATACTCTTCCAAAACCTTTGTCTTAGAATAAGACAATAATTTAAGTTTGAGAAAGGTTAGTAGGAAGATGCAAACTATAATTCACATATATTTTTGTAATATTAAACGTGCAACAAGCGTACACCATGGCAAATTTTATATAAAATATAGATTAATGTAGGTTAATGAAACACATGGAATTTTGAATGGATAATTTAGTATAGGAAATGAAATGTAAAAAATATAAAGATTCATACTCTTTTTTTAGTCTATATATATCTTGTATTTATAAAAGGAAATGTTAAAATTTTAGGGAAAATTTGATTTTGTATTCTTTTGTATAATGTCTCCTAAAACTTATATAAATATATATTGCATTGAATATATCTTCCTTATGAATGAGTTTATTCTCCCTTAATGTTTAATTTTTATTTCATAAATTAATAAGAATGATAATAAATGCATATACATATGTTATGAATAAGAAAAAAATTATGCCTATGATATTGTACTAAGTTAGCTTTACTTTTGCCTATAATTCCTGTAATAATTTAGTGTCTAATCCCAACATTCAAAGACTACAACATATAGCATGCCCTGATGAGAGATTTTAGTGAACACTACTAAAATACTACTCCAACTCTTTTACTCTTTATATTGTCCATTACTTGTTTTCAAAATTTTAAATTGGCATGTTTACTATTTTTAACCACTAGGGTAGATCTAGCAGTACTATTTTACATTGTTAAATGGTAGATCTTCCTTGTGCAATCAATTTACCTTGATTTAAAAACTAATTTTTGGAGTCATCATGTGAAATGAGTCTAAATCTATAAACCACTTTTTCAAGTTTATTGAATCATGGATATCTTCATAATATCGATTTACCTTGTTGTTTGTGGTAATTCACCTAAAACAAAAATAAGGTTAATTATATTGATGAACTTGAAATAAAAACATTCAACCTAGGGGTTTTACCCTCTTTCCATCCAAAGTTTTTTATTTTTGGATTCATATTAGATTTTGATCTTATAATTTTATTCACTCATTCCACCCTTACAATTTCAATTTCATTATGTGTGGCTTTGTTTGACATTAATCATGGTTTATATTATAAAAATTGATATAAATGATTTATCTTCATTGGATGTTAATTTTAAAAATGTGAAGGATTCAAATCATGAAAGAATTAATTTAATTTTTCAATCTTTATAACCATGTTTTATTGCAAACCCTAAACTTGTTAATGAATTAATACAAATGGTTGAAGAAATAAAGAATACAAATGTGTCTCATGTGGAATACAAATGTTTCTCATATGGAAAACCCTTGGGTTTGTACTTGTGTTCCTAAATTTTTTATGCTTGTGATGATTGGTTAACTCCTACACCCCCATCAAATAGTGTCCCTATGACTACTATTAATGGTCAAACTCAACCATTGAATGAACCTATTGAGACTACCACCATTCTCACACATGAGATAGTGACTATGATGCATATTATAGGCAACTTACAAATTTAAGTAATTAATCTAACAATTAATCAAGAGGCTTCTAATGATAGGGTGATGGATAATATTGATCCTTCCAATCGTATTACAAAGGATGTGCTTAGTATGCCTCTTCATCATGACTTAGTGGTTTTGAAATTCTAATTATTTGATGGTCATGGGAACCCTCAAGTTCACCTTTATGCCATATTTATATACATAAGAAACTATGAAAATTTTGTTTTAATCTTACTTAAGTTATTTCTTAGGACATTGAGTGGTGAGGCTTTAGATTGACTCTTTATTGTACCTACTTTGTCCCTACATTCATTTATGTGCTTATAAGAGGCCTTAGATATATTACAAAAAATGGACCTACAAATACATATGATAACATCCAATTTCTTAAATAAGGTCAAAAGGAGGATATTCATGATTACGTATTTAGATTTTGTTGTTATATACACTCCTTAATTTTATCAACCATGTGATCTTAAAAGGCAACATATCTTCATCAATATATTTATAAAACCTATTAAAAATAAAGTACTTAGCACAATCTTCAAGTCATTTGCTTATGTTGGTAATATGGCTATTGACCTTGTGGAAGAAGGATTAGTTTGGCTTAAGGTCCATACCTCACCTCTTAGGGATTCAAATATTTATAAGTCCCACGAGCTTATTATTTTATCAAATATGTTATTAAGAGAGTTTTAATTTAATAATGACAAACTACTAAGTAAAATCAGATTGTATAAGATATGCAATAAATCATACAAATTGATTCAAAACTTGTTAAATATATAAATATGATAAAAGGATAAAGTACTAAAGAAGATGAACTTAGCTAGAAATCAGGCATGTAGGATTGTAAGTGCAATATTGAAATTTATGTGTGATTATATGAGGGTACTGTGAATTCAGAATAAGACTTTGTATCCACCTGGGATAAGGTCATGATATCTAGAAGAGGCTAACCTATGCTAGTGTCAATAAGGTGTGTTGGTGTCCAATAGGATTTTATATCTCTATGTAAAAATAGATCAATGTACCTTCACTTATAGGTCTTGTGTGCATGATCAAATTTGTGTGATTTATTATGGAAGCCACTGCATGTCTTCTTTTTCACTTGGAATCCTAGTTCAGACCATGTGGGATAAATGAAGTAAAATTTGGAAAATGGGTTAGTGGCTAAAGTTATGTTTCACCTCAACACCCCCTTGTGTTACATGCTACCTACATACCAATAGCCCAAAGAGTGATCAAACTCCATGTAGTTCTCCCATGATATGGTAGTGTGTGTGAAAGATTGGTGTAATGTTATGTGTTGGTGCAATCATAAAGTGATTAAGTGCTTCGATAATGATTTATGACCTTTGAAGTCTATTCAAACTTATCCCAGGGCTACTAGGGTTGTGTGGACTCAAAAATTGGGAAGAATAAATGCTTTCCTCTCAATGTGTAATTAGATTCTAGTGTTTTTCCTTGATACGAGCCTCTAGTGAATTATTTAACCCTTTTTAGATTTTATGGGTTAAAGGAGTAGAATAGCCTATATAAAAGGATGAACAAAACTATTCTATAGTAAGCCAATTAATTAAAAACTTGGATAAATGAATATTATGAATAAAAATTCTGATTTATGCTAAATGTAGAAAGTAAGTTCAAAATAATAGTTTGATTGTAAAAACACTAGGAAGAGATAATACTTATCTCATCTACAAATTCTCAGGCAGATTTTAGAAGCACATAGGTGCAAGTAGGTAGGGAAAATATCAAGATCGAGTCTTCAAATTTTAGAAATATTATTTTTGGATGCCTGGACACTTGTGTTAATATAGGTGTCCTGATCCCAATGGTTCTATCTAATATGTAGTATTCACTGTATTACAGATCAAACACCTGTAACCTTCTAGGTTTTATGTTGTCTTTATGTTGATGTATTTTATTCACATGCATAGGTTATCAATTAATGTTTACGAAAAAAACCCTAGCTTTTCACCTTAGGACTTTGTACCTTACCAAAAATGGGTTAGTGGGTCATGGTGTTGAGCTAAACTCAAGAACCCATTTATCAATGAGTGTTGCTTATATAGACAATACTCCAAGGAGGGCCTCAAACATATGTAGTTTCACCCTAGGTGTTGGCTTGTGTCTGTACAAGGGTGTAATATACTATATGCAAGTGCATGCAATGATCTAGCTTGTAACTTGACAAATATTACTCATGGGTTGTTATTTGACTATTTCATACTTTTGATATGATTTTTCCTATGATTAATATAAAAATAAGGAAAAATAGGGTAGTATAACTCAATTTTAGAATTGAATGAGTTAGTTTGAATAGGTGTTTACTTAGTATTTTCTAGACAAATAATGAGTAGGCTTAGATTTGTATTTCTTATACCACACCTTATGGAAATATATCATGATAGGGTTAAATAAAATAAATGAATTAACCCATAGGATTTGAAATATTTACAAATTAAATGACTTTTGAGGATTGAACACTTAATAATAATATAGACACTTGCATCAACACAAGTGTCCCTATGTGGGATGTAAGTGTTTGGTAGGCTAGGAAGCTGCTAAGGATCTAAAATTGAAAGTGAAAGATATATATCAAGTTTTAAGCTTTTTTTACATTTTAGGAGATTTGGGTCATTAGAAATTAGGGCCAGACCATAAAATAGATAGTTAGGCATAGTGAGATAGCAAATGCAAGACTTTCAGTAGTATGAAGACCTAAAATTGAAGGGTGGATCTCTAATAGGTATTTGTCAAGTATACAAGGCCTTTAAGATGTTATATAAATCAGATTTTAGTATCTACATCCCCCCCCCAATCTAGAAATGCATAAGGATGAAATTACTAGTTTAAATGAAATAAATATGTACCTGGATGTGTATAACACACCTTACTTTTGCTTGAGTCCACTTTGAGTTTTTTTTGGGTATATGACTTGTAACCAAGAGCATGCTATAGTATAAATAATTACATATAATTTAATATTTTAAATAATTTAAATACTTGAAAAGAAAGAGAATAGGGAAAGAGTACATATGTATCAATGCAACCATGTTTCCCCTTGGTGGTTGGACTTAGTAAAGATGCTTCCTTATTAAGCATTAGAGTTGAGAGAGGTTTAAAACTAAACAATAATAACCTAAAAGTGGTATTTGGATGATAATAGTGTCGCTTGAGTTCACCTATTCCTATATTAGCCCTAGACCTATCCTAGATCATTTGTCACACTTTTTTAGTTATTATGTAGACCACAAATAGTTACAGTCATCCAAAAAATAGTCCCAGGATAGCTTTCTCAAATCCCAACCTAGTTTGATCAATAGTCTACTAGGTTGACATTAGCACCACATTTGGGACACTACGACCACATAACGCTAGTGTCCCCAACTGGACATTATTGTCCTTTGCCCTAAATCTTTTGAATGGATACTTTTTCAAATGTGTGCCCTTCCTAAGGTTAGCCTAAGAACATTTTCCTATTTACACAAGCTACAAATATTTATAAATATAAGCCTATTTGACCTTTATTCACTAGATGGAAAATAGATGCAAAATCCTATTCAAACAAAAGACAAGTTGAGCAAAATTAAGGTATTTGATCCCTATTCTTCCCTACTTCTACATACTACCATCTACAACAACTCTAAGCTCATATTTAAAATATTTCAAAGCTCAAGTACATTCAAGACATCTAAGTCCACTCTCATTATAACATTCATTTGCACTTGCATCAAATACTAGGTGAGAGAACTACATCAAGCTTGATCTATCTTCTAAAGTATTGGTATGTAGGCAACTCTCTTCACAGTGGGGTGTTGAGGATGTCTAGCCTATCTTACTAATGAACATATGATTATTGATCATTCTATACTTGTAAGGAGGATTAGGGTTTGCACACTAAAATAAGTTTTCTAGGCACAACACAGAGTTCTAGATTTCTTGCACACCGAAATAGAACCTAAAAACATAGGCATGGGTGCTCCCAAAAAATAAGAATAGTCTTGTAAAGAGGAAACTAGCACTACTTTGAGAACACTACAACAACATGGTGTTACTATCGTGGTGGGGTGCTATTGTATAGTGAACAAATAGACCCCAGGACCCTGTTGACGACACTTAGACCTATCCAAAACATAGTTTTTAGAACCCATATCATCCATGATAGTCACTTCTTAGATAAGTCTCTATCTAAGAATATTTATTAAAAAAATTAGAAAGTCAGAGAAGGTCAAAATCCATAACAAACCAATGCTTAATTATTGCATATTATTTGACTGATTTAGACATCTTAGCCCTTTAATCAAAACATAGGAAATTACACTTGTGAAACCTTAAAAGGTTAAATCATGAACCTTGGAGATTTGAAAAAGTATATATAAAAATAGATATTTCCCCAATCTAGTGCAAGGGTGAGTTTTGACACAACCATTGAGATCATTGAATTTCAATCATACAACTCAAGTGATAGTACAATAAAATCCAAGTTAAGTGTTATAACCGACTCAACCTAAAAAATGCAAGTAGTGTTAGGCCATTTAAGGCATTGAATCTCAACCACATTAATGAAAGGATTTTACTACTATAGATATGAAAGGCTCAAAAAGGTGCTTCTTGATGAAAATAGTGCTTCTTGGTAAAGTATTGGTGCTTCTTAGTAAATAAATTTGAATAAGTATTTGAAATTTTTGGTGTACTTTCATAGCATATGCACCTCTAATGTGTCTCAATATGAAGTATATATAAACATGTAACCTTTGATCTATAACTATGTATAACATTTATCATAATTTAAAAAAAATTAGACCAAATCTATGAAAATAAGTGTAATGTGTAGGATTCTGACTGAAGTGTATATTTGGATCATGTAAAGTGCAATGAAACTCTAGAAATTATAACCTTTGTATAAGTATGAAGGTCATGTCTCTATGACATGACCCCACTAATATGCCACCATTTTGAGGTGAGGGAAATTTAATCAGGTAATTACCTTACCTCAAAAAGATAAGATAACTATATGATATGGGTATGGATCATGTAGCATATAAGATTAGCATGTCGAAGTAGATATATCAATGAAGCTTGTAGTATGTGATCACAAAAAGCCCTAAGATGTATGATATGGATCATGGAAACATCTATAAATTAATAGTAAATGCTTAAAAAATAAATAAACGCATGCATAAGAGCATTTAATGTCACATAAAAGGGGTCTAAGAAAACCGCAAACAAGAGGCATATTCAAATATTGCACATTCAATTGAAATAACATATTCAAATGTCCATATAGAAAATTAAAGTAGCATATAGTGGCACATGGGAAAAAATGAAAGAAAATATTCAAATGTTCCACAAGTAAGATAATAGAAAGCAAGACAAAGACACTCAAGGAAGTGACAATGTGAATAAATGAAGTATAAGCAACAAACATAAGCATATCATACTAGTTCATACATATATGTGTTACCAAAAAATGTCATGTAACATAGCATATCAAGTATATTATGAAAGATGTAAGCATAAGTTTAGGCATGCGTAAGCGTTCGTATATAAACATCAACATGATAAAGTATAAATGATCATAAATTAATGTAACATATATCAATCGTGATCAAGGAAGCAAATGCCCCCAACATAGTGTATCACACAAGAAGAGGAAAAGTTCAATATATATGTGTGCATGTATCATGTATTTAGTGCATGCATGTATCACACTCAAGTATGTATGAAAAATATATGTATCTAGAAAATAAATGATATGATATCTACTAACATAAAGTAAACAACATAGAGGCTAAGGAGCTAGTAAACATGTGAATGTTGAATATTTTTGTATTTTTGGTTTTTTTTTTTTTTTTTACATTTTTTTAAATGTTTATAATTTTTTGAGTATTTAGAAAAGAAAAGGCTAACTAGTGATCCCATCTAAGGGATGTTCATAGGTAGCTCCCAACTCAAAATATGGTACATCAAATTGATGATACTACTAAGGAACATGTATAGGTATCATATCTAGAACTGTAGAATTTGTGGTACTTTGTGAATGTCTCATATGACTATGTGGTCATGAAGAGGTAATAAAATTAGTAGGGTTTTATGAAGCCCATTATTTAGTGTTATATGGTTTCCTTAGTGTAGCTGTAATTAGAACATGTTTATGTGTTCTTAGCAATTGGGTAGATTATACAAGTGTAGATGAGGATTCCTTGGAATCCACTATGTATCTCTGGTGCAATGACCACTCAAGTATTAGTCACCTAAAAAGGGGATTGCCTATTGCTTACCCTTTTGTAGATGATTAACCTTAGTAGGTTGTATAATTAATTCTCTAGGAATAAATTTCTCTTGTTCAACTGGATGTTCATATGGAATTTTGGAAACTGTGACTACCTTATTAGTATGAATGTGTTTAATACACTTATACACTTTGGAAGGTACTACACATAGTTTATATATCCAAGTTCATCCCAATAACATATCACAGACTCTCATATATGGTATAACAAAAAAGGTAATGATCACATGTGTTGGACCAACTTGTAAATGTAAATCAATCTCACCAATAACATGTTATGACGTCCGAACATTGTCTACTTGTGAAGAAATTTTAAAACACAAAGGAGTGAAGGAGCGGATGAATGAAGCGTGTGGACAATATTTGAAACTAGTTTTTTCCTGCCTGGTTGGGCCCCCTGAGTGCGACAGGCAGGACCACAAATCCAATGGAGGTCACTGCGGGTAACAGTACCTATCAGGATCTGTCCAAGAATCTATTAAGGGATAGTCCATCCAATGGATGGAAGAAGGCACTCATAGGTGAAAAGATGTGTCCATCGAAAGGCATGTCGAGCCTCCCTATTCTCTCAGAGGGTAAGGCATTGAGTATCCCAAACGATCTAGTGGAGGAAATAGTGGCATCCATGGACTTTACGCTGGTTGGTAAGTTTTTTTCTTTCTGTCCTAATATCGAAATGCTTAAAAGATGGATTTTGTCTAGGTGGAAAGTCAAAGGTAATGTTTCAATCATAGCCATGGCTAGAGGTTTATTCCTTTTTAGATTTATGAACAGGGAGGACATGATCACTACCCTTGCTGGAGGTCCCTGGCTGTTTGGACCACATTCTCTAGCCTTATGATCGTGGAAACCAGGATTTGATCCTAACTCAGACCTCAATAAGACAGCACCTGCTGGGGTAAGATTACTAGGATTCCCTTTGGAATTTTGGGATGAAAAAATCTTCACAGCCATTGGCAATTCTATTAGTCAATATGTCACCTCAGATCATATAACCAGAACTAAGTCCAGATGTGTGTTTGCTAGACTCTGTGTTAATGTTGCAATAAATAAGACTCTCCCTACGTCCATTGAGCTTAACTCTAAATATGGAACCTAGACTCAGCCAATTACTTATGAGAATGCTACCACTTTCTGTCAAATATGTAAGAGGAAGGGACATCTAATGACATAATGCAAAGTGAAGCAAAGGGGGATGAAAGAGGATTCCCAGAATGTACAAGAGGAGTAAGCGAACAACAAGCAGGAAATAGAGAATAATGTGGAAATTCCTGACAATACAGGAAAAGGAGAGGAGGGGAAGGGAAAGGAGGCTACCCCAAGTAGTGAAGGTGAAGTTGTCCCAAAGAAAAATATAGGATTAGATGATAGTCAGAAGGCTACAAAAGAAGGAGAGGAGGAGAAGAGAAAGGAGGATATCATCAGTAGTGAGGGAAAAGAGGTCCCAAAGGAGAATATATTAGAAAAATAGACTAATATGTTTGAGGAAGGGGCAGGAGGGGACCTTTTGCTAAAGGAAGTCAATGAAGATGACACAATTTCAAGGATTGGATAGGAAGAAGTAACACTTAAAAGTCACACTCAATGAGTACCAGATCCACAGTCAAATACAGACTTTTTCCATGATATGGAAGATGGAGGCTAGGTAGGAAACTACTTGGCAATAGGGATAGTAGGACAAGATGGCAACAATGAACAGGAAGAATGGGTTACCCCAAAGATCTGGAAAACTTTTGAAACAAGTCAATAATACCTTCATTGTACTTGTTCCTAAAAAATCTCAACCTTTACACCTTGCTGATTTGAGACCCATTAGCTTATGCAACACTGTGTATAAGATATGTACTAAACTGCTGGTTTTGAGAATTCAACCCTTGCTTGACAAAATTATTTCTCCTGCTCAAAAAGGTTTCATCTCGGGTAGATAGATTTTTGATGCTGTGATCACCACACATGAGACTATCCAGTCCATGGATAAGAGCAGAATCCCTGGGATGGCCCTCAAGCTTGATATATCCAAAGCCTATAATAGAGTCTCATGGGCTTTTCTATTCCAAGTGATTAGAAAATTTGGGTTTAATGATAAATTGTCTTGCTTATTATGGAATGCGGTCTCTTCTGCTAAATTCTCAATGCTGGTTAATGGTGTTCCTAGAGGGTTTTTCTCCTCCTCGAGAGGAATTCGTCAGGGAGACCCTCTCTCCCCATACCTATTCATTATTATGGCTGAGGCACTGGGAAGATACATACAAGCTAATATAGTTTCAAAAAAGCTAGTAGGCATTAAACCTGCCTCTTCCCTTCATCATATGGTTATACAACAGTTTATGGATGATACCATCTTATTTGGTATCTCATCGATGATCGAAGCTAGAAGATGGAAGAATATACTTAATGATTATGCCAGAGACTCGGGACAAAGAATAAATTTCCAAAAAAGCAATGTGTACTTCTTCAACACTCCCAATGAACTTAGACATTTAATCATTGATATCTTAGATTGTGTTGAGGCTGGCCTACCAACTACATACCTACGTCTCCCACTCTCGGTCAAAGAGGTATCTTCAAGTTTTTGGAATGGTATTATGGAACGTACACAGAGGAAACTTCTTGGGTGGAAGGGGAAACTACTCAGTAGTGTGGGTAAGCTGCAACTTCTTCGGACATCCTTGTAAGGTATTCCTACTTACTTCATGTCTCTTTTTAAAATTCTTACGTATTTTGCTGAAAAGCTAGAATAGATCCAAAGAAAAATTTTATGGATGGGAGTGGAAGACAAACAGAGAATGTCTTTAGTCAGATGGGAAAAAGTGTGTCTCCCAAAGTCTCATGGTGGAATTAATATAAGATCCATCAAGAAAATGAATAAAGCCCTCCTCTCAAAAGTTAGTTGGAATCTGATTCACAACAACAGTGAGTGGGGGGAAATAATGTATGCCAAATACATGCATAGCATTGATGATTCCAACTTTCTTCAACAGGCGGGATCACCCCAGGGGTTTGTGATATGGAATAAAATGCTAAAAAGTAGAAGTCTTCTCAAACAGGGAATTAGGTGGATGCTTGGAAATGGCTAGAAGATTAAATTCCAAGGGGATAATTGGTTAAGGGACAAGAATCTCATCTACCAAGGAAACTATGGAGAAATCATAGGCCTGACTACTCAGTTCTTTGGTGATAGGGTTAGTGATTATATGGAAAATAACAATGGGATAAGGAGCTAGAAAAACCTTTTGGATTGTTGTGTGCACAGGCCTGAGCTTATCCCAAGAATTCGAGAGATCCAGCAATGTGTTTAGGAGATAAGAATCCTGCTCTTCCCTCAGGAGGATGAACAATACTAGTGGCTGGATAAGAATGGATCATTCTCTGTCAAATCTGCCTATCATCTGCTTACACCTGAAGCTCATACTAAGGAGGTATGGAAAAAGGTTTGGAATCATAAACTCATTCCAAAGATTAACTTGTTTTGGTGGGCTACTGCCCATAACAAAATCCTTACTCAGGACAACCTTCAAAAGAGGGGGTATAGTTTGGTCAACAAATGTTTTCTGTGTGGTTTTAGAGAGGAATCAATTTCACACCTATTCATAACTGTGAGTTTACCCGAGATTTATGGGGCAAAATACTTAACAACTTTGGCATTGAATGGGTTTGCAATTCTGACCTTAAAGAAGTAATTCTCAGTTGGAACTCAACCTTCACACATCCCTGGATTAAGGAACTATGGAAGTAAGCTCTACCATGCTTGAGCTGGACTTTATGGAAAGAGCGAAATCACAGAATTTTCAGGGACACTGCTAGAAATGTTGCTCAAGTGTTTAACTCCTTTGCTAGGACCATCTTAGAAAGTGTTACAACATCTCATATTAGTGTTGCGGAGAAACCCCTATTTGAATTTGAAAGTCAAATTACTGCCAAATAGAAGGTTTTAAACCTTATCCCTGGGCATAATAATTCCAAAATTCTTCAGAGACTTCATACTAAATGGATACCACCTAAACCCAATTAGATGAAACTCAATTTTGATGGGGCATCCAAGTTGAGTGGTAAATCAAATGGAGGAGGAATAATAAGAAATGAAAAAGGAGGGATGTCTGTTGTCTATGCTGGTGGCATGGGTTTCCAGAGCAATAACTATGCTGAAGTTATGGCCTTACTTTGGGGATTAAAGTTAGTTATATCCCTAGGAATTAGAATTTGAATATTCAGGGAGATTCTAAGTTGATCATAGATGCCATTAATAAAGCATCTAACGGTGGTATCCATTTAAAAGACATCATTAAGGACATCCAGTTTATTTTACAAAAGTTTTTCAAAGTTGAGCTTACCCACACCTACAGAGAAGGTAACAGGGTTGCTGATGCTTGTGCCAACCTTGGTCAGCAATTCTTAGGATGGAGGGTATGGTGACAAGGGGCTCATATACCCCCAAACATTAGAGAGATCATTCAGAAGGAGATGATAGAGCATGAATGATGCACATTGATGACGAAGATAGCTTTCGAAGGCGTTTCATGTGGAGAAGGCCATTGCGGATCATGGAAGCGGTGGGTAATCCAAGGAATGCTGACAATGAGAATCTTAAGGATCTTGTTAATTCTATAGTTATGTAGTTTCATCCTTTCTGACTCTGGTCTTTCTAGTGTTTTGTTTTGCTTTTGACTTTGTTTCGCGGCTGTGCCATTGGTTCGGTGCTAGCATCTTTTGTTTGCCAGCCTTCCTATCTTTTTTGAGTGTATAGGGTTCGGCCCCTAGTTTGCCACCTTAATTAATCAAAAACATGTTATGATGTCCTATTAATTGCTCTGATTGTTTTGGTCAAAGGGTAGAAATCATCATGTGTATATCCTAAATGTATAAGTAATGTCATGGTACATACATTCTCACTAGCATCATTATCAACAATAACACTATATATAGGCTAATGATCAAGGTTGCTCAAATAAATAATGAATTAATATCTAATTCACCATCTATAAATTCACTTTCATCAAATGAAATAGAAGGTCTCCAAACCATATGAGATATTGTGTTTGTATAAGTGCCAATAATACCATCTGATGTGTGCCCATAATGTGATGGAGGAGGATGTGTATTATATGCCTTTTGCACTTCTAGATCTTTCTTAGAATGATCTTGCAATGGATTGTTAAATATCTTTTGGTTTTGATGGTCACCAGGTTGTGAACTTGAATCTTTTAGAGGATCATAAAAGGTAATTTGTTGGTTATCACTAAGATCTTAGATCTTATGTTTCAAAATATAACATCTATTTTTAGAATGCCCAAGGCCTTGGTGATAACCACAATATACATTGACATCATATCCTTTTGGTAGAGGTCGACTCATATCAACCACTATAAGAGGAAGGAGAGATATGAGATTACACTCCACAAACTTCTTAAGTAATGAAGCTAGAGACTCTGGTAATCATGTAAAATATTTCTTAGGTGGATTGGATAAGATGAGCTAATTAGATTATTGTGATATTGTGTCAGCCATTATGGTTTCTTCCTTTTTAGGTTTTGTGGGTTTTACCTTGTAACATGGCTTGATATGGAGCTTTGTAGTATATGTATCCGATGTGTTTGCTACATACTTAATCTTGTTCAAGGAAATAAGTTTCATTTCAAGATCTCAAATGATATAGCATAAGTAATCACAATATTTGAACTTCTTAAAAAAATAGACTCATGTAATGGGGAAAACAAAGTTTGTTTAAAGATGTCTTGAAGCTCTTTATCTACCATTGGATTTATCATTTTGGCTAACATTATTTTGTATCTCAATACATATTCATTAATAGGTTCATTAGTTCCTCATTTGATCTTAACAATTTGTGCATATGACATATTTTTAGTGATGTTGATAGAGAAATGTGCTAGAAACTAATCCGCTAGGGGTTTGAATACTTTCACAAATTGGATTGATAAGTCATAGAACCATCTTAAAGCATATTTATTTAGGCTCCTTGGAAATAATTTGGTCAAAAGTTTATCATTTGAAGCATAATTAAGGCATGTTGCATAGAAAAATTGAAGATATTACTCAAAATCACCCTTGCCATCATAAAATGTGAACTTGGGTACAACAAAACTGGTTGGAAAAGTGTGCAAATATATCTTAGGCGTTAGAGGATTGTGTAATACATCTTATGAATCAATAGAATGAGTTGATTTCAAAGCATTTTGTTTAATGTTGGTAACCTTGGCTTCCAATTTTTTTATAACTTGGAGAAGATTTTCCACTATAAACCCTTTGGGATTAAGATTAGATACTTGAGAAGTCACCAAAGGGAATGAAAACACCACTTGTGTTGATGTGGGCATCAAAACAAATAATTGAGTTTAAGTATTAATTGTTCCCATGAAGGATGTAGCAAGAGTTGTTCGACATTCGGGTAACAATGGTTTGAAAACATATCCCATGTCCCCACTAGATGTAGTAGGCAACATGGTACTCAACGGGAGGGATACTTAATCTATGCCTTTTTCATTTTTAGTTTCCAATATGGTATTAAATATATTGTGGCAATCTTCATGATTCTCACGAATGTGCTCTCAAAATAATGTAATAGATTTAACTTATTATTAGTCAACTTGTTCATTTTCATTATGCTCATGTGTTTCATTATCCTCAAGATTAGATTCATCTTCTATGTGTTTTTTTACAATATGTGGCTCATTGTCATTACTGTAACTTTCATTATTAGCATAATTTGACATGATATTATCTTGAGACATTTTAAGTGGCCTACGGGTTAGCTCAAGATGTGCAATAAAAACACCACCTAATCTAGGACTACACCTAGGTTGCATACAAATTATAGAACATAAATGAATAAGTACATGTAAGCAGAAACCTCAGAAGGCTGAAAACCCTAGAGCAAACTATGACCTACATGAGAAGACATAGAGGTCGAGTTTACCAAATGTTTAACACTTTTTTATTTTTTTTAGTTTAAGGTTAAAGGGGTATAATAAAATATACACAAGGATGAATAAAACTATTTTAGAACAAGCCAATTAATTAAAAACTTAGATAAATGAATATTCTGAATTAAAATGTTGAGTTATCCTAAATATAGAAAATATATTCAAAATAGTAGTTTTATTGCATAAACACTAGGAAAAGATAATAATTAGCTTATCTAAAAATGCACAAAAAAATATATGAATTACAGAGGTGGAAAAATGTAAGGACAAGATCAGGATCTAGTCGTGAAATTCTAAAAATATTATTTCTAGATGGCTGGACACTTACGTCAACCTTGAGACACTTATATCGATGTAAGTATCCTAATCCCAATGGTTATGTCCAGTACAAAATATTCACTCTATTGCAAATTGACCACCTAGAGACTTTTACATTCCAATCACTTTTTTAATGATGTATTTTACTCGTTTGCACAAGTTGTTGATGATTGTTTATGGATCAAACCCTAGATCTTCACTTTGGGTATTTGTACCTTATAAAAAATAGGTTATTGGGATCATGATGTTGAGATGACCTAAAGTATTTTTATATCAATGAGCACTACCTACACATCCAATAATCCAAGGAGGGCCTCAAACATATGTATTTCTCCCCTAAGTGTTAACTTGTGTGCGCACCAAAGTGTAATAAAATACATGTAAGGGCATGCATTGATGTAGCTTGTAACTTGAAAAAGAATACTCATGGGCTATTCTTTGAGTGCTTCAAACTTATAATATGACTCCTGATATGATTGATATGGATTTATAAGAAATAATGGGGTAGTACAACCTAGTCGTGCAATTGATTGAGTGAACTTGAATAGGTGTTTATTTGGTATTTTCCAGATGGATAATGAATAGGCTTAGTTTTGTATTTATACCACACCTTTTGGAAATATCTCATGGTAAGGTTCAATAAGACAAATGGGACAACCCATAGGATTATAAAGATTTTTAAATTAGATGACTTCTTTGAGGATTAGATACTTGATAAAAATTTAGACACTTATGTCGATGAAGTGTCCCTATGTAGGACACAACTGTCTAATAGGTTAGAAAGTTGTTGAGAATCTAAAAATGATAGTGAAGGATGTATCAGTTTTTAATCTTTTTATATAATGTAGTATGTTTAGGTCATCAGGAATGATAGAGTTATACTATAAGATAGACATTTAGACACAATGAGATGGTGAATGTGAGCCTTTCAGCAGTAAGACGGTCTAAACCTGAAGGGTAGAGCCTTGATAGGTATTTATCAAGTATACAAGACTGAGATGCTATATAAATTATATTTTAGTATCTATATGAACAAATGGATTTAAAATGTGGCTTTATAGTGATAATTTTTTAATGCCTTCAAATGGAACTTGTGAAACACATGGGATGACTCGTTTGATGATTTGTGAATTTGAGTAACTATCTGTTATTTGGCAAGAGGATGAGACCAGTGGATTCATACACTACCAGTGGGCGAGATTATCCTGTAGGACAAGGCTTGTCTGAGGAGCGAAGATAACTAAAATAGAAGTGTGTATCAATCATGGGATGAGATTATATTATTTGGAATTTGGAATAGGAATATTTAATAATATGTGGTTGCTTATGAGGAATAGGCCATCCACATAAAAGTGAAAGAATGTTGATCAAGGACCATAGAGTTAATCATGAGTTAGGTATGTATAAAGAATGGTCACAAGTAAATTATTTTATCAATAAATATATGTGTCTACATTCCCTCCCCTTGCCCCTAAATGTGTTTTTAATTTAGTAATGCATAAAAGTGAAAGTACTAGAGTAAAAAGAAAAAGAGTTATACCTGAATGTACCTATGAAGAATAGTCTTGAATATAGGCCACACACTGAATTGTGTTTCATGAAAACCTACAATGAAACATGCATAAATTAGTCTTTACTTAGGACGAAATTTTGAAATTAAAAATAAGGAACTTATAGATCAAATAACAATGAATAAATACACCTATTTGGCTACACAAACCATTGTGTTCTTTGGTGAAAAATTGGTGATTGTGGAGGATAGGGCCCTTGAATAGTTTCATTTCATTGAAATATTTGGATTGGACTGTGCATGCCCCAATTCTCATTAAAAGGCAAGTGTGATTAAGAACTCAAGGTGTCTATGACTCCATGATTGCATGCCCAAGGTAGTGGATTAGCTTATAACACCTATATGAATTTTAATGGATCATTTTGGTGCAAAGCTAGTAGATGAATCAATTATTGTAAAGAGAATAAGATTAATTTATGGTGAAAAACTAGTATGTTCTGAGTTTGGTGTGTAAAACAAATATAATGACATGAATTATCATTCCTTCTACAAATTTGGTGCAAAATTGAGCAAAGATGTGGTCATGTGTTGTGCACATGCCCCCAAAATGATATATAGGTGTCTACAGATTTTGAAACTTAGTAATATCTAGTGATTTTTTGATCAAATTACTTGTGCAAAATTTGGAACACATGTCATGCATTATGTCATTAATATGAAAAAAATACAAGACAAACCTGAGTATTCATCTGAAATAATTATGATTACATGTTGTAAATTACCTTGTAACTGACTGCAATTCTGATTTTTTTTTAAAATCACTATTTTTGAACTACTAAGACAACAATGTGTTATTTTGGACATGGCCCACCTATTCCCTTGTCTGATTGGAAAATTATTGCTCAAAATTACTTATAGGTAATATCTAATATGCACTATGATTAATCAAGTAAAACCTATAAATTTATCTCTATGTAGTGTGGTTTCAACTTAATATCTAAGATAAGCCATTGTGTATGCCCCCTATTTTGAGGTGAGTTGCGAAGCCTGCATAATTACTTAGCTAAAAAGAATAAATTTATCTGAATGATGTTATATAAAATATTGAAATTTGAAAAAATAATGATAACATTGGAGATCATGGCATCATCATAGATAAACTAAGAAAAATAGTAATATAAAATTCATATAAAATCAAGCATATATAGTGTCATGTTGAGATAAATGTTTAGAAAATATGCATATAGTGAATAGTAATCATATATTGAGCATTTAAAACTAATATAGAGCAATTTGGGGAGTATGCATAATATTCATCATGACAATAAAAACCTAGGAAGATGCATGATATCCATCATGGCATCAAAATTGAAGAAACTGAGGAAATAAGTGTCATTACCTTGACACATACATAAATAACACACACAACATCACACAAAGCACGTAAGAAGGCCAAGGGGCCACATACAAGGGACATGTTCAAATGTCATTCACATGCATAGAAACATACAAGGAAGACTTAGATACAAATTGAAGACATGTTTAAATGTCCACAATCTAAACAAATCGAATACAAATATACATGAAGAAAGAAAGCAAACATGAAAAACATGCATGAATAAGTGAAGTTGATTGACATTAACAACTTTTAACATTAGTATATTCAAAAATTTAGGTATCTAGGAATCTAGCAATGTAAAAGTGAGTCAAACAATCACACAATGTAATGTACTAAAGTAGGAATAATATGGATATTCATAAAATAATGAAACATGTGTAAAAGGATTACCCAGTGAACTTGTTATGATTTGAACAAGCTGTAGAAAGCCTGTGATTATTTTGAATCTAAAAATTTAGAGCATGTGTTCACTGGGACAAGTCTACGAGAATCAGATAAGAGTACAGTGTGTTACTATCTAGGCTAGATTAATTTTATATGTGTATAATTTTTGGGTCTAAGAGAGTATCACCACTTTCAACTACATCTAGAAGTGACAACCTCTATGTTCTGCAACTCACTCAAGTACACTTGTGAAGCATATTTATATAAAACTAAATATAGAAAAATACTGCATATATTGAGCACAAATTTAACTAATGTAAATGAACTAGACATAACATGCATAGATCCTGGTTTTTATAAATTTCTATAACTTTCTTATTTTTTGGTATTTTTACATATAAAACATGATAATCTAAAAATTAAACAACACATCCAAGTGATGTGGATAATAGAATGGTGGTTTTAGTCAAATATTATCTACTTCTGGATACTAAATATTGTCAAATTTCCATATATCATCATCATCATTGTGATCATCATACCACTCATGATCTATGACTAAAGACTTATCTTTTGCATGGTTCTTGATCATTTTCATGTGTATGACATGTTGATTTATTATGTAGGAAGCCTTATGTATGGTTTTGGGATAATTAAACTTTGAGGCTTAAGCATCATTTATGAATCTACAATTATCATCAATACCATCGTGAAGAATACAAATTATACTATCCTAAAATTTGAATGTAAGACAATGTTGTAACTTATCAATTGTGGCTTCCATTTTATGAAACCATAGTTAGCCTAATGTAGAATTTATCTTATTTCTTATTTTCATAACAAAAAAAATGTGTCCACTACTTTGGGACCACATACAACTGGTACCATGATATGTCTTATTGAATTGTGACAATATATAGCTTTTTGCAATTCAACTTGATCATGACCTATGTGGTGATAAAATACAAGTGTGCATATATTTAGCTCTATGTCCTTGTTGATTTGCACATTTGTTTGATATTCATTCTCAATAAAACCCTTAATAGTCAAGGGATTACTTCTTTAATGCTTATAATTTCTACATATTTGACCATGCTTTTAACCCTACTAAATTATAGTATGAGTTGTATAGTCTAAATGGTGCCTTTATCTTTATATTTCTAAATTTTCTATTATAATGTTACACAAGTATTAGTAGCATGTCATGTTATTATGTGAAAATGACAAAAGGGTTTTCCTTGTTGATTTGATAATCTGCTAGTAGATTTATATCTTGATATTTGAAAAATAATTAGTTCTCTATCAAGTAACATTTGTAACATGACATATGGTCTATCATGTGCATCGTTATCTCCACATTCTTTATTGAATATGCGAATAGTGACCACGTAATTCATGCAATGCATTGGTCTATATAGTGTGCCTTATGCTCTCTAGAAATGACAGATTTGACAAAGATGTTAGTCCATAACACACCTGATACACTATTTTTTTATGTGGTATTATCGCAACACATGTTCTTTCCATTATCAACATCTAAAATCATTATTTTTCCTTTATTGATGTTCTCAGGAACAATTACCTTTGAGTCACCCCTATATTATCTTGAGCCAATTGGTGTAAAAATCAAACCATATAAATATTCATCATTGTTCATGTGTATTGCATTTGTATCATCATCAAAACTAGCATCAAAATCACCATCAACATCCTTTATAGATATGAATTTTGGATCTTCTGAATTGATTAGTAAAGGTAACTCATTTACATCATGCTCTTGGGTTACCTTTTTAGGTAAAAGTGGTGGATTTAAAGCACTTATAGATAGTAGTTGTGGACTCTATGTACTAGATTCACCAACATAATATGTATGCATTTATGCTATAGGTATAATTTCTGGTGGTGGCACTATAGTAGATTGAGGTGTTTCTAATTGTGATTCTTTCTCAATAGTAAATTTTGTAATCTTATAATATATGAATGGTTGATTATCAACAGAGACTGTGTATAAGTATAAATCGTGTATAAATTTGACACGTCGATGTATAGTGAAAGGTACAACTTCCATTGCATGTATCCATGGCCTACCTAACAGTAAATTATATCTAAATGATTACGCATTACTTGAAACTATGTACATAATGTTTTGGTCCCTACTACAATGTCCAAATTGATAGAACCTAAGGCTTGGAAAGGTACATCATCAAATCCTTTGATATTATTATATGTATTTTGAATAAAAACCATGTTTATATCGATTGTCTATAAGAAGGTGCAATTACAAATATTTAACCCTAAACCATTATCAATCAAAACCCTTTTTATTGGATAATTTTGATTTGAACTTGTATCAGTAAAGGAAGATTTTGATCAATAGCAGATTGTACAAAAAAAGCCTCATTTTAGAAAGATATAACATCCTTGATATCCTTTAAAGTATTTACAGTAGATGTAAAATAAGAAGGCTCTGTATCATAAGGCACAGGTGTTTACTTCAAAGTTTGATATAAAATATCTTTGAATATAGTAACTTTTTGAAGTATTTAACATAAAAATCTTGGTGTATTCCTTAATTGAGAAATAATGTCATACCCTTTAGATTTATTAACTAGTCCCATTGGACTAGATTGGGGATGGGGATGCATTGTTTGTGTTTGTTCCTCCCATCTTCCTAATGGGGTGTCTAACCTCGTCCAATGACAATAGCTCATATCGCATGATATTCAATAAGCCCAAGGAATAAAATAGAGGTAAGTTATGAGTTAAGATAGTTATAAGGTCTAGGGGCAGGAGGAATAAAAGGAACCATCTCAACCCTTTTACATCTAGTAGTAATTGATTGCAATTCAAATTGAGCCATGTAGAAATAAACACAATAAAATTATTGATTAAGAAACTCTTGATTAATACATGATTTTATCTTTTCTTATAAATTATGCATTGATGGACTTACATGCAATTTAAATATTTTTCACGTGAGAGACAAACAATATGTAAACGAAAAAAAAAATGAACCAAGAAATAATAGATAGATTCAGTCACTATGATCATGATTAGTAGGAAAATATGAAACTCTAACATAATATGTTAAAAAGAAAAGGAAACCCTAAGGAAGGCTAGGGTTTTAAAATATTTAATCAATAGACATGTTCACACACATGTTTTATAAAATTTATGATTAAAAGTTTTTAAATCTAATTATGACAAACTGTTGGGTAAAATAGGAGTGTATAAGATATGCAATAAATCACACAAAAAGTGATTTGGAACTTATGAAATATAAAAACATGATAAAAGGAGAAAGTAACAAAGAAGAACAACTTAGATAGAAATTAGGCATGCAATATTGTATGTGAAATTGATTGTGTGACTATATGATCTTACTGTGAATCAGGAATAGGGCTTCACATCCACCTGGACAAGGTTGTATTATTTAGATGAGGTTGGCCTATGCTAGTGTTTGTAGGGTGTACCAACATCTAGTAGGGTTTTATCTCTCTATGTAAAAATGGATTGGTGCACCTTCACCTATAAGTCTTGTGTGAATGATCAGATCTATGTGATTTGTTATGGAAGTCATTTTATGCCTTATTTTTCACTTGGAACCCTAGTTTAATAGACCGTGTGGGATAAACACAATAAATGGGAAAAAGGGGTAAATTGTTGAAGTTGTGCTTGGCCTCAACACCCTCTATGTTGAGTTTTGCCTATATACAAACACTCCAAAAAGGGATTAAAATCCATGTATCTATCCCATGATATGGTGGTATGTGTGGAATATTGGTGTAATGTTATATGATGGTGTAATCAAGGTGTGATTAAGTGCTTTAATAATGACTTGTGACTTTGGAAGTGTATTCAAACTTAGTTAAGGGATACTAGGGTTATGTGGAATCAAAAATTGGTAAGAATGGATGATTTACTCTCAATGTGGAATTAGATGTTCTAGTGTTTTTCCTTAATATGAGCTTCTAGTGAACAAATTGCTTGAAAATGTGGATTTATAGTGACCATTTTGGAATTCCATCAGATGGGACTTCTAAAACATGTGGGATGACTTGTTTGATGATTTTTGAATTTGAATAAGTCATTATTTTGTGGAAGGATCTAGTCAGTGGAATCAAACACTACCGATGGATGGTATTATTCTTAAAGTGTGATTTTATCTTAAGAGTAAAGACAACTAAGTTGGAACTGTGGATTAGTCCTGGGATGAGCTTGAGCTATTTGGAATGAGGAATAAGAATATTTATTAATCATTGATTACTTGTGAGGAATAGGTCATCCACATAGAAGTGAAGGAATGGTGGTCAAGGACCATGGAATTAGGCTTGAACTAGGTGTGTATAAGGAATGGTCACAAGTGCATTGTTTTAGAAATATATATTAATTTATGTGTCTATAATTACCATAAACACATATACCATTAAGGTTAAGAAATAAAGAACACATATAATGATAACTATCTCAAGTCAACCCAATAAGTTTTTTAAAAATAAATAAGGCACACTAAATAGTTTATTAGACAACAATTTGATTGAGTTACTTCCTAGTTTTAAAATATATCCAAGGTATAGGTCTAAATATTAAAATCAAACTTATTTTGTTTTGATCATGTTATATAGGCCATCCAAAAAAATTATGCATTATTTTAAGGGATAAATTTCAAAATATTACATATCAATACAAGATTATGCTAAATTAGCCCCTAAAAAAGAGTATTGTTAACAATCACAATGTTATACTAGCGCCTAAAAAAGGGTATTAATAGTTAACAAAAACAATCAACCTCCTAAGGATGTTTCATAATTAAAAACATTTAAGAACAATGACAAACACCAATCCAATCAAGACTTTGATGGTGATGATTTTGATATAATTTTTTTGGGATCCTCATGACCCCCAACATATGGATTAATACTGCATACATCATGTTGGATTCATCACATGCATCCTTTAGTGTTTCCATTTTTATGACACATTTTGTTATTTTGTTTACATTAAATGTTTTTTATTTCATATCATGGTTTTTGCTTATTTTGATTTCGGCACATGTTTACGACTCCTTACAGCTAATCATATTCTACTAAAGATTGTTACTACATATTAAGAGTTCCACTACATATGATATATCTAGACTGCGACCCTGAATTCTTTGGAAGTGTTGTTGGATATTTATCCCTCTCCATCTCATTTGATGATATAAGTTCCCACTCATGTACGACATGTTATATTCAACACTTGGTGTGTCATAACAGACTATTTATGACTATAACATTATACTTTGGGATAACTTACACACTATTCATGTTTGCCTACATTTGTGCTTCATTGATACATCATTATTGAACCATATTTTACATAGATTCTTGTGTACCTTCACTATAAAATTATAAAAATAATAAAACATTCATAAAATATAAAAATTAGTAAATTTTATTTTCCTTTATCTTGGTCATATGATACATATCATGTTTATATACATGTGTTAGAGGTTTATATATTCATGTTTTCCATATGGGATTCTCATGGTATACTTTTAATTGGTTCATATGCATGAAATACATGTTATATATGGTTAATGAACATACAAATGCTACAAAGGCATTTTCATATAATGGTTTTACATGATGACATCTTTTTATCTTACCATTCACTATATAGATCCACTTTACAAAGATCAAACAAATCTCATTGTCATTTAAATTAGGCATGTGTACATGGATGCTTACATATTTTACCTTGTGGTCGATAATTTCATATATATTACACCATGGTACCATACCATTCATGCTTCTGCTACTATGACTATGATTCATTGATATGCCTAGCCTTCTTATAGGTGCATCACATACATGAGACATATTTTTCTTTTCTATTGGGGAAAACATACCCCCATGTCTCCTTGATTTTCTTCAACACATTTTGTACATGCAAAACATATATTGGGGTACATTATTAGTCCCTCTCATAATTGAGATTATCATTTATATCTTGTTACTTAAGGGAAACACAACAGTTTTTCTTATAACATAACATTGAGATTAAGCATTACATAAACATGCATCCATACATATACTTTCATGCCCATGTGTAACACATTACCTATACTTGAGAATCATTGATCTTATATCATTTTATAGAGCCACATTAACTAGGTGCCTTACATTACTACACTATGGACACCATTGCCTTACATACCTTTTACATCTTGGCATATTATTATTATCATATTTCCTATATACATTATTTCAACTTACACATAGACGTACATGACTTAAACATTTCCATCATGAGCATTACACCTACATGGTCTTGATGATTTATTCATTTCACATATCTTACATGGATGAGGACATCATCACTATCATTATACTCACCTCACCTATGATCTTCATTGATCACATTTATAATTATATTTGCATATGAGGGAAAGATACCCACATCTATGTTTCATGAGTATATATTGACATATATACTATATATATATATATATATATATATATATATATATATATATATATATGTATGTATGTATATATTCTATTACATGCTTGTGTCTACCGTGCTTATAATAATTCTTCATATCGATATTGCATTATCTTACATATACATAGACACATACTTAGTATTTACACATGGTATATCTCGATACCTTGAGCATTTATCTACATTTTGAGGCATCACTTTGTCCCCATCCACTTGGCTACATTAGGACATGTTGTTGTCTTACATAATAACATCCTCATTAAAGGATACATCCACCTAAGTACCTTAACATGTAGTTATCTATATCACATGACTCTCATATGGAGGCTGGTCTATCTCTCCTAATATATCTATTATGGGGCATGTTTTTACACCACCATCATCACCATCATCCTCATTGGAAGATGCATCACATATATTGAGCCTTACATGAGGACACCTTTTTAGGCATTAATACAAACTATACTAGTACATTATGTATCAATCCTTACTAGATGTTAACATTCCGATGTGATATGACATTGATACTTATTAGAGTAGTATATTATGCATTGAACTATACAAGATTTTATCTATCTTATGCGACATAACACTTTGGGCATACTAATTTCCCAGATCTAACCTATTATAGGGTTGTGCATATAATATTTTATGATAATAACATGTGTTTTATGCAATTTTAGAAATGATGTCAGCTATATAAAATATTATTACTTGTGGTGCTTGTAAATATTCTCTTTAAGATGAGTCATTGCAGGGATAGGTTATTAAATCCCTCACCTCAAAAGGGGGGCATATATAAGAACATTTCAGAGATTTTTTAGGTAATACTAAGTGAAGGATACTAGGAAATTTTTGGGCATCTCTACATGGAGCATTATAAAATTTGGGTTGCTCTACTTGGAGAAAAACATTATCTATTGCCTCAATTGAGAAGTGGGATTTTTTTGTAAAACTCCTAGAGAAATGTTGGTTATGTCTATCACTTGTTAGAAACATTTTCATTTAGAATAAGAGAAATAAGAGGAATAGGGATATTATTTTTCACATTATGAAAACATTTGGTTTGATACAAAGTAGGTGTACTAGTTCCTACGCACTTCTCAAATTTCAATTTTCAGTTCAAGTTCAATTTTCAAATTTTAATTAAGCACAAGAAGCATATATGGATTGATTACTCATTGGTCAATTACCATTGTTGGCAGGTATACTAAAGTTTATAAAATGTCAAACGTGTGTATGGACACATGACAAAAAGTTTCATCCTCCTCTCTCTATGGTAAGTCAAGGTATGCACTTCAATTATTTATCTTTTTAATTTGACACACTCATGTATCACTCATATACACACATTAAAGTAGGGGCATTCTGTAGACATCCAATTTTGGTGTAATCTTTCCTATTAAAATGTATTTGGCATTAGTTCTTATAGGTCATCACTCTGAATAATTGACTTATTGGTCTTGTTTGCCTCTCTCCTTATTCTTTGTGTGATCATGTTGTCATATTTTATTTTATTTTTCATTTTGTCATGTTTATTTTGTGTTCACGAGCTTGTGTTATCCCTCCTATGTATGTCAATGTATTTTTATTCTTTTGGGATGGGAATGGCAATCTAATGATCCTACCCTGGGTAGGAACAATAGACTCGTCAATCTTATCAACTTTAATGTTTTGGGACTTTCTTCTAATGGTCACATTTTTTTTGTGTTTGGATCCATTTGTCAATTGTTTTCCTTTCTCTTTGTCATATTTTGTGCACTAATAGGTCTTTAATTAAAAACATGAGAAGCCTCTATACAAAATCATCTATATCCATCTAATCTAGGGAGTATCCAAGAGGTTCTAATTTAATACACTCCATAAAAGTTTCTAATCTATTACTAGTCATTCATTTCCAAGTGTAGGACACTCTACATTGATCTATCTATGCTCAAGGACTTATATCTCGTATTGCACCAAAATTGGCCTGGGTAAATGTGCATGTAATTACATCTCGTACTTAGGAAGAGAAGGTAGAGTTTCTTCTCTCAATTGTCCATTCACATTGTACATAAACTACAAAAGGTCTTATTTTGTCATGTAGGATATGTATTCACAACACCACTTTATTTTCCTAACCTAACTATTTATTTCCTTAATTTTTTTTAATTTCTTAAGGTAAACTAGGTCAAGAACATTGAAGAGCAAAATAAAATAGTTATATTAATTAACTATGCATAGTGGAGGTATAGGAAGCTATTAAATCTAGTGATAAAGTGACACATACAAATCCAACACATGATACGAATTATGTAAGAAGATATGAATGATGGTAAAAAAAAAGTCAACATCGATCCCACCCTAAGCATGGACAATGCAAGTGCTAACCCTGTCTCTACATAGTCAAAGGTTTAAATTTGACACACATTTAGTTATATACCTACATAGATCAGATCCACATTCAAAAATCTAAAATTCATCGAGGTGTGAATGTTCTAACTCTTTCACTTTACATATTTTCCATTATTTGTTTTCAAATTTATAAATTGGCATGTGTACTATTTTTAGCCACTAAGGCAAATCTAAAAATATTGTTTTACATTGTTAAATGGTATATCTTCCTTATGCAATCAATTTACTTTGTTATTAATGGTAATTCACCTTCAAAAAAGGGCAAAAGAATAATGTAAAATTAGGCACTTGAAATGAAGGAGGCAAGGGATAAAAAAACACTTATGTAGCCAAAGGGTTGTGTAATTTATCATAAGATGAAACCACATGAATAGGATTGTTAGATGCTTTAGATAATTATGAAAGTTTTTATTACATGTCATTGAGTTGTTTTTGTACTACAAGATCAATAAATATACCATTAGGTGTAGGATTAACATTAGTATGTGTGTATGTATGAATTGATGCCTTGTTATAATCAACATTAGTTATAATTGAAGAATGATTAATGATTGTAATTGTAGCATGATTATTATTTTGACTACATCCAAGACCAAGGGATAGAATATAAGAATGTGATCAAGAAAACACATTGGTCATTGGATGGGTAGTAGGAGGAATGACAAAAGCCTTATGCTATATAAGAATAGAAGTATTCACCTGAGGAGGTGGCGTAGCACTAGGTGGTGGAAAAGAAGCATCAATAGAAATATAAGAAGCACAAGCCTTGCCACCTAATGTAAAAGTAGATCCTCTAGGAGGTAGAGTAGTATCATGCAATTGATCTATAAAATATGCTCAATTAATTCATCCTAACTCCTAAATTTTGTTGTGTTACTTTCAACTTGTATAATAAAGGTTTTATACTTTCAGGATGCTTGTTGATTACAAATTTTAAAATTAGTAATGGTAATAACTCTATGTTGATCAACATCATTAGTAAAATAAGTAATATTAAAAATATCTTGGTCACTATCACCATCATAAGGAGGAACATAAGGAACTATATTAACATAAAATATGTCATTGGTATCAACATCAATCATAAAAGGAGAATTATCACTAGAAGTGGATGTGATCAATGTAGTAAGCCAACAAATAAAAAATAGAAATTCAAAAATCACATTTGATAATGGAGAGGACCAATCCCTAGAAAAATCTCAAAAGATATATGCACTCAATGAATAAACGTACATGCACCAAATTATTAAAATAAATGGATGTAATCCAAAAAAAAAAAAGAGGTGAGTACCAAGCTAGGGTTTTATCACAACATGTAAAAACAAGATGCAGATTTGAAAAAAATCATAAATCAATCCTAAAACCCTAAAGGGAATCCTCAAAAGATATATGTGTTTGAAGAGTGGATGGATTTAAGAAAATGTGACACTAGGGTAAACTAGCACTAAGAGAATGTAAAACTATTTTCACAAGGTAGTTCTAGTTTATAATAGTCTAAATTAGTAAATCAGATTTACTCTATTGGCTAAAAATAGTAAATAGGCATAATTAAAATTGATTTGATAAGCAATGGATAATATGAAAGGTAAAAGAGATGCAACAATCACAGAGGTTAAAATAATTCTATCATTTTAGAGTGTAGCAATGGTTTGAAATGAATGAATGAGCTCAATGTGAAATGTGAACTGCTCACTATATAGTAATATGTTTGATTTTTGATATGTGACTGATGAATCTAACCATGGAAAATTCATTGTTATGCTTATGTGACAAACTAATATGCTACTAGGTGCCGAATGTGTATGCACGTCTTTATGGATTTTATATTTTTTAATGTTGATTCGCCTCTCAATGTCATAAAATTTTGTATTTACGCTTCTATAAATTGGAGGGTAGAATGTCTAAAATGATATTTTATTCCTCTCTTTACCTAATTTACCACAACTTACATGCAAAGGAGAAGGGATAAAAATAATTGGGTGTGAAAACCTCAAGGGATTTATAGCTACATATCCTGCACGCTATAATTAGACCCCATGTAGCTCTTGTGTAATGCAAATGAAATATCAAGCAAGGGCTTCAACCTCCTCTTCCCTAGAAGTGATGACGCAACTACATAAACATTCATTAACCATATTTTAATACAAGTGGATGATGGCATAATATTTTTAATTAAAGAATGACCAAGGATGGCTCAATATGCAATATTGTTCTGAACTGTACCATATGATTTTAATCAATAGATGTGTCTAACTTTTGAAAGGATGATCATCTGATCCTTACTTAATAAATGACTAGGAATTATTTTTATATATAGGACTCCTTAATACATGACACACCCAATGGTAAACCATAAATAGTAGTGATATGAGAAATAAAAGGCATAAGAAATCAAGTCAAGGCATAAGGAACCACAAAGATAAAGGGGATAGATTTAACAGCCTACCGAATCCATAAGGGGAAAATTTATGGTAGATATGTGGCCGACTAATTCATCCCATGAGAAGTAGATGCTCATGAAGGGTGCAAACAACTAAGAAGATATGCAGACAAGGCTCAAAATCTGAAAAGGATGAATACTAAAGACATATATACATAAAGATGGAGAGAAAATAATTTTGGGTATGAAGTATCCTAAAAAATATCTAAACATAGAGAAGTGGACTAAGTGTACAAAAACAAGTAAAATATGTTATGGTAAAGGGAATTGTACCAAAATTGGGTGTCTAAAGTCAAACAACACTAAATGGGAACCTAAGAAAAAAGTGCACCAAAGAAAAAATTCAATGAGAAAAGAAACTATCATCTATTAATGCATCTCTAAGGAAAACTAAACTCAAACATACATATACATGTCTCATAAACACCACTTTAGATAAGGGCGGACTATTAGATTCAAATGTATATCTCATAATGAATCTTTATAACTTAATTGTATCATTCTTTAGCTTGGCTAACCTATTTTTGGATTAAATGTTTAATCATATATTTACACATATTGATATGGCACCCACATTACATACATATAATCGTGGATTCTTAGTTGATTGTGGGGACATGGTGTTGGAATTTTAATTTTATTAGTTTGATTTCTATTTTCTTGACCAATAATTTTATTTGACGTGATGACATTTGAGAGTCCTCATTTTTCACTCGGCTATGGTTGTTTCTTTTTTATTATTCCTCTCAAAAGTTTACTTACTGGACTTTTTATTTATTTATTTTCACTTTGTGTGCACATGCTTGAATTTTCTTTTCACTTACTTTATTTGGTAACCACATGTCCTCAAATCCTTTATTCACCATGATATATATATATTACAAAATGTTCCCTACATTACCATAATACACTCCATACATCTATAGGCACCATATGATTTAGATACTTAGATTTGATCATATCTTGTCCATTTTTGAAACATTATTATTGTGCTTAAATTGATCATATATGGCCCACTTAGGGGGCATGCTTCCTCTCAAAATTATAAAATGCAAAAATATCATAAAAATACAAAAATAAAAGAATTATTTACATTTATCTTTGTTGGTTACATAACTACACATTGTTACATATCATGCTTGTCTACCTATGCTAGAGGTTTAAGTATACATGTTACATATGTGCTTCTCATTTTATATTATAATTTTGATGCAAGATATACATGTTACATATGATCATAGATTTATAGAGGATTTGTGGCTTCATCGTGCCCACACCCAAGGGCATCTTTTTCAGTAGGTTTACACTACTTTTCTTCCTACTTTCCATTTTCACATAGATATTTATACAGTTACTTATACATATGTTGCTCAAGTTTACAACTTGTGTGTTGCATTACATGGATACATTGTGTTGCTTCATATGATTATTACATGGTTACATTACATGTTGTTTACCCTATGATTGCTTGATTACTTACATGTGTGTGATTGTGCTTGTGTGTGTTTATGTGTGTTTTTTTTTATCATGTAATATCCATAAAGGATCCTTTAGCCATCATGTCATGTCACATCTATGTAATTGATTAATTTTTGGTCACATTAATTACTTGGTGATTATATTTATTATATGTGGATGCATGATTGTATGTGAGTACATTGATTTTTTATATTATGTTATCATATGCATGGTGCCATGATTTATATCATGCATGTTACTACTTTCAATATATTATGATTTTTACCTACATTGTCATGGTCTATACCATGCATCTGTTATGGTATACTACTATTGTGTACTTCATTTCTATATCTTCATCCCAGGGTAAAAGTGTTACATCAGAGCATATCAATTACCCATATTTTTTGTTACATTGGTGCATATCAATTATCCCTCTCCTTATTGTTATTATCACCTATATATTTCCATTGGAGGCATGATACATGTGTGTTCTTATTGATCCTACATTCCTCATATCAAGTTGGGGATTTTGCCTAATATTGTCCATACATCTAGTCACATTACTATTACTATATATTAGGTAGATTTATTATTATATCTTATCCATATTATGGCATGTGGTTACATTTGTGCATATCATTTATCCCCCTTTATGGGGTACCATTAGAGCATATCACTTTCCCCTCCATATTTGCACCCTTAATTTCCATATAAGTTGGGTTACATATTACATATTGCACTTGTATGATCACAACTTTCTATGTTACTATATTTTACTATGTTGTGCACAAGCTTTCGTGATGGTTAAAACTTTATTTTTTTATATATGTTACACTTGGTGCACATGAATTTTTATTTTGAGATGAGTGATATGTAGGAACATCCCTAACCTTAAAATGGGGGCATCATATCAGCCTATTATATCACTAATTATAGATTCTAAGTAGAACCAGTGGAACCAATGAGACCAAGTGGAGCCAATAGTTACCATATGTCTAATTCTCTAATCAAAAAGTAAAGTTTTTCCCCAATACTAACAAACCAAGGAAAACTCATAGATAATCAACAGCGGATGGCTCAAGGTGACGACTCAGAAGCCACTTCAAAAGAAGAGAATGTCCTATCTTCTGAGTGGAAGAATCTTATGGAAAGAGAAGAGGTTTTCTGGAAATAGAAATCTCGTGTTCAGTGGCTTAAAGAGGGAGATATGAACACTGCCTTCCTTCATCTCTCGACCATGAAACATAGGAAGGCCAACTCCATAACAAAGCTATGTTTGGATAATGGCAACATTATAACCGAAGATAATGAGATAGGGGAACAAGCCAGGGTTTTCTTTCAGAATTTGCTCACTGAAGAAAAAAATGATGATGGAAATGATAGATCTATGAACCAATTCATTGATAAAATCCCCTATTTGATAACTGAAGAAGATAATCTGTAGATGCTAAAGCCTATATCCGAGGAGGAAGTCCATGCTATTTTATTTTCCATGGGTGCATTCAAAGCTTTGAATCTTGATGGCTTCCCTCTTATATTCTTTCAGGAATATTGGGAGATCGTGGGAACAGATCTTACTGCTGCTGTACGTGACTTTTTTAGATCAGGTAAACTTTTGAAACAAGCTAATAATACTTTTATAGTAATTGTTCCCAAAAATTCACAGCCCACACACCTTATGGATTTCAGATCTATTAGTCTATGTAACACTGTTTATAAGCTCTGCCCTAAAGTGTTGGTTATGAGGATTCAACCTTTATTAGACAAAATTATTTCTCCTGCACAAAAAGGCTTTGTCCCAGGCTGACAGATTTTTGATGATGTGATCACCACACATGAGACTATTCACTCCATGGACAAGAGCAAAATCCCTAGTATGGCTCGTAACCTAGATATTTCTAAAGCATATGATAGGGTCTCATGGACTTTTCTGTTCCAAGTCATCAAAAAATTTGGGTTTAATGATAAAATGTCTCGCTTGATATGGAACATTGTCTCTTCTGCAAAAATTTTAGTTCTGGTTAATGGGGTCCCTAGAGGGTTTTTCTCTTCTTCGAGAGGAATCCACCAGGGGGACCCTCTCTCCCCTTACTTATTCATCATAATGGCAGAGGCACTGGCAAGATACATATAAGCAGATATAGCCTCTAAAAATTTAGTGGGCATCAAACCTGCCTCCTCCCTTTATCCTATGGCAGTGTAGTAGTTTGTGGATAATACCATCCTTTTTGGCATCTCCTCGGTGATTGAAGCTAGAAGATGGAAGAATATTTTAAATAATTATGCCATAGAGTCTGGGCAAAGCATAAATCTCCAAAAAAACAATGTGTATTTCTTCAATACTCCTAATGACCTTAGATAAATAATCATTGATATACTTGAATGTGTTGAAGTTGTTCTACCAGCTACCTATCTGGGTCTCCCCCTCATGGTCAAAGAGGTATCTCCTAGTTTTTGGAATGAAATTTTGGAAATAACTCAGAAGAAACTTCTTGGTTGGAGAGGAAAACTCCTCAGCAGTGCTGGTAAACTGTAGCTTCTTCGGGCCTCTCTGCAAGGGATTCCTACCTACTTCCTGTCTCTCTTTAAAATTTTGGCATATTTTGCTAACAAATTGGAACAAATTCAAATAAAATTCTTATGGATGGGGTTGGAAGATAAATAGAGAATGTCTTTAGTCAGATGGGACAAAGTGTGTCTTCCAAAATCACATGGTGGCCTCAATATTAGGTCTATCAGGAACATGAACAAAGCCCTTCTCTCAAAAATTAATTGGAACCTGATCCATAAAAATAATGATTGGGGGGAAATAATGTATGCCAAATATATGCATAGCACTGATGGTTCCAACTTTCTTCAACAGATGGGGTTACCCCAGGGATCTGTGATATGGAATAAAATGCTAAAAAGCATAAGCCTTCTTAAGCAAGGAATTAGATGGAAACTAGGAAATGGATGGCATATTAAATTTTGGGATGATATTTGGTTAAAGGACAAGGCTCTCATCACACAAGGAAACTATGGAGAGATTACTGACATTGCTACTCAATTTTTTGGAGATAGAGTCAGTGATTACATGGATAATAACAATGGTGTGCGGAGCTGGAAAATTTTATTGGATTGTTGTGATCATCAACCTGAGCTTTTCCTGAGAGTTCAAGAGATTCAGTAGTTGATTTAGGGGACCAAAATCCCTCTCTTCCCCTGTGAAGATGAACAGTACTGGTGGCTGGATAAGAATGGATGGTTTTTTGTCAAGTTTACTTATAATTTTCTGATTCCTGAGGCTCAGAATAAAGACGTATGGAAAAAGGTTTGGAATTATAAACTTATACCAAAAATTAACATGTTTTGGTGGGCTATTTCTCATAACAAAATCTTAACACAGGACAACCTTCAAAAAAGAGGGTTTACCGTGGTCAACAGATATTGTTTGTGTGGTTCAAAAGAGGAAACAGTTTCACACCTTTTCATTCACTGTGATTTTACCCAAGAATTATGGGCATAATTCTAAATAACTTTGGTATTGAATGGGTCTATAACTCTGACCTTAAGGAAGTAATCCTCAGTTGGAATCCCACCTTTACACATCCCTAGCTTATGGAATTATGGAATCAAACTCTACCCTATTTGAGTTAGATTTTATGGAAAGAGTGCAACCACAAAATTTTTAGGGACATTGCTAGAAATGCATCTCAAGTGTTTCATTTTTTTGTTAAGACTCTTATGGAAAGTGTCACCACTACCCATATTGATTCTATGGAGAAAACCCTAACTCAAGTTGAAAATCAAATTGCAGCTAAATGGAAGGTTTTAAACCATATCCCTGATTATAATAACTCCAAAATTCTACAGAGACTAAATACTAAATGGATTCCCCCAAAGCCTAACTGGATGAAACTCAACTTTGATGGGGCATCCAAGTCTGATGGTAAAGCAAGTGGAGGAGGAATTATAAGAAATGATAAAGGATGGATGATTGTTGTCTATGCTAGTGGAATAGAATTCCAGAGCAATAACTATGCTGAAGCAATGGCTCTCTTATGGGGGTTAAAATTGGCTATATCCCTAGGAATAAGGAACTTGAATATACAGGGAGACTCTAAAATGATCATCGATGCAGTTAATAAAGCATCGAATGTGGGAATTAAGCTAAAAGATATCATTAGGGATATCTAATTTCTTTTGTAGAAGTTTTCTAGAGTGGATATTTCACATATTTACAGAGAGAGAAATAGTGTTGCTGATGCCTGTGCCAATTTTGGTCAGCAATTTTCAGATTGGCAGGTTTGGCACCAAGTTGCTCATATTCCTTTAAACATTAGGGATATTATTCAAAAGGAGATGACTTGTCAAGGATGAGTCAAACTTATGAGAAGGATAGCTCTCATAGGTAATCCATTTGGAGGGAGCCATCATAAATCTCGAAACTTGATAACTATTGTACTCTTTTGACAATCATTCATGATTTATTGTATCAAGATGTTAAGGCACACAGGTCTCATTATGAAGATCATTGGGAAATGATTTCCAAGCATGGGAGTAGCAAACATCATCTCTGTATGGTATTTCGAATTATGAGCCATCACATTATCATTATGCATAAACGGGAGCAAGGGTTTGTAACCACTTTAAAGTTAAAGGTTAAAATTAAGAACTCTATGAGTTTGGTCTATAAATCCAAAATGGGAGGAGACCAAATTCAAACAGAACTAGTCTCTTGCTACAAGTTCAAAGATAATCTGCTAGTTTGGCATTATTGTAAAGAAGGGGGGATCAACCCATACCTAGAAAGGCTCAATGGGTTTGATGAAAACTTGTTCGAGCAATTTACGAGGTCTTGGTTAAATAGGCAAGTCATTGTTGGCAGAATTAGTATTGAGATTTCTAAAAAGGTGATTGCTATGGCTACAGGAATGTCCATGCAGGGGATAAAGCTTCAAAGGAAAACAAAATTTATGGATCTCTCAAGCCATAAACTGTTCCTGAGAGAAGGTGAAGAACTCGTTCCTTACCAAGGAGGATTCGAGCGTGTTAAACTACCTAAGCCATGGGATGGAGTGTGCTTCATTATCATGAAGTAATTCACGCTCGAAGGATGATTTACTAGGTTCTATAATTACCATCTCCCCCTTTTAAATCACTTCACACATAATGCTCTCATTAATTTTCCTTTTTACCTGCTTTCCTCTCTAAAACATTTTATCCTTAGGGTGAGAGCAAAAATGTCTAAAAAGCTGGATATGAATCCTATTCCCCTACACTAGGGCCTCATTTTCTATTTATATAATTTTCACTAAGCCCTTGAGCCATCCAAGACTATCAAAATTGATAGTGGGGATATTTCTTCTAATCCTTTGTTTGGTGATGCTATCGATGAGTCCTATTTTTCCCTTGTTCCTAACAAAACTAAAGAAGTCTCTTTCTCTACCCCATAAGAGACCCCTGTTGACACCCCTAGCTCCTTTGCGAACAAGAAGGGCAAGAAGAGGAAGGTTGATGCAGAGGAAGAGAATATTGGGGGGACCACTATGGGGACCCACAAAAATCTTGGTAGGACAACGGGAGCTCAAGGTGGTAAATCTTATAAGTTTTCTAAGGTTAATAAGGAGGGATTCTCTTCTAGAGTTCGAAGGTTGGGGTGGATTGCTGGTAAACCCGCTCCTAAGGCCAGACTTATTGACTATTCAGAGAGCGCATCGGAGGAAGCCACCTAGAAGGAAGAGTTAAAGGAATTGGAAGTCCAAGAAATTTTTGAGGACACTAAAGGGAAGCAAGAGACTATGGAATTTGAGGCTACTGAGGAGGATGGTGCTGACATTATGAAAACTACTGACAAAAGGGGGAAAATGTATATCAAGGAAGCTGGCGAGGAAATTGAGAATGAGATTGGTTTGAAATTTGAAATTGATGCCCTGAAGGATCATATTCAGAAGCTAGAGTAGAACTTCACCACTGGGCTTTGGAATTCTATTCTCCTAAACATGTCTATGCTAAAAGAAGTGGGTAATACTGGGCCTATTGTCAATGCAGAGAATACTGAGAAACTGAATGATTTTCTCAAATCAATGGTTATGTAAGGAGAGACCTCTCTGACTCTCATCTTTCCATTTCTTGTTTTTTGTTTGCTATGTCTATTGGTATTCTGCTAGTGCCGTCTCTTCTCAAAAGGCATATTTTGTTTGATTGCCTTCTTGTTTTCCTTGCTTTGTAAGGGTTCAGCCCCTAGTCTGCCACCTAACTTTATCAAAAATAAACCAAGGAACCAATTTTCAATTCTAGTTCTCAATTTTTTGTTTTAGAGTATAAAGATGACACCAAGGTTTACATGCCACTAGGTGTATTCTTTCCTTCTATTATTTATGGTTTCATTGATTTCATTCGGTTACATTGATTGCCAATTTACTAGGATATTGATCTTATTATATGCATTTCCATTTGCCTAAAAGGTACATTTGAGTTATTGGCATTGAAGTATGGGTGAGGTATTTCCATAGATTTAGAATTTATCTTCAATTCCTCTCATGTAGTATTTAGGTATCATTTTTTCATTTCTATTTCACTGTAATATGCATGCATACACAAACATCAAAGTGGGGCATTATGTTGACACATAATTTTGGTACAAGACATGTAGTTGTAGGATATTTTTCATGCTCTTGTACATTTATTTTACTTGCATATATATGGCTCTTTTCGATACACTTTCCTTTTGTGTTGGGCTTCATATTGTCTTTAGTTTACTTAGGTTTTCCTTGTAACTTGAATTTTTGTTCACCTTGGGTCAATGATAGTACGTCTAGTCAATCTAGAATACTTGAAAACCTTGAACTCAACTATTTATTTAACTCGCTATGATCCCAACTGCTACTAAAATGTCTATTTAGGGTATATCTCTTATCATTTTCGATGATGGTCAAAAGTGGTTTAACCATTTTTGGTGGTGGATGAAACTGATTTGACCATTTTTAGTGGGGACCAAAAGTGGAAATTTTGTTTGTGGGTCTTTTTTGTCATTTTTTATGTTTTTCTAGTGCCTTGATTATTAACATTGACTATTTTCCATGGTCGGCCTACAAATGAATGTGTTTAAATTTTAAATTAAAGGATCCTATTTATACACATGTGCCTTGTCATTTTATAACTATATACATTGAATATAACTTTCACACACTTGTAAAGGAAGCTCCACATTTTTTATTTTTTGCCCTCATTATCTAGTGGAGTCTTATGGCTGAATATTTGTACCAAAATAAGGTTACATTTATTGAAGGAGCATATAGTATTCATTGATTATCTTAGGTAAAGAAGGTGCAATCTTTTCTCTCACTTGGATTAGGTCACTCACATGCATATAATTATATGATATTTGATTTAAATCATGTGACATATGTAGTTTCAACCCAAGAGGGGGCCTGGGCCACTAATCTTGCACATTTTATTTAGTCATACTATATTATGGAAAATTTAGGTTATGTCAAAGGAGAAGAGATTCAAATGAATACACATATCAATTCTACTTAGCAAAGATAGATTTCTATATTTGTGTTCATGGAAAATGATCCTATAAAGTCTTATGACTCAAATAATAATAAAGTCATAGTCATTGCATGATTCTAAATTCAGCCATAAGTGTCATTTATTGTGGTGTCTGAAAGTGGTTAACCCTATTCATGACTGACTGAAAGTGATCATCATCAAAAAATATAGTATGCTTCCCAAAAGTTTTTTTTATATCAATCCATAGTCTATTTTAGAGCATTAACAATCATTTCATAACTTAAATAATACATATTGAGGTGTGTGTCTCTCTTTACCATTTCAAGCTACCTAGATCTATTTACCCATTTCTTATCAGGTATTAGGTATGTTTGATTTACTATATTTTTTGTATTAGTTATATTTTTATTGAAACCTTGTTTTACAAGATTGGCATAGTGTTTTGAACACTTTTGCAACCTTTTTGTAAAATAATAGGCTAAACTAAACTTTTGGACATATTTATAAAAGGTGGGCTCAAGAAATAGGTTAACAAGCCTTAGCCTTTGTCTGAAAGGTTTGGTGTTTGCTTTTAATGGGATCATGTGCATTATAATTCTTATTTAAAAAACCAAATATCTTCATATGACATTACTAAGATATTTCTAAAATTTAGTAAATAAAGACTTCATTTTTACATTTTCTTCTTATAAACAATTCATCCCAATATTCACATTTTGGGGATTGTTAGGCTTACCTAATTTAATGAGTGTAAATTTTTTGCCAATGGCATTACATGATCTACATTTTTATAAATGCATATTTAGATCAAAAAACCACTTAGGAGAGATTTTTCCTTCAGTTTTTTATTTTATGTTTTCAACCTCATTATTCTTTCATAGTCTAATTTTTCCTTTAGGATTTTTTAATGTTTTCAACCTATTTTGAATCAAACCTTTTCTTTTCATCTAGAATCTAAGCTTTGAATGCCCCTGTTTGATCATAATTTGTATAATTTATTGGTCATCAAAATTTAGAGAATAAATTGGAAGATTTTGAAAAATAAATAAAAGTATTATATTTTCTTTGAGGAATCAAAGAATTTATAGAAATAATAAGATTATAAGAATTTTGAAAAACAATATGAATTGAAAAAACTTATGAAACAATAGGATTATAAGAAACTTGGCAAATAATAGGATTAAAAAAAACTTTGGAAATAATTCAATTAAATAAAACTTAGGAAACAACTGCATTGGGAGGAAAACCTTGATATATGACTTATTTTAGAACATTCATCAATCTTCAAGTCTCTTAAGGGTTGTCTATCAAAAAAATCTTAAATTGGGCACAAATAAGTCCTTTTGAATCATCTTTAGTTGTGGATGATTTATTACCCTCAAGATTACCATTGTTTATAGTAATTAATTATTCATTATCCTTATCAAAAGGCATGCCACTAATATAAGTAATATAACAATTCAAAGACACATTATTTTGCAAAGGCACATCAATCACATTCACATCATTTACCAAAGAAACTTTAATTTTTGAATTATTAGGCACACCATTGGATTCCATTTTAGTTCTCAAGCTCAAATTACATCTAACAAGGGCTTTTAATGCTTGTGGAGTTTTATTTTCTTGATTTTAACACTTAATTGAATTGAATTTTCATATCTACTTGATTTTGGTGTCATAAATCAAACATGAATAAACACACCATGTAAATTAAAACACACTATAAGATTTTAAGAATTTATTAGTAATTAGAATGACTAAGCATTTGAGATATAACAAATCAAATTTATAATGTAGCTAAGAATTCAAATATAGGAGCATGCAAATAAAATTAACCTTGGAAGCTACGAAGAAAACTGGATTCAACACAATATGTAGCCTGAGAGGGGTGTAAGACTATATAAGTTGACTAAAATGTAATATAAACAAATGAATTACATTTAATTATGCATTTAAAATATATGTGAATAATAATAATAATAATAATAATAATAATAATAATAATAATAAATGGAACAACAAAACAATAGACATTGAGGGATAGAAATGATGTATATTGTATATAATTATGTACAAGCCCTATTGCATAAAACTAAACCTAGAAATGTGCAATTGGAGTTATGATGCCTCTAATCCAAAAAAATGGATTTGATGAAAGAAGGTTACCAAGACTGTACATTTTGTTATTGAAAAGTGTGTGGAGTGAAAACTTTGCTTCTGACAAGATGCATGGAATATAAATCTAAATTTATAGGTTCTCTCACCTAGTTCCTCTCTTCACTTTCATTTCCTTGGTTAACACGTTGTAACTCATGTTTACCTACAATGGTTGAATATTTGACCTATATTGTTAAAACAAATTGGGGCCTTGTTTTAGGGTTTGGGTGGCTAGTGTCCACTAACTAGCCCTCTAATAATCAAACCCCATGTAATAGAACTATGAAATCACTACAAACCTTAAAATCATTGAATATGCCTCTCATGTAGAAATAATGTGCTTAATGCAATTATATGTCTAATATATAGTGATTGTATATGCAAATTATTCATAACACTTTTACATTTATAGGTGAATTTGAAATTCACCAAAATATTAGTACAATTGTTAAATTGCAACAACTAGAATCGAAAAAAGAAGAAATATACAGATGGGCCCATCCATCAAAATTTTTTATGTGGAGGATGGATAAGTGTTCAAAAAACTACCCTATCCACATAAAAATTAAGGGGGATAAATTAGGTATAATATAAATGTCTAAAAATACTAAGTAAATACCTGACTTAGCCAAATAATGAAGATGGATAGAAGTACCTCAAGTAATTAATAATTGAAATGGAAAGTAGAGATTTGCACATGTTTTCTAACTCACATGAGTTCTTACAAAGGTTAAGAATGTTGGACAATAGGTTCTAGAATAATGCAAAAGAACAATAGATAATGATATAAGACAATGACTAGAATAATATGACATGATAGTTGTAGGACCAAAATCCTATGGCCCAAAAGTGGCAATCCTCTCAAAAGCAATTAGCCTATTCTAAAAATGGTTGTAGATTGTTGCAACTTAAATTTTTTTAGAGCCTTCCATCACCAACATAAACTCATAAAACTCTTTATGATAAGTAGAATGATGCACATAAATGCTATAATTCCTTCTCATTCATTGGATCCCAAGTCCATATTAAGAATACATTAAAAAATGGTGTTTTAGTGGAGAGGACTACCTCAATTAGTCCTTTTCCTACCCTTTAAACATGTTTATAATTCGGCATTCAACACTCATGCATGTCACCAAGAAATGCATGTGTATGTTTAGTTCCCACCCTTATCCCCATGAGATGAGTTTGTAAAATAAAACTATATATTATTTAAATAATTGAATAAGGCCATACCACTCCTCTTACAAGTTTGAGAAATAAAAAAATAATTTGACTTTGGTCTTTAGCTCCTCTCATCACATCACGCTAATCAATTATTCATCACCATGTTCTACTACCTTGATAAAATCCATATATATATATATATATATATATATATATATATATATATATATATATATATATATATATATATATATATATAGTCATGTTGTACACATACACATGATATTTAGATGCATAATTAATAAGTAAAGATATAGATCAATGAAATAACATATAGGTGGGAAAACCTCCAATGGAGGTGGAAACCCCATAGTTGATATACATTAATGAGAAACACCCAATACACAGATCATCTTCCTCACACTCCTCTTCTAAGCCTTTACAAAACTCTCTGTACAATATTTATCACACAAATATAAATGATAATCTTCATAAAGTTTGTGAGTATCAATATGACATTTACCAAGGGTAAAATGTTTTTAAATATGTGGGTGTGGAGGTAGACCATTGTAACAAACGGGTTAACTTTTCCTTGAGAAACACCAATGATAAAATATATTTAATTTATTTACATAAGATTATCTTGTATTAATAATTTAAATTCATTTATTTTATTTATTAACCATTGAGTAATGTTAGGGGTAAATATCACCATTTACACATTACTTATTCCAACACTCCCCTTTCACGTTAAGTGGGAATGCATGCCATAGTCAACTTAATAAAGGAATTATACTCCATGAATCAATTATAATGATTTTAGAAGGCATGTAAAAATTGAAGGATTTTAAAACTTTCAACATGCAAAAAACATATTTTGAAACAAAAGGATTTATAATCCATAAACTACTAAAAATAAGTTTAAGCTAACATGATCATGAGACTACATCTCATAGTTCATCATGAATAATCAACCAGGCATATTTGGAGCCTTTTATAACACAAGGACCTCCATAAAAATATATACTTATAAGTGTTGGGTGTAAAATTAAAACTTTCATACGAATTTTACAAAAATCACATAATGTGATATAATACAATATTTTACAATGAGAAGTACATAGAAGAAGAAGGAAACATATGGCCATTAAGAAGTGACATTTTCATGCACACTCCCCCTCAATGGCAAAGCTGAGAGGCCTATAATTGCACTAAATTGACAAAAATTGGTAGCACCAAGTGTTTTTATGAATATAATTATCACTTATTCATTTATATGACAAAATTGCATATCCATATCACCATTGAGGACTTTCTCTTGGATAAAATTCACATGAACTTCAATTTGTTTAGTTCTTTAGTGATGCACTAGATTTTTTGCTAGAGCTATACAATTTTAATTATCACATATAAGAGTGGTACTATGAGAAATATCCAAATGAAGTTCTCCTAACAACCTTCACAACCACATGGATTCTTTAGCAACTTTCATAACACTTTTGTACTATACTTTGGTAGAAGAGATAGAGACAATAGGTTACTTTTTATTGTTCCAAGTTGTATTACCTGCACCAAACTTAAACACGTATCTATAAGTATATTTTCAATCTATAGTATCACTACCATAATCAACATCACAATAACCATATAATTTAACATTATTAATTGGAAAATAAAATAAACCAAAATTTATAGTTCCTTTGATATAACAAAGTATATGTTTAGCTAATTTTCAATTATTCAAATATGGATCATATATGAATCTAGAATCAACACCTACAACAAATGAAATATATAGCCTAGTAATGGCTAGATAAATCAAATTATCAACATACTACCTATAAAGAGTAGGGTTAGCTTTTTCACATACATGTATTAGTTCAAGCTTAAAGCCAATTTCAATAGGAGTATATGTAGGTTTACAATCAAGTATATTAAACTTAACAAGAAGATTGTGCATACTGAGATTATGATGTAGTAATTAAATTTTTATCTTGAACTATAACCATTCTTAAAAAATAAAAAATGATGCTTAAATCATTCATTTCAAATAATTGACTTAGTTTATCCTTATATTTATGCATTAAACTAATTAGATCATCAATAATAAGATCGCCAACACATAAAAAAATAAAAATAATATGACCATTTTCATCTTTTACAAAGATATCATTATTAAAATAATGGTTAAAGAAACCTGTTTCTTTAAAATAATTAGTAATTTTAGAATACCAAACTTGATGAACTTGTTTTAAATTATACAATGATTTATTTAACTTACAAATAAAATGCTCTTTGTTAGGGCCAACGAAACCTTTAAGATGAGTCATATAGATTTATCTTTTTGAATCACCATTAAAGAAGGTATTTTTAACATCAATTTGGTGTATGATTCAACTATTTTAAGTTGTAAGAGTAATAAATAATCTAACAATACTCATTTTTGCTACAAAAGTAAAGGTTTCAATAGAGTCAATATCAGGTTATTGAGTAAAACCATAAGCAACTAATCTTATTTTAAATTTATCAATTTTACCAATTGAATTATTTTTAATTTTATAAAGCCACCTACAACCAACAATATGCCTTTTAGGTGGAGGTGGGACAAGATCCCAAGCCTAGTTTTTAATTAAAGTATTATACTCAGCTTTTATAATAATATTCCATCTATCATCTTGGGTGGCTTCTCAAAAGATTGATGTTCACATTCATACATAATCATTAAAGCACGATATGAATGCTGACTTTTAATTAATTTATTAAGATTATCAAGACTAGATTAGGGATTCTACCCACTTAGGTCTTTTAGAATGCATATAAAATTAAAAAATTTCCTCAGACTTTAATTTATCCAATATTGGATCAATGTCCTCTAGGGTATTTGTTTCTTAATGAGTACTAGGAGAGCCAGGGTCATCAAATAAATAGTATTGAGGGGATTCCAAAAATGGTTCATAGAAAGATTTTCCAAGGATCAGGACATTCCTATTCTCAATTATTTGTCTTTTAGATTGAACATACACTTAATCTTTTAATTTTACCTCCATTACTTACAAAGATACATGAATAGGAGGTAGGATCAAGTTTTTCTGTTTTACTTTTAGGAACAAAGATGAAAGCAAGACTACCAAAGATCCTAAGATGAACCACACTAGGTTTATTTTTAGACCACATTTTTAAAAGGGTATAAAGATGCAATGCTTTAGTAGGGACTCTATTTAAAATATACATAATAGTATTCATGATTTTAGCACATAATAACCTAAAAACATCTATAAAATGCAACATTATTATAGTTATTTTAATAATGGTATAATTTTTTCTTTCAACAATACCATTTTGTTGTGGGGAATAGAGAGTTGTTAGTTCCCTTTGAATACCATAACCAATTATACAAAAAGAATAAAATTCTTTACTAACATATTCACCACCATGATCAAATCTTAATCTCTTAATAAAAAATATAAGTATTTTCAACAATAGCTTTGAATTTTTTGATCTTATCTGATACTTCAAATTTCTTCTTTATAAAATATGACCAAATCATTCTAATATGATCATAAATAAAAGTAACAACATATAAAAAATCATTAAGAGATGTAACTTCAAGGGGTCATGTAACATCACTATGAATTAACTCTAAAGGATGTGAGGAATTCACATCATGATTCTTGTGAAAGGGATTAGTATGTTGCTTACCATATAAGTATCTTTCAAAAGTTTCATAATGAGAAGAGATAGAAGGAGGATTGACAACAAAATTATAAGACTGCATATCATATAAATTTATAAAATTAACATGTCTTAACATTTCATGCCATAATTGTGATTCATTCCTACTATGTGATGAAAGACAACATCCAGAAGAAACAAAAAATATGTATAAATCATTTTGTTAAACACATTCAATAATCAAAGAACCATACTTATCTTTAATATATTTGTTATCCTTAAGCAAAGTTACAATAAAATTATCATTTGTAATTTGAGAACAAAATAACAAATTTTTCTTAAGTTTGGGTACATAGAAAACATCTTGAATAACAATATTTACAAATTTTATTTTTCCTTGTTTAGTAGCTTCTAAAAATGAATTATCATCTAAGTAAATATTTTCAAATATATCTTTATTATCAGATAAAATATGAGACAAGTAAGTCATATGATGTGATACACCTCTATCTAAAATTCATTCATTCTCATTAGAAGCAAACAAGGCAATATATAAAGTAACAACATTAGAATTTTGTCCTTGATTATTGTTCTAATTATGGTTTTGATTAGCTTTCTTCCCTTTCTTATTTTTAGAGGTTTTATGATTAATCCTATCTTTGTTATTATAACAAAAATTTTTTTTATGACTGAATTTACCACATAAATTACAATTCCTATTAAACCTAACTTTATGATTCTTATTGCCAAATTTCTTCTTCCCATTTTTGCCATTCACAATATTAGGTTTAGATTTATGGTTTCTATTATTCTCAAAAACAAGATTGAGAGTCAGAAATGTTTGAATGACATTCTTTTTAAAATCAAAATTTGACATCACTTGTTCTTTTTGAATCAAAATTATAGATAGAGTAGTGAGGTCAAGGATATCTTATTTTATTTGGTTTTGAATTAAGAATGAAAATAAAATTGTAAATTTTTTCATGAATACTAAGTTGAATAATGAAATACAAAATCTTATCTTGAATAATATTACAATCACAACCATCTAACTTAAATATAATATTTTTAATTTTTGTAAGAAATTTAACAACTTTTTCATCACCTTTCATAGGTGTAGTAAATAATTCAAGAATCAACCTAATAATATTAGAGAGATGAGTGCCCTCATATAGAGACTCAAGGAGTTTCTAAGAATTGTTGGAACACCCTCGATTACCAATATGGAGTAGAAATCATCCTTAACACTCTTTGGAATAATCGACATAGCTTTTTGTGATTTTTGTTAAAATGCATTTATGATCTTAGGTGCGACATATCATCTTGATGGATTTTTTCATCCCAAAAATAATGTTCAATAGTTTTTAGGAAATAAATTTCCCTTTAATGCAAATTTTCTATATATTATAATTAGGCACATTAAGTATTTTAGTTTTATTAAGCACAAAATTAAGAGAAGCCATAACTTCCCTTTAAATTAGATACTACAACACTAAAGAGGCTTTAAAAAATGATCTTTTGATGTAAATGTATACTTTATTTTGAAATAAAAATAAATATTCTAAGATTTAAACAATAATATCCACTTATTTTAAAGTAAAATAATAGAGGAGCGATGTCGATAGCATAGGCAAAGTCTGGGGAGGAACAGTGAGGAAGGCAGGAGCAATTGCAGGCCAAGGGAAAAAAAACAAAGCATGGGCTTTCAATAGGATTAGGATCTATTGGTCAGTGCAGGATTTCAACAAGATCAACACAGGATTTAGGTAGTGAGCAATAAATAGTAGAGGAAGGAGATGGCACCATGGGAGAAGAAGATGGAGATGTTGAGTTTAGGGTTTGTCGACTAGAGCATAGGTCAGCAATCAGACGTGGTAGGGGTAGGGGCAAGGGTAGATGTAATGTTTTGGATAATATAATATATTCATCAAAATACATGGGAAAATATGATGATTTGCTATAAATGGGGGTAGGGCAGGGAGAAAATAGAAAAGATAAAACTAGGGTTTCAAAAGCCTTAATTTTTTGCCTGCCTTAATAGTTCAAATCCCTTTCACACCTATGGGGATTTTTGTAAAGCTAATATCCTCAAGTCTAATCTAGGCTCTGAACCTTCCCTGGTTCCAAGAGAGTCAGTTTATTTAAAATCTTCCCTTGTTAGGTTATAGTTACAAAGGAAGTTCCATAGGAGGAGACTCAAGCAGAGAGTTCCCAATGTTCTAATCTAAAAATAATGCATCTAGGTGATGTTCCCATAATTTTTTTAATGCCTTCCCTATCTTTGATTTATCAAATTTAGAACTGGAAAAGGTTTGTTCAGATAAAGGCAACATTTCATTGATTGGGAGATCTATCAAGAAAAGCTCATCGTGGGAAGGGCTTCAGTAATGGGCAGAGGGTTCTTAGCCAGCATTGAAACCTCCTTCCATTTCTATGTTGTCTAATGGTTTCTTTCTATTGCAATTTCAATCAACAGAGAACAAATATTTTATTTGGTCAAATGACACATGGTTTATTGGTAATTAGGGGGTGTTCTTGTGCCCTTGGGCTCCATTATTTAATCCAAAATCTTTGTTGATTACTCAAGCCCTAGTGTGGTTAAGATTTTATAACTTACCTTTAGCCTTGAGAGAGTGTGGAATTTTCAATTCAAATGGTGAGTAAACTAGGTGTATTTGTTAAAATTGATGATTCCTTTGAAGCTCATAGGAATTTTGTTCAGGTTTGTTAACTGGTTGATCTATCTAAACCACTATTTCATTTTGTTAAAATTTCCTCTTCCCATAGAGTATGATCTCAATTTGTTAACTTTGAAGGTCTTCCATTTAGATGCTTCAAATGTAATAAATTAGATCATAAGATGGTTTCTTGCTAGGAGAAGGAGTTTTCAGGTCCCAAAGTTTCAATTGTTCAAAAATGGGTGAGGAAGATTGGGTGCCCGAGTCAAGGTCTGGTTAATAGTTTGTTTGGGACAGTGAGTTCTAAAGCTATTGAAGATTCAACTGTGAAATTTCAAAAGAGGCTCAGCTCTCCTTTCAAAAGCATAAGGATCCGAAGGCTACAGAGATTTCAGATGCTATAGAGCCAGACCACCCTTCTCTCAACAATCAGGATAAGGAAGCAAAATTTTTAGATTTTGAGCAAGAGGTTTTGAACAAATCTTTTCTTGTTAAAGATAGTCCTCTAATACAGGTTAGCTCAGAGGAGGAAGAAGAATGGGAAGAAGAAGAAGATCTAGTTAGCAAGGCAGTTTTGTCTATAGCTTAGTCAGAAAGTGCTATTAAAACTCCCAATGGTTTAAAAGGAAAGAGAGGTAGGAAGATAAAAGTTGAAAGGTTGCAAATAGATGCACAAAATTCTATTAATGAAGGATCTCAATGGACCATGGAATCATTGCTATCCAATAGAGGTCAGCATCTGTAAGCAGCCAAAGGTTGACTTGAAGCTTGGTTTTGGATTAGTTTTCTTTGATCCCTATAGGAATTTTTTTTTCTTGATTTTGTCTAAATTTGTAACTTTATGAAGGTTTTTTTCTTTTATATCATTAATGTTTTTTGGGATTAAAAAAGGATTAAAAGCTCTTCTTTGTTTGTTTGTTTTCTTTTGGTCTTGGGAGACTGGGGCTCATGTTGTGTTCTAGAACCGATTATGGCTTCAGTCAAAAGCCAAATTAAAGGGCCTGAGACCTGTATAAATCTCAAGTATATATATATATATATATATATATGTATATATATATATATATCCACTTATTTTATTTCAAAATAATTCACAAAATGCAAATAAAATCAACGTAACATGAACTATAAGTGTTGTAAGAAATTGCAAGTGTCATAAAATAACTTGGACATTAAAAAGATGCAAACAATGAATAAGGAAACTTTAAATAAAAAATAGACCATACCAATGCAGTTTGGAATGCTCAAGAATATATAAATTGATTGGTTACACAATCATGGTCGACAAGAGATTATCTAGGTCAAGTATCATAAAATGTCAACAACTAAGGTTTTGAACGTGAGATACTGAGCATGTAATTCAAAAAAAAAAATTACTAAATTTTAAAAATAAATTTGAATAAATCAAATTAAAAAAATGAAATAAATGTGTTAGTGTGTTTTGAACACTAGACCTCATCTTTATAGTTTTCATCAAAAAGATAACTACCGACTCATCTAGTAAATTGTTTAATATTTTACATGCACTAATTTATTTTTAAATCTTGTTCAATTAATTAATTAATTATATATATATATATATATATAATTGAAAAAGATATATATATATATATATATATATATATATATATATATATATGCTTAAGATTTTACATGCACTAATTTATTTTTAAATCTTTTTCAATTATATATATATATACATATATATATACATACATATATATATATATATATATATATATATATATATATATATATATATATTAGTGCATGTAAAATCTTAAGCATATATATATATATATATATATATATGCTTAAGATTTTACATGCACTAATTTCTTTTTAAATCTTTTTCAATTAATTATATGTGTGTGTGTGTGTGTGTGTGTGTGTGTGTGATGCATGTAAATTCAATATAAATGACATGTAGATGAAAAACTAAACAAGAAGGTGGGGGCACTTATTATTTAAAAGAATATATATATGTGGTACATGTAAATTCAATATAAATGACTTGTAGATGAAAAACTAAATAAAGAAGGTGGGGGCACTTATTATTTAAATGAAATTTGATGATTTAAAACATAAATTAATTTTTAAATATTTCAAGACTATGTACTTACTTGTAGCTACTCATGGTACCCATGGGAGAGCTTGATTCAACACAAAAACTCGTACAAGCCACCATAACCCATTAAACTTAGCTAAACTTCCTGAAAATGTTTGTAGATGTCAATCAACCCTTCAAAATTGAATTTTGATGACCAGTAACAGTTATTTGAATTTGCAAGTAATACAAGGGCACCACAAGTGGAGAGGAAAAAAATTTATGAACTTGAAATGGCCTTTTCATGGTCTAAAAATTTGTAAAATGCCTTGAAACTCCATAATGATGCAACCAGAGCCTTAAAAAAACAATTTTGAAGCCAAACAAATAAGTTTTAAATTTTAATGCCACATGGTCATACAATCATGCCCATGCAACACAAATCTTTAAAAAAATGTTTGCTTGAAAAGAGATATGGATAGCTTGAATGGAGTTTATAAGCACATATTTGACTCCAACATAAAAAATGAAGCAATATGAATTTCTAACAAGATAATTTGCTTCCAAGGTGGAAGCCACTCTTCTTACATGTTTGAGAAACCAAAAAAAATTGTTTAACTTTGATCTTTGGCTCCTCTCACTGCATCTTGCCAATCAATTATTCATCACCATCCTCTGTTACCATGATTAAATTCATATATATATATATATATATATATATATATGAACACACACACACACACATAGAGACACACACATGAAATCTAAATGCGTAATTAATAAGCAAAGATACAAATTAATGATACAACATATAGGTGGAAAAACCTCTAATGGAGGTGAAATACCTACAGTTGATATTCATTAACGAGAAACACCCCAATACACAATCCTCTTCCTCTCACTCCTCTAATATGCCTTCACAAAACTCTCTATACAATACACACACAAATATAAATAATATTCTTCACAAAATTTGTGAGTATCAATATGCCACTTACCAAAGGTAAAATATCTTTATATATTAGGGTATGGAGGTGGACCGTTATAACCAATGGGTCCAACCTCTCCCCAGTGAACCCCAATGGTAAAGTATATTTAATTTATTTACACGATATTACCTTGTGTTAATAAATTAAATATATTTATTTTATTTATAAACCTTTGAATAATGTTAAGGGTAAATATCACCACTTGAACATTATTTGTTCCAACACCAATATTACTAAATCTAGACCAAAGTAGTTATACATAGACAAATGTGCAAAACCAAAATAAATCAACATAAAATAAAAGCTATGGAACCACTTTAAGATGCGACAAGTATATACACTCAATATAAATAATATACAAGGTAAATGAAAAAAATAATCCACCTATAAACTTTCAAACAAAATAAATTACAAGATAAAATTACATTTACATTGACAATTAAGAAAAAATTTAGAAAAAACAAAACACTATAGCAACAAAGCCAAATTTTGATACCTCCTAATGTGCTTAAGGAGAAATATGAAGGGTTCATCTAACAGGGATTGAAAAGAAGGAAACATAAGGGCACCTGCCAAAGTCCCTCTGATGATAGACACATGCAAGGTTAGGAGCGTTTTTGATGTTATTTTTTTAAATACCTTATTTTTTAATTCAAAAAGATGAAATCACGACAAAACAATAAATAAATTTTGATAACTATTTAAACAATGCATATGTAATAGTAGAATAAGAATGAAACATCAAAGACAATAATTATATTTATTATAATCATTTACAATTTTTGACTGTTTGCTTAATAAATAGTTATACCCAATGACATTTAAATGTGGTTGATGTGGAGGCACTATAAAAAAAGTATCTGAAGAACATAACTCAAGCATGTTATACAAGGCATGTTGGATCCTACAAGAAATATGTAGTTTACAATTTTAACCTAGATATTCTAGAATGAACTGCTAAAGATTTTATGAACTATTTTAAGAGACATACATTTGACTCCAAATAAATAGTTACTAATTTTATGGTTGCATGGCTTACAATAACAATGATTACATATTATTACTCACGACACATGAAACAAAGTAGACCATCTTGGCACTTTAAACTACAAAAGAAAATCTACATAAAGTATAAATACATACAAATCCATAACTCATGTAATTTGATTAAGCCTTGTGTATCGGAAGTGACAATTTAATTCTATACATCTTATCTATTACATTAATATTTCACAAACATATATTCACCTTTCTCATTTACCTCTCATTGCCCTACTTTTTATAACTTTTTTAAAAATACGCTGCAAAATTAAAGTAATATTTTTATTATACGAGTAAACATTGTAGCAAAAAAAATTAAAACAAAAATGACCATGAAATACCCAAATTTAGCATTCCACACATACATAATAATAGTAAATCTATACATAATATGTTTCTATACAAGTGTATGAAAATCACATCTCAGTGTTACAACTTATTAGAAAAAACTACAACATTAATATTTTATAACCAAAATTGAATTGTTTCTTAACTAGATCTTGAGGAATATATGCCACATTATAACATTACATGTAGCACCATTTTTTTTAAAGGTGCATTGCTCAAGAAAATATAAAGAAACTTACATATGCACTAAAAGTAATGTTTTTTAAAAACCATCAAGCTCTCAAATCATAAAGAGGAGAGAAATTTAGCGATATTTTCATATCGTACCATTTATCTATCCTCTCACTTGTAGAAAGTACCCTAAGTATTAGATTAGGAGATCTACACAAAATGATCATAATAAATGAATTTGTAAAAATTGAAAAATTAGTATACATAACTTATTGTGCCCATGTCACTCATTTTCAAGTGTTTAGGTATTATCATATACCCATGGGGTCAGTAGGAAGCACTTTAGCTTCAAGTAGGTGAGCATTGTTATTAACATTATCAACTACTTACAAAAATTGTATAAACATATATAATTTGTTGACCCTTGATTTTGGGTAAGTTTTGAAGAAACGAGGTAAAATAATTAAGGCTAAGTATGAATGGATGTGAGTGAGACACATTCATTCATACTAAGTTATCTTAAAAGAATAAATAAAGTAATAAATGCAAGGTATAAGAGATGTGCAGGGAAGAGGGTGTTGAACAAATAAAATGCAAGAAATCTAGCAAAGCATATGGTGACACTTGTCACATATCTAAGAAGCCATAGTACACAAGGTTGGATACAAACCTGAAAAATGATAAGGCGAGAAGGCAAAGGGAATATGCCACTACATGGATAGATGGATGTGATATATAAAGGAATATTACTATATGCTCAACCAATTGGCATGGCAATCGTTAGAAAGCATGAGCGGGCAACAAATAGTAGGGGTCTAGGCAAACCTATAAATAAGAATTTTGGCCTCTCATTTGAGCATTCTAACTCATATTAATTTAGATATTTATAGGTTGTATTATTTATAGGAGGAGAACGAATCAGAGAGTTATCTCAAGGTTTTAAGGATTAGATAACTATGATGGGCTTATGTAATGATAATTTATGCTTTGTAGTGTTAATTACCTTTGAGCATGAATGTAATTATAGTTTTTTACATAGGAGATGTGCATTGAATGTGAGAACTATGGATTAATAGAATGAATATTATTATAAATGGATATTTATTATGTGTTAGATGAATAATATGTTTTGTATGTTTCTTTGTACACTTTTTGGTCTTTACAATTCTCTTTATATCAATGGGGTTCTCGATGATCTCTTATTGCACCTCAAATGAGTGCTTAGATATTCGGGATTAAGTGATAGTCAGTGTAGTAAGCTCTGAGTATCCTTTTATTTAGCGCACATAACTTGGTTTGTATAGGATTAAATAAAGGTTACTAAATAAAGCACAACATTTCGATTTTGTTGTTGGGACCCTATTTGTAGATAATGTGGATTTAGAGAGAGTATTTTGGATAATTGTCATTGAAGACAATTAATTTTTGTGTTGAAACCCTATAGTTGGATAAGTCAAATGTAATGTAAGGGTCAAGCATGGGAGAGCTATAAGAGAGATTGACTCAGGACAAATGAAAGGGAGTAAGGAAGACTTTGTGGAATTGTAGGAGAAACTAAAAATCATGGACCCCATGAGAAAGGGGGGACTATGTTATTTAAATTCAATTAAGACCTGTATAGTACAAGGAGAGCACATGATTATATCATGAGGAGAAGATAGTCACTCTATAGGGGAAGAGTCGATGCGTATTGTAGAGTCCTTAGGAGGAGACATAATTTTTGGTGAAGTGAGTGAATTCAAAAATAATTAAAATTTGATGTGCAAGTCAAGGGGATATCAACTCTATGTCTTCCTATCATTTATGCCCATGCACATTGTTGTTTATGTGAAATTTTCTTTCAATATATCAAAATGTGGAGATTTGACTAAGGATAACTGTGGTGGATCATTAGATTTCATTTACTAAAGAGTTTAGTAAATTTGTAAAGATGAGTATGTCAACATGAGGTGCCAGTGCATAAGGTTTGGTGGTTGCAAGTAACATTATTGTAATTAACATAGTAGTTATCACACAACAAAGTGTAGGACACTAAGCTAAAAGAATGGGAAGCACTACCAACGGGGGTGGTGCATATCAATATATAGTGTAGCCAATTATATTTAATGAGATTTAATTGAACTTGCGAGAGTATCATGAAATAGAGGATACTAAGGATCACATCCACAAGTACGAGATAAATTGACACACAAAGGGGTGATATTACTAGAGCAAAATTCAAGCTCATCTACCATAACATTATTTAGTCATGCACATTATTGGTATATGAAATTTGATCCAACTCAAACTACAATGGACTTCAAACAACTCAAGATTACACTCTCAAGGAATTTCACAGTCATGTGTTTGAGAAGTAAAGTACTTCTAATTTGAAGGAGATTCAATAAGATCCAACTAAAAGTGTGCATGTATATGATGCATGTCTTAAGATACTTCTATTAAATTTATCTTATGAGATGCATTTGTTGAAACATACATGGTGGTTCTTGGGAGGATTATTGTCGGTATTCATAAGATAACTAGAAATGAAGTCTTTTTTTGATATGCATGAAGCATTGGATGATGTACTTTATATGGAAGTCACAAGGAATCTTATTACAAGTGTGAGCCCCTTTTTGGGGACTCAAATTTCAAATATGGATATATAGATCGAGACTTTGTCAAAAAATAAAGTGAAAGAGTCACAATGATAACTTGGTACATGGGTTACGAGATGTAAGGCCATTTAAAGAAAAATTGCACGTATAAAAAGGTGTAAGTTAATTTTGCATGTAAATATGTGTGCTAGTATGGGAAAAAATGAGTAATTGTGTACTATTCCAAAGGGAAATGAATTTCAAATTTATGTGGTGCAAGATATGCAACACATATAATCATGATATGGTTAACTTTCAGATCATTGATGATATTCATGGCCTGTATAGGAGAGGATTTGACTAGATGTAACAAGGTACATCACCACATAATAAATAATCTTAACAAGGGTGAGGATATGGTTGAAGGAATTTTGGCAGGTGAGGTGAAGGAAGATGTGGAAATAGGTTTCAGGGAACTTGTTTGAAATGTGAAGCATCAGACCATTACAAAAGGCAAAGTCCTAAGTTCCCTTCATATCCTAAGTGTAATCAAGGGCACAAGATAAAATATTTCTTGGATATAAGATAAAATATTTTGTTGAAAGACATAACATCAAAGGGCATTTAAAAGATTTGAATTTCACAACAAGGTGGAAACTATAAGGTAAAAGAGGTTACGTATAAGGTAGGCGTAGTCCCAAAGGTGATTACAACCTCTAGGGGAGTAGTAATTACTCAAGAACTAAAGTTTCTAATTCCATAAAAGGAAAGTGTACACACACAAGGATTAGGTATATTGGAATACTCAAATGCACTAGTTGATATGTGGTTGTTAACTAATACAAAGGACATTATGAAAAGCCTTCAAAAGATTTGTGCATGACTAATGATATCAATGTAAAGATCAAGATAAGTCATGTGAATGGGAAAGTGATGACAAATAAATAATATAATCTATGTATATTGTGCCCATGTTAAAGTGACAAGGATTGTTACTGCTTTTAAATGACTGACCAAGGACTAGTATTGGGGATGTGCACATACAAGGCCACAAAAAAAAGAAATAAGTCCATGCTGAAAATAATGCATAGTGCAACATGGAATTGAACTTAATGCATTGGTGAATGAATAGGATTTGCACACTACTTCGATTAATAAGGGCATAAAAGACAACATTTTGATTCAAGATGCATGGAAGAAAATGGGAGTCCTAGGCTATCACCTTTGACTAAAGTGGTCTTCATAACTCAAGTTTGAGAACATTGGGAGTATTGAAGGATGTTTAATTGACAATCATGATCTATAGTTCAAAACTAAATTTTAAGTGTTCATGATGTAAAAACCAACAAAAATGTTGAATGATTAGGAAGTCTATGCATATGTTATGATAACAAGGTTGACATGTGCTCCAAATAACACTACATGAGTTTTGAGAACAAGATAGAGAGAGTTGTGATTCTGCTAGATGGAAATCATGGGCCATATTATGTGGATAGCATAAATTTCAAGGAAGAGATGAATCACATTTACAACTTTACTGCACAAGGGAAGGAATATTTAGACCCAAAGGAAAATGGTGTCCTAAGTTGGAAGAATTATGCATTGATGTCACACATGACAAGTCATGCATGCATAAAATGGGTATAAGAGGAGTGTGAGGGCACTAGGAGGACATATGCATAAGTAAAACAAGGAGTTGTGAATCCTATTAGGAGTGGTTTCCTCAAAATAGGACCTTAGAAATTTAAGGTGAATGTTGTCAATGAGATGACAAAGAAGTGGGTTCTAAAGGTTATGTAATCACCTACAAGGGCATTGAGATTAAGCAAGTGGAAATTAGGGAATTTACCCAAATATGGTAAGACAACATGCATAAATGTGTGTGTAATATCTAGAAGCATGTTTACCTAAGGATCAAGATAGGGTTACAATGTTTGTTTATACATTACACATTACTCTTGCACGATGGTGGGAAACACATCGACTAATTTACTGAGTTATAAAACATGCAATGAGGATTACTATATAAGGTTTGGGCATAAAAAATTAGGAGTTTACTAACACTATTCTTATGGGATATGAACACCTAAATCATTGTGAGAAGGAATGGACCAATTATGGGATCATTGTTCCTATATGGTTATGGGTATATGCACTATTTTAAATGTTGAAATCATAAGAATGTGCATGGTACATAGTTAATGAGTCCAGTAGATATATTTTGAGCTCATAAAATGTCAAGGAGGATTTCATTAATACTTTTAGGTTCACAACAAAGATTGATAAATTAAATGTACTATTGAAGGTCATCTCTGCAGTTATATTCCATAATGTTAGGCACATACAGGATAGGTTTAGGGAAATTAATTGAGAAGACATTTTGAGAGTGATGGTTTATTTGAAGAGGGAAAATATCCCAACAACATTAGAGAAATAAGTGATAGTTACACACAAGACTTGGAAGATTCGGGTTCATAATCCAAGTCATGAAAATGTTCTTTGCAGGGTTGGTGGAGAACAAGAGGCAACTAAGGAGTTAGGTCATCTAAATGTGGAAACTACTATGAGAGATATAGTGGTTGAGGGTGCATCAAAAGATAAGGAAAATCAAAATAGTTTAGCTACTGCACACTAAGGAGGCAAATTTGGGAACAAAGGAAGAGCTAAAGACGGTTATAGTGGGGGATTATTAAATGGATGCAAAGTTTGGACATATTAATGAGCTCATCAAAGAGTTTAGAGATTTGTTTCATAAAAACTATCGTGAGATGAATGAAATGCATGAATCATTGAGAAATGTGGTCACTAAGTTACACGAGGGTATAAAATATATACATAAGAGACCATATAGGATAAACCCAAACCTTTGAGCAAAGGTGAAGGAGGAGATTAAAAAAATGTTTAGCGCAAGTGTGATCTATCTAGATGAGGAATCTAACTAGGTGAGTCGTATAATAATAAACACAAATAAGGATGTATAGACATGGCCATGCATGGATTATCACATGTTATATGATGCGTGTGTATAATATTTATTCCCAACACCATTTACAAAGGAAGTATTGGAAGGAGTAGTTGGCTATGAAATTTATACCTTCATGGATGGGTTTTTTAGGTTAGATGGTGAATTGTTGCAAATGCACTTCAATGAAATTATTCTCAAACTGTCCTTCAAATGATCACACTAAGGTGAACATGAAGTTCATTAACCTTGTGAAAATATACCAAAAAAAATTCTTGTTTTCAATAATTTTTCTTCGCTAACTTGTTTACACAGTACATGGGTAATAAGTGTATATTATTTTTTAAATCCAATCAAGTGAGGGGTCTTCCAAGATCCTTATTCCATACATCTAAATATCTTCAAGAGAGGTAAGCATACACAAAGTAGTCTTATAGATAAGTGTGAACATGGCTCCAAAAAAATTAAAAATAGGGAAGATGACTATGAAAATTGACAACTAAGATGATGTGCAAGAGGACTTAATGCATAACAGTCAAGGGGAAAGGGATGCATGTGAATGTGTAAGTTGGATTACCTTAGGAAGAATTGATGTTGAAAATATGTGTGTTAAGGCATAAATTGATGCACATTCAAGATGATACATAAGTAGAAGTGCAAAGCATGGATAAAAATGAGCAAAAAGGAAAAAAAATATGTAAATGAAATGAAAGTGCAACACATGATAGTACACACAAAGAAAAAGGGATGAGATGAAATATGTGCAAGGATTGTGCACATATACGGATATGAAGATTTCAAAAAAGGAAGCTTTCATGGGATAAAGATATGAAATAGTCATATTTTTAAAAATTTGATCATTGGAAGGTAATTAAGGTAATTGATTCATAAGTAGATGACAGAGTTAATGCACCTTAGGCTATAAATGATAAGGATATAAGAATCAATTATAAGTTTAAAATTAAAGATGTCTAACAATCTTGTGTGGATAATTGAACTAGGGAATCACAACAATCAAGTTATAGAAAAATATTTTGGTATCGTGAGGACATTCAATATTGTTAAAGGAGTGCAAGTAAGAATTTAAGAGCAAAAGTGTGAGATTGATGGTCTGGTTAGAAAGAGGGGATTGCTTGAAGAAGAATTATTGTTTGAAATGGTTGCATAGGGTTTGGATTAATTAATAATGACAAAGAAGAAATTGACACTAGTAGTAATAGCTCTAATGGTAGAGGAGAATTTTTGGTGTTACAATCAGTGAAAAAGAGTGAAACAAAAGTTGAAGTAGATAAAATTAAAGTTGAAAAATAAGAAAATTATATCAAGTTGATAAAATAACCCAGTGCTAAAGGGGCAAAGTGGATAAAGGTCTTTGACCCACCCCTCATGTGAGTTACAGAGTAAGTACATGTACACAAAGGATTGGTGATGAAGATTAAAAATTGCGTGATTGAGGGTTTCAATCACCAAAAGACATATATAGTGAAGGAAGTCAATGCAAAGTTAGAGCAACTAAGGAGGAAAAATAGTCAGATGACTATATAAGAAAACTTGGAAGGATTCAAAACTCTCAAATTATTTGATCTAACCTACTTGGGTGAGCTAACTTAGTTGACAAAATGGTTGTTGGTCATAATGCACAAAGGCATACTTTACTTCATTGAGCATAGTTTAAAGATTTACCTACATGCATAAAAAAAATTATATGGTTAAAGAATGAGGAAGACCATATCTGCATAATGTTTTTAAAACCCAAAAGGAATGATGTTGTTGTGATATAACTTAAATTGATAAGAGGGTTTTACACAATGAAATTGAAGAACATCTCCACTTTGCCAACATGGGTAGAAATACACTTTATTACTGTGAATGTGATCATTACAGAGTACTAGGGAGATGTTTTGAAGCCAATCATTTATATGGCTTACATGACTATTAAGTAGGGAATAGGATTCAATTTCTTAAAAATTCATCACCAAAAAGATAAACTTTATGTTGGATGAACTGAAATCTATAAGTGGGACTTTTAGGTGGGCTGTAAACATTAAAATTAACATTTAATGCTAAAATAATGCACTTGTGACCACCCCTTATAGACACTTAAACTATACTCAATTCCACAATTTCAAACCATTATTCCTCTACTTTTGTACATACAATCCTCTATCTTAAGGCAACTATGATACTAAATGTTCCTATTCCTCATTCCAAGCAACCTACACTCCTTACTTAAATGATCCGTACTTCTAGTTAGATTGTTTCTATTACTCAAATGGAACTATTCCTTAGGACAATCCCACAGGTCATTCGTGTCTATATCCATGAGTTTTATCCTCCTACCAATTAATGACTAATTTCCCAAATTCAAAATCATCTCAATGAGTCATTTTGCATGTTTCACAAGCCCAATTCAAGGAAATCCCAAGAGGTCTGCTATATAATCATATTTTCTACCCATTTGTTCACAAGATGACTAAGAGGATTTTATCATTACAATCACTAGAATATTAGTTGCACATTAAGAAGAAAGTACCCATTCTTCCCAATTATGAGTCTCTACAGCCTAATAATCCTTGAGCTAGGTTTGAATACAATAAAAAGGTCACAAGTCATTTGTTTAAGCACACAATCACACCTATATTGCACTAACATATAAAATTTCACCAATATTGTACACACATGACCATAACATGGGAGAACTGCATGGAATTTGATCCCTCTTTAAAGTATTGGTATGTAAGCAACACTCAACACACAAAATATTGAAGTCAAACACAACCCCAACTCCTCATCAGTTACCCCCATTTTATAGTATTTATTCCCTCTTATCATTGATCTAGGGTTTGAGTAAATAAGCAGGCACACAATGACTCTTACAATGACATGAAGTCATCTAATAGACACATCGAACATACATGCAAAGGCATATATGTTAAAATTTACATAGAGGTTAAACAAGTAAAGGATGAAGCTGTGCCCTAAAGACATTAATGCAAGTTAACAAAGTTCGAACAATATGGCCTTATCCTAGAATAATGTAAAGCCTTATTTTTGATTCATAAAAACTTCACACAGTCTCATAGTCAGTTTACAATCATTGTTACAGTCGTGCAGACCTGAGTTCCAGCTAAGTCATTTATCTCTTAGTATTTTCCCTTTCAACACATTTATAAAAATAATAATTTGCAATCAATTTATGTGAGATCATTGTATATATTATGTATTCTAATTTACTCAACAATTTGTCTTGATTAGATTAACCCATAATCTAAATTTTGATTAATCATGGGGAATGTACTTGGTCTAGATGTTATTAGAAGAAGTGAGAATTTCATAAGGCCAATCATTTGAAATTATATAGGATAAATTATGTATGATATGAGATCCTGTGTAAAAATATATGTCATGCATTAGTGTGTGTATTGGATGAATGATTCTTATAAGTTGAAATTGAAAAAATGGTTTAATAATGTGAATATTGTGTTTTGTGTAGAGCATAAAGTGCACAAATGATTGGTAGACACATATGATAGGCATGCACAATTTTGTGTGATGAAAAATTTCACAATTGTAAATATAAACGAGAAAAATTATGTGGAGAGATCTTGGATCAAGCTGCCTTATGTAGTTTCCATAGAATACATGTAGAGGGCATTGACAAGATTGTATGGAATGCCATGAGCAACTGTGGATGTGAGTAAGGTTGATAAACAAAGGAACAGCCTTGTAACCATATTCAATATGATAGGGAAAGAATTTATAGATGAAGATTAGGATTTAGAGGATGATAGTTTGGATCTAAATCTC